>CM076665.1:10697500-11102500 GCA_038496675.1 Rachycentron canadum
TTTGAGCACTTACCATTCTCTGTGTCAGCTACAGGGGACTGAAAAGAATAGACAAAGAAAAATCTCATGAGGCAGAGAGAATAAATCCTGACCAGACTGTCAATGTAAAGACATTCAACAGACAATAATGCAGAAAGGTAGTCTGAGTAACTATAACCAACTTCAGGCCAGTTTTAATCAGTTCTACAATTGCTCTATTTATGGGATTTAAAATTTGTGTTATTTTTGGTGTATTTCAGGTGGTGGTTTCCCACTTTCCAAAAAAAAAGTTTGACCAAAAAAAAAAAAAACAAACTCCATTGTGTTGCATTGATATGTGACTTGATATATGGCAGTATTGGATTGTCGCAAATAAATGAAATAATTGAAGATATCTCCGATCACTAGAGCGAAAAGGAAAACATGCATGCAACGTGCACGACTACTACATGTGACATGATGCTGACTACACCTGTTTACCTTTCCAATGGGAATAAAGAGAATATGCCTTTGACATCTGATAGTGTTCAAGTGCTTTAGCTTTAATTCATTAAATTTAATTTTTTAAATTAAAAAATGTAATTTGACTGAGATCAGTGTGTACAGGCAGTTACCTACCAGTGGGCTGGCAGGATCCTCTGGTCCCATTGGGTCCTGCAAAAAAACAGGCAGGTTCATTTTATAGAAAACAGACGTGGACCCTCTCTTTGGAACTGTTATCAGGGGAACATTCAATTTAAGACTAGTGGGGCGTCTGGAGCGAACGAGTGGGTTGGTTTTGTTTAATGGTGCCTCGTTTAGTGTAGCCTCCAGGGCCACGTTGATTTCAGGAGCGAGGGGACACAGAGACACAGAGAGGGGGTTGACAAAAGTTAATGATGCTCTGTTTCCCACCAGGAGTTTCTCCTCCTTCTGCAGCCACTTTTTATCTTCCATCATCTGTGCTTTCTGCTGGCGGAGAGTGTCCTGCATACTCCTTTTCTCTCTCTGCCACAGGCGTTGGGCGTCCTCCCTGCTGTTTGGCTCCATTCGGAGAAATTCGTTCTCCTACAAGGGTACCAGGGAAATGGGATTAATGCCACAAAACATATCAATATGCCTCTTTCTTTCGATGCATATGTTTTACTATTGTAGATTTATTTACATTTGAACAATGCAAGAAAACTGGCACAGAAACAGAAGCTTAAACCTTTAAACTAGGTGCTCAGTGTTTCTTACCCCCATGCTGCGACGTCGAGGGGACCGGACGGGCAGCGCGAGATTGTTCATGGAGTCGACAGGGGACTGATAGTCACATGGGCTGGCCAGATCAGGTGAGCTGGCACACAAAGCTTCATTCAGCTGCACAGATGAACACAAATCAACTACATGCATACAAACCTTTATTAAAGTCTTTGATCTAGGCAGAAACTGGGAACTTTAGAGATTGCTTTGGTACATTAATATACCTGAATGTGTAGGCCAATACTGAGTGTGTTCCCAAACCGCCCTGGTTTCATTCTCGAAGGCTGCAGTAAAGGTCAAAAAGTTTTTTTTTTACTATTTTTTTAAAGAATATATGTGCGTTAAATTTTCTAATCACTGTATGTGATAAGGATTCATACCTTGGGAGGAGGGTCAGTCATGGGAGGAGGATCAAAATATTTTGTGGAACGTGCTCTGTCCCTCTCTCTCTCCACTTCCTGCTCCTTCTCCATCTTGTGGACATCGCTGAAAAAATTTAAATGACGGTTTAGTTTTTGTAAGAGCAAACAAAAACACACCTAATGGGACTAAATCACTTCAAATGGATATAGCTCTTCTGTTATATCTTTTATATTTATATATATATATATATATATATATACACACACACACATACATACATACTGTACATACATATATAATTCTTTCAAATTAACGTTAATTAAAATTAATTATCAATGGATCTGACTTCTATATAAAACTAGCTCTGAAAAGGTTGGCAGATTAACAGTAAACACATTTTAAAATACTGTAAATCCATTCAGAGGCTTTTATCCTTGTTGTTTATGGGTCAAAGGAAACTGGTAATTGAGAGTAGCAAAACACTTACTGATGAGAAAAACAATTAACATTTATTTATATGTGCTATGGGTTATTTCCTCATATAATGATGAGGAAACTGACCAAAAGATCAACACTAAATTCAACTTCTGAACTGCATGTGACCTATGATATTTATTCTGTGCAGTAGTTCAATTTGTCAGTGTAAAGCTCTTTATATTTTATACAGAAATACCTGATCTTGACCACCAGCTCAGTGAAAGTAGGCCTCTCTCTGGGGTCGTAGGACCAGCAGCGAGTCATGAGTGAGTACAGAGCAGGGGGGCAGTTGTCTGGCTTGGGAAGCCTGATGCCCTGCTCCAGCTGGTTGATTACATCTCTGTTCTCCAGCCAGAAAAACGGCTGCTGTCCACGACTCAGTATCTCCCACATACATACAGCTACAGAGAAGTACAAACAAACACAGACATATTTTGGTAAACAGTATGTTCACCCTGTTAGTCTTTATAAATTACAGAGAGGCACAGTGATGAGGACCAATACATGATGGTGATCCAATGCACAACTTTTTCCCCATAAATACTTATAATAGAAACTTCAGCCCCAGAAGACTACAGCTCAAAGAGTCTCAACCACAACCCAAAGATATTTAGTTTACTGTAGTACAAGACAAAACAAAAAAACAGAAATCCTGACAATTGAGATGCAGGAAGTAGAAAATATTTGTCTCAGCGATTAATTGATTAACACATTGGTTAATTAATTTTCTGTTCCTCTGTTGAGATATGAAACAACCCTTTGTAGACAATGGGAGGGAACTACGTCATACACTGCATGTGTTACAAACATGTACGATTGTATCTTTCATAGTCAGGCCATCACTTCTATCTCTACTTTTTACAATAATCCCACCCTCTTCTGATGTTCTCCACCTAAACTAACTTAATCACAATGACAGAAATGAAGCTTAAAAACACTGGATGTGTTTCATGTTTGTTTCAACCATGCTTCCTGTTTCTGTACTGCGATATATACATATATATATATATATATGTATGTACTTTTCCTTCTGCTTTTCTATGGAAGAAGACATACAAATAGCCACGTGTCACCACCCTCCTGTGTACAAGCCAGTACTGTTGAAGTGGGGTATATGGGTAATAAAGACCATTAAGGCTGTTAGGACTGTTATTACAACCACAGTGCATTGAGGTCCTGGGTTTGCTACCAGTTCAAATAATTATTACATAAAATCATGCCCTGCTTGTTTGAGTTGATAATTAACCAGCCACCTGTCTTGTGAGTGTATGTGCCTCCTATCTTTCTTTACGTGTTGTGCATCAAATACCCAACTTTTGTTTACACTAAGCTTTTATGGGTTAATTAGTTGCTCACCAAACATCCAGACATCACTGGCCGTTGTGAAACGTCTGAAGTTGATGGATTCAGGGGCCATCCACTTGATGGGCAACCGAGTAACAGACGCTGTGCAGAAATGGAAGAAGTGAGTATTTTTCAGTAAAGATGCTCAACAAGCTTCATTTTTTTAAAAGGAATATGAAGAGAAACATTTTCCAAATAAGGATAAATTATTAGTTTTTTCTTTGTTTCTCTGTTTTGTTGAAACATATTAAGACTTCTTATGCATACTTTTGTGTGTCAGACTTTCCTTTCATTTGTGTGAAGAATATTTTAGTTTAGAATTTCACAACAACAAAAATGTCACTTTATTTGTAAAGAATTAGAATTTTTCAGTTTTGGGAATGATAATTTCTAGATCAAATTGCTTGTAGTTGGGAATCG
Organism: Rachycentron canadum; assembly: GCA_038496675.1. NCBI lineage: Eukaryota > Metazoa > Chordata > Actinopteri > Carangiformes > Rachycentridae > Rachycentron > Rachycentron canadum. The sequence goes on from CM076665.1 coordinate 10,701,308, forward strand.
AGGTAAAAATCTTTGCCTGCAAGTTATTTGGAAATCTGTCGCTCTATCTCCTTTAATTATTATTCAGTTTTATGTGAATTGTATTCCAATCTGTGTTCTCAAAAAAAAAAAAAAAAAAAAAAAGATCAAATCCACTTATATTCGCCTAAATAAAAGCTGTCCTTGTTACCTTTGTAGTATTCTTCATCCTCGATGTACCTTGACAGACCAAAGTCTCCAAGCTTCACACAGTCTGGACTGGCAACTAACACATTCCTGACTGCGATGTCTCTGTGAGTGGACACAAACAACACAAAGCAAAAGGGTTAAACTGACATAGATAAGAGATGTAATGCAGATAATATAAGCAGAATGTGTGGAGGAAAGCTGATATTATATATTATAAACTGAATCAACTGATAGCATGATGGAGTCTGTTGCGGGTAAAGCAGTGGGTCTAAAATAGCTCTTCTTCGTTACTGCAGCACTGCAATAACTGCAGTAGAAAATAATATAGAATTAAAGCTTTTTGGTGCCAGAAAAAAAAAAATAATTTTCTGTGCCAGTGTTTCAACCTCACAGGGGATTGAATCCTCAAGTGAAACCTTTTGAGAACTTTCTGCAAAAACCAAATGGAAAACATCTGTCATCTGGAGTTGACTTTCCATGATACTGTTTGGAATAAAAGAAAATGTTTTTTGCTGTCACCACCTTATATAACTCCACTAAAAATGCAGATGCTTTTTTCTGGTAACAGACCAACGCTGCCTACAGTCTTTCCAATATCCATTCATCCAAACAAACAACAAAACAACAATTCATCCTTTTCTTCTCCATCTCGGTGAAGTAGCACTGTCCAGCATCTCATAGTCACAAGATAACTGACCAGATTTTAGAATTATTAAATTATTTCAACATATTGAACATCAATATCAGAGATTCTGTCTCTCAAGAATCACAAAAAGGGTTGGGTTTTTTTTATAGGTGCAACAAAAGGCCTTATTTATATAATTTGTGAAAAACCTATTACTGTTTCTCCTCTCTGAAGAAATTAGACCATTACAGCAGAGACACACTACACAAAAGCCATGGCCTTGACTCTATATATCATTTTAAGTAGCCTGATAGTCAGGTTAGCAAAAACATAACATTTTTAAATTTCATTTGTGGCTATCTACGCACTGTATCTGTCATTCATTTATTCAATTTTATTCCATCTCATTTATCTTTATCTTCTATTTTATTTTATTCCCTTCAAATCACATTTATGTGTCTTTTTATATTGCCTTGATTTTCTTATCTTGTCATAATGCCTTTGTCTGTCTTTTGCATGTAGTTTTGTGGCTGACTTCTTCTACACTGTATACAAAAGCATATTTTAGAGTTGCTAGTTGAATGGACAAACTGATCTGTTTAATACAGTATAATAATTTGGTTTATTAACTTTAGGAATACAGAATAATATTCTTTCACCTGTGGACCAGGTTGACTCCTTCCAGGTAGACCAGGGCTTTGCAGATCTGCAGGCTGAACAGCACCAGAGTTGTATTTGTCAGCTTGTTCTGGCTCTGACTTAGGTAGTTTCCAAGCTGTAACAACGTCAACATTTAAGTCATCACAGTCATTTAAGACATGAATTTACTGGGTCTACATCAGCACAGACTATACAGCATCTCTGTAACACTTTGTCTCTGTCTTGCAAATAGTTCTAACTGCGGCAAAAATCTGTCATGACATGATGCTTTTCGGACAAATCGGACAGCTTCAGTGAGCTGTAGTCCCTTTTTTCATGTCATGCCCTCTTAAATTAAAACACATCCAATTATGACTGAATTAAAATAAAATATAATATGAAATTGTGGCTTGCACTAACCTCTCCGTACTGATAAAGCTCCATGACAATCCACACAGGATCCTCCTCTATGATCCCAATCAGTTTGACGATGTGAGGATGGTCGAGGTTCTTCATAATCACTGGCAAATACACAGAGTTCACAAATGTTAATGTTATTCTCAGTTACCGCAATTAATTCCACTCTATTAGTTTCTACACTTTACCAGCTTCACTCATGAACTTCTCCATCACATCAGGTGAACAGTCTTTGCAGGTTTTCACTGCAACATTGATTCTGTCTCCATCCTGTTCAATCAACAAACAAAGAGACACTGATTATGTAAAACATTTCAATGGGAAGTAATGAGAGCAATCATGCAACACATGGTGAATATAACTAAGCCTGTTTGTATCTTAGATAAAAAAATATTCTCGACAAGATAGTTCTCCCACTTGATATTGAATCCCTTGAATATGTGTGTGTGTGTGTGTGCGTGTGTGTGTGTGTGTGCGTGCGTGCGTGTGTTTGTGTAAATAGACATATGATAGAGAGAGAGAGAGAGAATTACACTTACAGCTTTTTTGTAAAATCCATCGTAGACTTCACCAAAAAAACCCTCACCAAGAATCCGACCCAGAACAATGTCATTTCGGTCAATCCCATACTTCACAACTAAAAAACAAAATTTGTCAAAGCTGAAATATGAGTTTATACTATAGGTTTTATTCTGCAAAAGATGTGAACATGAACTTTGGACAAACCTGATCTCGGCCTTTCATCGAGAATCTCACAGTAGATATCTGACCCTGAAAATGCAAGAGTAAGAACTTGAGTACCTGCCTCAATATATAATATCAAAATGGACATTAAGATTGTGCTGTGTTGTACAGCGGAGGTTATGTAATACTATGAAAGTCAGCTCACCCATACTGTGTCTGATTGAGCTGCTGTCTCTGCTGCTCCAGAGAAAAGGTAGAATGAGAGAAAGCCCCAGTCATAAATTTACAAGTTATGGCTCCTCAGAGCGCTGACAGCATGATTCAATAAAATAGCCCCTCTCATCAATAAATAACTTTTCCTTCCATATTACCACCAAAGAAAATTAGTACAACTTGGACTCTGCAGCTACTGACGCACAAATCATTTAAAGTTATGAAACTGCCGAAATCCACTCACCCTGTGGGAATCTCAGGTAGGGGGCTTCGTTGATTAGCATCTAGGATAGACATTAGTTATAATAATTACAGTCAGGCTTAAATAATACATTTCTCAAAAACTAATCAAGCTTTTAAATCTTCCCACTATGTTTTAATCATAGCAGTGTTAAGAAAACAATCGCAAAAGTAGCTGACTCATGAGCACCTTTGTTTGGTCGGTAGATAACCGTGTCATCCGTTTCGTTTTCCAAGCGGCAGTATCCATCGATAAGGTCCATCATGTTCTCTGCCATAGGGACCGTGGCTACGTTGATGGATAGACGCTATCAGAAAGAAGGAGAAGGGCAACAGAAGCACTAACTCTAACTCTGTATGGAGAAATACTGTTTAACAGGTAGATTGTGTCATTGCGGTATTTATACTTGTCTGGCCCCCTCTATGTCAAGGTTTAGGAGAGCTTTGCCGTCACTCTGAGATAAGCATTGTACTTTCTTGATCTGTTTGAAGTCGGCAAGGAACACGACCTAAGGCACAAAAGAAGAGGAATGCAGTCTGTAAAACTATGATGGAGCTGATTATATTTGTAATACTGTGTGAGATACATAATGATGTGAGTGTGAGTTTCCACTGATGGCTGCAAACAGTGTCGATAGAGTTCTTTGCAAAAAATGTCTAGACATATTCCCTACCACACACACCTACTGTCAGAATTTAGAAAATGGGGCAAATAGCCTTTGGCCAGTGATAACTAAACCCTACTACCACAACTCAGTAACACATTATGTCTTGCTTGTTTAATCCAGAGCCAGGCCAGATGTTTTCCTCTATTTCAAGTCTCTATACTCTGTAACCTCTGCTAACATAAGCAGATGTTATTTATCTATCTAGCTATGCTAAGCTAAGTAGCACTAAGTCTAATCTAATCTAACAAGGAAGCAAATGATATTTTTTTCCCAAAATGCTCAACTATTCCTAGAACAAGGCAGATCAGATATATAACTCAGAAGTGTTCTGTATGATGCCGGGTCAAAGTGCTCTCGAGAAACGCTTAAATCTACACCATTACCGCTGAATTCTTCTGTGTGCGTTGGCGAATGCCTCTCCCACCGATGACCAACTCCACTGACAGACTCCAACCTTGCTGTTGACAAATGACAATGATTTAGGACCCTGTATTCATGAACCCATCAGAGCAAAATGCCCAGTGCACTAAAAGTCACGTTAATATTTTCTTGGCCAAGCGCACTTAGATGTGGGACAGGATCAGAAACAATACATCATCATATATCACAGGTGGACGTGTTAGAGGTTGTGACAATCATGGTCAACCACATTCATCACTTTCATCCCCTTAAAACACAGCACACTCCCAGAATATAGCAGAGCGCTATTTGAAGAAATAGTTCATTCAGCTTCATCTTCATATTGTGATATATTGTGTTACGATAAATTAGAATTTAAAAAAAAAAAAATTGCTCCTGTTGTTACTTAAGCCAAACTCTTTCAAGAGAAGATGGAGACACTGGAGGATGGGGACGGTCCTGAGGGGATTTAATAGTGAAGAGATAAGTTTTAATTGATCTATCATATTCTACTTCCATGTTAGAGACTGGAGATGGAACAGATACCTACTGCCTTCAGACGGCTGTAAAGAGACGCCACAGTAAAGGCAAGAGTTTCTGTGATTTTATAACAACCAGCTGAATAGACAGAAAATAAAAGGGTAAATAAAAGCCAAACTTGAATAAAAGGGGTTGCATGATATTAAAGAACAAAATACAATGGAAAAAAGCAGTTGACCTGCTCTGAGAAGGTGGGTAGAGACTGCAATGACTGCAATGTGCCACAGGATTGGCATCACTACACCCTTATCTCCGACTGGAGCGTAGAGCGCGTCAAGGTACCAAACCAATACAGTCGAGGAAACGGCCTCAGTGTGCAGTAAATCCACATATGAAGCATCTGAAAACCACAGTAACAGTTTGAACGTAATTTTGTCACTCACCACAAGTTCACATGGGAAGACCTCTTCATCATAGTTGACAAAATCTTTGAGGGTCTCAAAAAATTTGACCATGCAGTCGTCTTCCCTGAGTGTGGCGTACTGTTGAAACGTTTGCTGAATCAGCTTCCGCAGCTGCTTTGACTGGATCACAGAGACAAAAACATTTGAAATTGCTGTAATTCATATATGACAAAACCCAAGAGTTTCAAAAGGGTCAAAACTGATTTGTGTTGTATTGTGTGACTGCCATTATGTTATAGTAACGTTCTGCCAAATGTCAGATGGTGTCAGCCCTTTATCTGTTACTCTGTGTGATTACATATCCAGTATTTTAATACAGCCACTGTTCTCATTTACATGTATGAAGTATAAAATAGTGACAGAAAACAGAGCTCATTAAGACAATATGCACTAGATTTAATATCTGTGAGGTCATCTGACAAATTCACCATGTACGTATGTTAACGACTGTACTGTCAGTTGTTTTTATGGTCCATTTCAGCTCTGATGGAGACTCTTTCCGTTCACAATACAGTTCTCAAACATACTGCTTTGAATTATGGGTAGCTATACTTATCCTATTCACATTCCTGTGGTATTTAGTTTAATTAGTAATATTGCCTTAATAAGTAATGTAATTATATATATAGTATATTAATATAGTGTATTGTGCGATAATACTTCTACTCATTTTACTATATACTATATATTTGTTACACTGCAGAAGGTTGTGAGTTAATTTTGTGTGGTTACATATGCGTAAAAAATTCTGAGCTCTGAGTTCATTTTAAGGGCAGAAAGGGACATGTTTTTTGACTCACACACTTCACACAGCCTCTGTCTGCATAAGAAGCTGCTTCTGCCTTTTACTGAACAAAAAGATGAGCACAAAGATGTTCCTCTTCCTCAGAAGCAAATGGAAAGGTTTCTACTTTTGTCAATTGGGACTTTTATGACATAAATCTCTAAATCTAATAGAAGCTGCTGGCACTAACTCATCTTCAAAGAACAGAAGCTAATGGGGAAACGCTAACACTTGGCTGCCTGACTAACGGTGTCTCTTCATGACTCAGTCATGAACAATAGCATAACTTGATCACTCACATCTGATCCCTCAGTCACTCTCGGAGATTCACTGTTTGGCTTTGCTGGTGCAGTCCAGCCAAAATTTGTCAGGTCAATTATACTTTACTCAGGATTAGGATAGTTTACCTTCATGCTGTTAATCAGTTGTTGAGGAAAGAAAAGGTCCAGGCCCACTTCTTTTCTTCATTTTGAAAGACAAATAAGAGGAATTAAAGACATGAACATTGCTGGACTTGTGAAGTTGCTACCAGGCATTTGTAACATTATCCAGTTGGTATTTAAGAAGGGTTTAATAAACTCAAGGCTCATTTTCAACCAAAGCAGGCCCATGACAGCCTTCAAGTAAAACCCATCAAAATTTAAACTTACTCTAGCAGCTCAAAGTTAGACTTCTTTTCTAGGCCTTTTGCGTTCATGTCTTTATAAAACCTCCTGTAAAAACAAAGCATGCAAACAATTAGTTTATTTACAACCTACTACTGCACTAAAACATGCAGATGTGAATAAATAGAGCTCATTACGTGGACACATTCATATAATATAATAAATATTCAATAATATACAACTAACCATCGCAATCACGTCAAGAGCAAAATAATACAGAGACTCACCTTATCTCCAAACAGCCGAGCTGCAGCGCCATCCCATCACTGACTTTACTGGCATGATACTGCATATAGTCACTACGCACCTTAAAAAGAAATCAAATGAACCAGTTTGTACACATTACGCTACAGTAAAAATCTTTTGCTTTGCTATATATTCATTTTCAATATCATTTTATTATTATCTTCTCACTTCCCATCACAGAACCTTTTCATATTGTCAATAATAGCGACAGCACAGCTCTTATGTACCTTATGTAGTGCTGTAAGGTGGTGATGGCTGCTTTACTTACTGTTGTTAAAAATCTGTATATTTTTGTCAGAAAAATGACAGGGAGTGATGACTTATTTTCATAATCAAGCACTAAAGGTTTTACATTATTATATGTAGATGTGAAACAAAAGGAACACCACTGAGAGAAAACCGAACACAATGAATTGGTGTTACCTGTTGGTAAAAATACAGCAACGTCGATCTGTCGTCGTGAAATTTTTCCAGGAAATTGACGGGAACGTATCTTATCCGCAGGTCATACCTGTACTCAAGACGAAACCAGGGAAGTTCATCAGATGCAGCACGTTAATTTCCCACACTCTAAATACTTCTCATAATATCCTAACTTTACTTAAAAAAAAAAGAAGAACTCATGGATCATCCTTCATCTGTACCTCCACTCAGCTTCCACATGATGGCTCTCATAACGTTGCTCCACTTCTCCGACAGTCAAGTCTGGATGCAGCCAGTGAAGTTCTTCAGACTTCAAGTGTTTCAGCAGGAGACCATATGATCCTGTATGTTTGATGTTCGGCCCCAGTCGACCGCTTATCAAAATCGAACGAATGATGGCCTGAATGAGACACAGTGAGCAAAATTCAAAAGGACTGTGTTGTGGATTTTTAGTCATCCTCGCCAAATATACCGTTTGTGGTGGACACTGAGTTGATGAGTCAAAGCACAGGCAACTTTTAGAAAACCAAAAAACATCTTGTCCAGCTCAGGTACAACGAAACACCACACATTTCAAACTCGACAGATTCTCTTTGATTTGTTATAAAACTGATTTAAGATCAACTAAAATGTCTCTCTTCATCTCAGTCTTCTGACACATCAACTCCCTTCCCCATATTTTGTAGATTACTCTCACCCGAATCTGCCAGGAGCTGTCACATTTGACCAGCTTGAAGTTCTTGCCCAGGTTGTTGTTGGTGCAGAAACACACTTTGAGGATCTTGACGGGTCCTCCATCCCCAGCGAAGTGTGATTCGGGGCTGGGGTCGGTGCTACTTTCTCTTGGACTGGGCACCTTCCAGGACAGGGTGTCACCAGACATCACCTCATACATTTTCAAGGTTGGGTTGGCACCATCATAACCATAACATCCTTCAAAAAAGACAAAAGAATTTAATTTAGATGTAATGTGAATAATAATGTCTTGGTAGTGTCAAACCTTAAGTAGACAATGTATGAGAATGAGAAGAGATAATTTCATATAAAACTGAGCTGGTTTTAAAAGTGCAATCCAGGTAAAGCAGACCTTCAGTATATTGAGTGAAAGCCACATGACAAGACTGAGTCTGTAACTCAATGGTACACACTGTTCTATGACTTGCTACAGAGTAGTACTAGAGTCATGTTCATGCTGTGATCATTTGCCATGTAGTGTCTGACTCACACCATTCAAGTCTGGTATCTGCTGATTAAATTCCTCCAACCATCATTTCAAGTGAGGGCCTGTGTGTTTCATACAGCAGTGACAGTGTAGATCATCGAAATCAACAAAGGAAGTTTTTTTTTTTTTTTTTTTTTTTTTTTTTTTAATAATGTTGGAAACGTACTCTCTGCAGGTTACGTGGCGCAACAAAATTACGTAAAACGAGACAACACTCACCGGAAATTAAAACAACAGTGAATGGTAGATTGATGACTAACAAACCACATTTTGGCTCTGGGCAGTTACACAACCTGTGCTGATTTGTCCTATTTGTAAGAAAAATTAATCCAAATGAAAATAAATCATTTTATATTTTAGGAAACACTCTTACTCGCTTTAGCCAAGAGTTAGATGTTAGAAGATTGACCAGTCTCACCAGAAAACATTCGCTTCAATGCAGCATAAAGACTAGAATCACAAGAAGCAGCTAACCAGGCTGAAGGCAACAAGACAAGAATCATATAAACCAGGATTTATTAACTCTAACTCTAATCTCGCAGCTACAGAAGTAAATGAAGCCTTAAAAGTTCTTACAGGTTTCTCGACTTTTGTTGACTATAAACTGGTAAACTCTCCTACACCCTCTGATGCATTAGAACAATACTGTGCAACAAAACAGTGGCTTCACATGATAGAAGACTTTGGGTTGGAGTGGTCAGAAAGTGAAAGCAAAGTGCAACACATTCATGGGAACTTCTGCTACAGTGTTATGATGAACCTTCAAAAGACTAATTGATTTCTATTGTAGGAGGCACATGATGAGCGAAGTGTCCTTTGGCAGATTACCAAACCCCAAACTGCCCCTGTTGTGCCATTTGTGGTTGAGATGGATTCTTTATTTGTTATATTTTTTAATTTCAGAAACACTGAGACATTAAACTACATACAGTTCAATAAAGATGAGAAATTGAGGTGCAGTAATGTCTGAGTGTTTCTGGGCTGACTGCAGTGACTGTGAGGTCATTTTACACTTTTTTTTAATTGATTAAACAAACAAGACAGTTTTCTTTGGATGGAAAGCTTTAAATGTGCTAGGAGGTAGATTTTGTTACATTCGGACAAAGACAGTTGCCTGGTTTTGAGTTTTTGCACAAAGCTCCACTAACCAGCTACTATCTAGATATTCACTGTGCAGCCATCCCAGCAACAGGGGAGTCTGCTCCAACCACTTAGGTTTAAACAAACATGGTGACGGACAGTGAACATCATGAAAAGAAAACTTCAACACAGCCAACACTAGGAGTATAGGTGAAAAATTTGAAAGCCTGCACACGCTAAGGTTACATCTAACTGATGCATCAAATAAAAAGTCAGGGAAATACATCCAGAGCTCCCCACAAATACAAACATCAGTCTAACTCTGGCCCCTCATGTTAACTTTCTGCTCTGTTAATCTAAAATCTGAGGGAATATTTATTCAGTGAACAGAGGAAAATAGCTGAACACTTACAGGCTGCCAGACAACACACCTTGTTGTGAGTTGGAGACGTCTCCCAGTTGCCCACCTCACAGCAGTGTCCGTCAGTAAAGTGCCTTTTAGCTGTCACAACATCTTTTCTCATAAATGAAGCTCCTTGCTGAGTGTCTGCTGCGCAGGAGCTGAGCTGTGTTAGTTTCTCTCAGGGTTTTCTGCCGCTGTTGGACAGGGTTGTGTTTTGTTAGCCTGAGGCCATGAATTCCCCAGCAGGGCTGCATGTGGGTGTGTTGTGTGTAAGTGTGTGCATGTGCATGTGTGTGTGTGTAGTGGGAAAGAGAAAGAAAAAGACAGAGAAGTTGAGTGTGCAGCATGGCTGGCATGTTGCACCATCACCTGGGTGTGGGAGGCCTGACAGAGGTGATTGAGGAGAGGGTGAAGTTTAAGTCCGTTGCTATGTTTAAAAAAAAAAAAAAAAAAAAAAAAGCACCAATGGATTAAAGTATGTGCAGGACTGGATATAAATACATTCCTTGGCTCATGTGGAAGAAAAAATGAGTGACATACATTACAGACTGTATAATCTGCTGTGCCACCTCTGAGGGAAGCAAGGAATGACAGAAAGAGATGAATGAGTGGTCACTAACTGGGCAGCAGATAGTAAAGGGTTGAAATTGTCAACTATGTCGAACTGGGGAGGAAAAAGCAAGAAAATGTCTGAATGATGAACGACACCAAAAATAACTGTCACAAAAGTCACTGTTGAGTCCCTGTGACCTCTCGTCCAGTTCAGCTAACAAGTGTGTGAGACTTTTTTTCTGGGTCTAGTTTTAGTCTTTAACGCTTAAACATGAAAGTGCAGAACAATGGGACTTCTACAGTGAAGGGCTGGGTCTGGTCTCAGGTTGGTACAAACCAAAATGTGTCGTGTGTTGAGTGTCAAAAACTGTAATTACTCTAATTTTTAATCAATTTAATGAAAATCATTTTGTTAGTCAAGCATCAGTTCAGGGGCTGATCACACAGGTGACAATATCCCTTTGCACCTTCTGTAAATCATGATGGACATTTTGTAAATCAAACAATTTGTAAGTGAAACAGTTACTGGAAAGGGATTGATTGCAATAGTAAGTAGCAGATTAGTTGATGAAACAGCACTAGATCGAATGACTATGATTTGTAGCACATCTATGTATTGATTATGGCACATGTATGAATATAAATTGCATTTTATAGATTACATTTAAATTTAGACTTTGTTTTTGACTTGCTGCTTGTGTTTAATATCCAAGACATTTGGCATATTTTCAAATATAACCGAAGAGCTTTGAAGGAGAAAATGGTGTCGAAGCAAATTTTTTTCAAACAATAACCAGTCCAGCTTCTCTCTCTGTTTTTAATGTGATCATTTCATCTTGTGGCTACACTGAACCTGTTCAGGTAAATCAAGCCGTGCTAATACTGTAATTTTGTAGGACAGGGGTCCACCAATTATTTTCTAAGCAGGGCAGTCTTGTCAGGTAGAGCTCTCCCAAAAAGTAACAAATATGAGACGCAAAATAATGCACTGATAAAAGAAAAAAAAAGGGCCCTAATTAAAAATGGCTGACAGCCGTGAAGCCCTTTCTTCTGCTTGTTTTTAGCAACACTCTAGTTTTTTTGACGTGAATAAAAGCGACTGTGTTGTTGCTTCTCTCACACACTGTCATGCTGGCACTTGAGTTGTTATGGTAACAACTGTTCCCAAAGGAGATTTTTATCCCAAACTGTGACCGAGGAAGAGCGAACAAACTGTTTCAACACTCAGCCACAACAAACCCCGCAGCGAGACACAAAAATATGAATATTTAATCCAGATTAAATGTTACTCCTGCACTTTACTGTTGTCGCTCTTCCATTTCCAAACCCGCCACCCGTGTTTCGTATGGACTGGTGGTTTGTCAGAGGGCGAATGGCAGGGACTGATTGTGGGTGAGAGATTGTGACAAATGAGAAAGAAATTCCACAGGAGCTGGTGGAAAGGCGACAAACGCCAACAAGGCTTGCACCTAAGAGACCCGAGAAGAGGCTGCACAAAAAGATATACAGTATTCTTCTAGAGAAATATCACCTTCTACACACAGCTGGGGAAATGTGCGAAGCAAAAAAACTACCACAATAAACGGCAGCTGAGCTTTAATCCCTTCAAGAATTAAAAACTTGACGGAACCACAATAAAATGTGGTTCGATGCTGGTTTTCTGCTCCTGGGCTGAACTCTTTACTAAAATCTATTTTCACTTAACAACCATTTCAATGCGCAAAATTGTTGCCAGACTATCTTGCAACCATGCCTGTGCTGTTAACGCCATTCACATGGTTCCTGTTGCAAAAAAAATATGACTATCAACAGATTTAATCAAGATATGAATTGACCTCAAACATGGTGGTTTAACATACGTTCGACTCTGTCGCTCTGCTGTCACTTCATCTTATCTGCATATTGGTGGAGTGGAAGAGACACATGACATGCACTGCTGACAGTGTCACCACAGAGTGTTTCTGTGTGTCAGTTTTCTAGTAAAACCGTCAGCCGCCAATCCTCAGAAATCATAACACAGCTCTTTATGAGGGCTGTCTTTTCTTTTCAGAGATCATTTGACAAAAAGGAAAATAAGTTTGAGACAAAAACCTGATGCTCGTACAACATCTGTGAAAACAGCTACTTCTTCTTTTATAAAGACCAGGTAATGTTACAGTGAAATGCTTTTTTCTCGGTCGGTGCTTGTCAACACAGGCAGACAGTCAGGCAGGCCTGCTCTCTGAAACACTGGTGTGCAGAGGGGTCTGCATATTGCAATGCCGTGACCCCGGGCGCTGGAATGTGGCTGACTGCTGCCTCACCTGCACAGACATGCTTGACAACCAACACAGTCCTGTCTCTGGGAGAAAATGGCAGTTTGTACTTCACATTGTGAAAATGCAGGGAGTACGTCTCAAAGCCAAGTTTCACACTCTGTGCAGTTTAAAAAAAATAGTTTAGATCGGACACACACACACATACAGATGTTGGACCAAGACATGAACACTACTCAGATCCTGTCATGTGTTTGAATGCAGGCCTGTGTGTTTATAACATTAACATCTATACATATGTGCCTGTAACAGCCACCTCAGCTACTTTATTAAGCCTGGCCTCACCATAAAAGAAATATATATTATATAAGATTTATATAAGTCTTACCTGATCCTGATTGAATTCCTCTTGGCAAAAAGTGTTATTCCTCACGGAGAGTCCAGGCCCCACAGGTTTGACTCACTGTCTGAGTAGTGTGAAGGTGGCAGGTGGCCACTCCCTCACCTCTGCTGCCGAAAGGAGAGCCCACTTCCTTATTTCACGTCTCACCGAGAATATGGCGGATTGCCTCTTAGAAAGTCCCCCCCCCAAAAAAAAAAAAAAAAAAAAAACACAGCATGAATTTAGTATCTGTCTCTTTTTCTTTTTCAAACCCACCGACGACCTCGAAATGTTCCGGTAAACATCAAAGCCAGTGGCAAAAAACGAGTCGTGACCTGAAGAAACACTTGTTTCCTCTTCTTTCATCTGTTCTTCAAATTTCCTGTTTTTTATTCGTCTTCGCTGAAAACTAATTGGCGTCGCTGTTGTGTAATTACACCGAGTGAACAGCAGAGGGAGCTGCGAGCAAGAAAAACACCACCGGGACGTGAAGGCTTCAAATTCAATTTCCTTTATTTGTCCCACAGTGGGTGCAGCAGCAAAGACTAAAAACAGTGCAAAAATCAGATCAAATTATTGAGTAAGGTACAAGGGATAAGTAAAAAAAAAGGAAGGTAATTAAAAAAAAAAAAAAACATATAACATTTTTTTACATTATTATTACAGATATATTCCATTTAATTCAAGCCATGGGTAATAATAATATATGTTTGTGAATAATGTCTAATATTTTGTGTGTGAGGTGCAAATATTCACCAACATAAGTTAAAGTTCATTAGAGAGCAAACTTTACTGCAAAAGTACAGTCAAAGAAATTTAATTAACCTAAGCAAGTTTGATTTAAAGAAGCTACCACGACACAAATAATGCCACAATGACAGAGGGTTGAATAAGTTACTCTCAGGGCAGCCAGACAGACACTTAAAGTAACATCCAATGTAGTGATGTCTAGTTTTTGGTTTTCTAGTCTTTAAAATCAAAATCAATGACGAATCGGCTGTTTAAGTTAGTCGGCCCAAAATATTTTGCTGTAGATACTGTCCCAAAACAAGTTAAATAACACATCACACATTTTATTTGGAACACAAAACAAACAAAAAACATTTTGCCAGGTATCTGTGGGTTTACAAAAGTTAATATTTTACATTCAATGCTTGATAAAGTTAAGTTTTATGACAGTCAGACAAGACATAAAAACATCGAGGTGAAACATAACTGTGGAGCAGTGTTGCTTACATTTTTTTTATTCTGTCATCAGATTATACACCCACAATGACAGAATGACTAGAATAACAGTGAATCATATTATTAGCCCCATTGCCGCTCAGTGCCATGTCTGATACTTTTCCCTCAACACCTCATTCTCCCTGGAGAAGGGTGCAAGAGACACGCTGCATGAGCATGCCACACGGCCACCTGTGTGCCCTGAGTTCATGTATCCAAATACTGGCACGGCTCCACATAGGGAGGTGGCACCCAGTGTGGGCACAAATGAAGGAGGACTGGGGTGTGATGGTGATGATTTTAGGCTTTTATTGAAGGAGGGGCCTTAAAAAGTCAGTGTTAATGATCACCAGTGAACAGTGAGACCGTTGCATCTGCGAAAGCTTGCCAAGGCAGTACCCATGCCTGCTACTGTCTGAATGCATACAAATCCAAGCTTGACCAGCAGCTGTTGTGGATTCTTGCCCTTGACACAGCTCTGGTCTACCGGGGGTGGAGGGGGTGGGTGTGGTTTGAACTCGTTCTGCCCCAGACTTGAACTCCCTTACAGCTGTCACTGCTCCACACAGCTATGCTGAAGCCTCTGGAACAGAAAGAAGCAGTGGATGCTACAGTGATGGAAAAGGGAGGACTGAGTAAAAGTGCCACTGACAAGTCTAGAAATCAATTCATTTTAATGTGTTTAAAAATATGTCAAGAAGATCAAAACTGTAACATCATTATCAGTCAGAACGACCCTTCTTTAAAAATGCTGTATGTTGGACACAGTGTCTTCCTTTATTATGGATATAACATATAAGCTTTATGAAGCTGATCCCCAGGCACAGGCCTGGGGTCCCAGGGGCAGAGTGGGGTTCATGGGGCAGGCTTCTGTTCGTATTTCTTATTGGAAAGTCAATAAACCTACTACAAAGAGATAGAAAATTATTTCATAGAGACTTAAAATGATTGTAGAGAAATGCAAACTGCCATAAGGACACTGTAACAGATACAAGATGACCACAAAGAGACACAAAATGATGACAAAAAGATGCCAAATGACTAAAGAGATTAAAGAAAATCTCCACAAAGAGATGCTAAACAACTACAAAGAGATGTAAAATAGATTCAGAGGCTCAAAACAACCACAAAGACACTCAAAATGACCAAAAACAAATGCAAAACAACCACAAGGAGATTTAAAATGACCACAAAGAGAATCAAAGTGTGTACAAACAGTCTGACCTGATGCTCCTATGTCAAAGAAGTTAGGGCCTTTGGCATTTCTACATGTTTTATGGCTTCATACACCCACAGACTTAAATTGTATATCACAGGTAGCGGTTGTGTTGCAGTAATGTTGAAAAGTAAACAAATAGGAAGTACTACACAGCAAATTTCAAAATACAGCAGTGTATTTGATAGCAGTGATAACTAACTTCAAAACAGGTATATTACAATAGTTATTCATATCTTTTCAATCATTTAAAAATAGTTTTAAGAAAAATATAGGATATGGATATAGTGTAAAATATTTTATTATATATATTAATAGATTTTTTAACAGATTAATTTGTGTAAAAGTAGCACTTCAATGTTGAGGTGAAACTAAATATATATAGTATATAATATAAGATAATATTGTTCACGAAAAAGTACATTACATTTTGCTTTTACCCATTCTGCAGATGCTTTTATGTGTGACATACAAATAAGGGACAAGTGAAGCTTCAATGCAAATTTTTAAGATTTCCATAGTCTGGTGTAGTCTAGTCCTGGTGTAGTTTTTTTTTTTTTTTTTTTTAATACCAGCCTTGTTTGTGCAGTTCTTTAACAGCAATTCTCTCTCTGTCCACAAGAGGATTCGTAACACCAACCGTCTGGTGATACTTGAAATATCATTTGTTATGTTCAAAAGCTTTAATTAACGTTTATTCTACCAACGTGATGACACTTTTCCCCAGAATGTCTGATGGTGTTACCCTCCTTAAAAGCAAACATTTCTGTTGAACCTGCCACAGAGATTTTGGGGTCGAAACATCTTGTGGCTATTTTTAGAGGCTGCTCTTTTATGAGGGATGAAGTGTTATAAAAGCTCTGATGACTCCCACTCTGGTCCTCCCACCATAATGACCAAAGTCCCCACCCTGAACGCTCACTGTGCAAATGGTTTCTATGGTATGCTTTGATCTTATAGTTTGCCAACCCACCCCCCCACCCCACCCCCACCCTTCTACTAACTCAGAAATCCTTACTCCCTGTCTCTTAAATAATGTTTGAAATATTTATCTTTCCCTTGATGGTCATTGAGTCTATATTCTTCCTTTCTTAACCTCTGAGGTCAAAGTGTTGTTGACATCACCTCTGAGTAATGGTTGGGTATGACTTGCCCGTGTTTCTCTGTTTGTTCACCTTTTGACTTGAGGACCGGACACCTGCAAGACAAAGAGATTGGACACCAGAACGCTGGAGGAGACGCAGGGGAGTTATTTGGTTTGGGTAGCAGGTGTGTAGGTCTCTAGTGTTTATTTGTGTGTAAGTGTGTGTGTGTGTAAGTGTGTGTGCTCCCTGTAAAGGGGTGGCCACTGAATCCCATCCAAACTCAGCAGGAGTCCACAGTGTTCACTGAGGTGTGAAGTGGCCTGGGCCAGGGGTTGATTAGAAACCTGGCCTGCATTACAATAGAGGCAAGAAGCAGCAGGGGCCCCACATTACAGCTTTAGCAAACAAGTTAAAATGCACAAGAATATCCCATGTGTATCCTTAAAGAGGTATTCTGAATAGAGACCTGTTGTTTTAAATGATATACAATTAAGCCTCCTGGAGGAAAGAGTAAAGGTCACAATGATGGTTAAAAGGATCCTGTGGTAAAAGCAAGAGCAGCTCATTAAAGACAGGTTTGACTGGTAAACAACAAAAGTTAGATAAGCCTGACTGTGTAACAAAAAAGCTTTCTACATTTTCACATAGACTCTCAAATGTTGTGGAAATTGAGTGTTAACTGATAATCTTTTATTTTTTTTTAGCTTGTTAAATAGGTGAGATTGTGACTTAAAGTGGGTCCATTTATTTAAAAAGTATACTATTGACAATAAAAAAAAATGGAAATTTTCAAAAAGTGAAATGTGATAAACTTCACCACACACTGAGGATTTGAGTTAAAGTTAAGTTACAACAAATCCTTAGTAACGATTGGTAATTTCTAAAAAACTACAAAACTTCCACTTTTTGAGCACCAGCAATACACAACTGCAGCAGAAAAACTAAAAATAAAAGCTGCTAAATACAGCTACATAAGCAGTAAGTGTGAAGTAGAATGAAACAAAAATGGTTATGACCAAGTCGCAATAAAAAAAAAATTTAAAAAAAATTGCTTTGTTTTCCTGTTTTACTAAAACTTGTTAAATTGAAAAGAGACCGTTAAGTTGATTAGTTAAAAGTAAAATGTGGCTAACTTCCTGTGTTACATGATAATACTGCAGTGTCATCAACACACAACACAAAACACAACTGCAAAAAAGAAGCATGACATAGAATAACCTGTGTCTTAAATAAGTGGAGGGGTTTTGTTCATTTTAATGATGCCCATGGACAATTGACTTTTAAAATGTGAAAGCACAATTGTCTTTCCCCAAAACAGAAAACAGATGTATTTTTGTTCTTGTTTGTTTGTTGTGGTTGTTGTTTTGGCCACTTGGGGGCAGTGTAACAAGTTGTGAACAGAGGATGGTTAAGTAGCTTTGTAAACCATTCAGCTAACTGCTAACATTGCTTCTCTACTGTTTGGTGCTGGGAAAGTAGCCTGAAGTTTTCACTGAAAACAGCGACCGGCTGTGGCTCAAAGAATGACTCAAAACAGCAACATGGAGGCTGTGAAACCAAAACAAAGAGCTCAGAGAGAGAGAGATGATAATTCTCTCTTTGTTCGTCACTACAGTGATACTTCAAGCTCAGGTTCAGTTCGTTGGTGCCTCTGTAAAGTTCATACAGTCCAGAGTCCCAGCAGACAGCAACGTTTCCTGGTGTGTCAGTCGAGAGTTAGCTTGACCAGCTCACATCCTGAATGTCAGCGTAGCTGTGCTCGTGCCAGGTAGCCGATACCTGCCAACGTCAGCATACTGCAAACTAAATATTGAAATAACTAAACACTACATGATTGAAGTTTGGTATAAAATATGTCCATCGACAGTAAATGGAGACAGCGAACGGGGCGTTGATTTTGACGACATGTTTGAGGGATGACTGAAACTCAAGTTAGGCTTAAGTAGCAGGTCATACACCTGTTACAAATGCCTGTAAATGCAGTTATTTTTGGTGTCGTAACTTCAAACTTTATTGTAACACAATGTCACCACCCTAACCAGACTATTTTACTTTCCAGGGCGACTGTGTGGTCAGTGGTTTGTCTCAGATTTGTCGAGTTCACAGAAACAGTGAAAGAAAAAAGAAAAAACAACAACCAACAAGACATGAGACATGAGAAGAGTTTAGGTTAGAGTTACCTGTCACCCCTACTCCTTTTGCTCAGCCTGAATGAACTATATGTGGGATGTCATCCCGAGTGAGTGTGTTCGGGGAGTGTTGGGACACGTATAGAGGGCAGTGATGGCATAGCTGGCATGCTTCGGTAGATTTTATGAGTGTCAGCTGCGGAGGGCATCAGATGGTGTAATAACATGACAGAGGTCAATCCTCACAATGGCCTGCTGAGACACATGATAAAGACAGGCGCATTGGAATAATGGGTGGGGGTTAGGTTGTTCGGTGGTTTGTGTGCATCTGTGCACTGCTGTAAATTGTAAATAAGGTTTGTGAGACATTATTATGTATTACTGATACCTCATAACTTACAGCTGAGAGAAGGTCATTTTGGGATCATTTTCCTCCTTTATTAGACAGTCAGACAGCAGTGGAGAGATGATGGGAAACGAGAGGAGAGATAAACAAAAGCGCTGGAGGCGAACCAGTGACAGCCTCATTCCAAGGCGATCGGGTCACTCCAGAAAAGTACTTTCTCATTTGCTTGGATGTCTATTTGTGATCCTGTCTTTGGGAAATATGGCAAGACTCAAAAGTGACATTACCTAGTGGTTTATAGTTAAGTTTTTGTCCCTGTGATTAGTGCAATTATCAGTTTTACTAGGTGCTAGGTGTAATATGAAAGAAATAATCCATATAAAAACTATTGAGCGCAAGGTCTATTCATACAGTTTCACTGTAACTGTATGTGGACTTTCACATTTATTTTATTCAATATTTCGAAACCTGTCGATCTAAAACCAAAATTTTCCCTGTGGCTAAATATAAAAGTTTTGAATCATTCAGAAGCAACAAGCCTTTAATGTGATTTTGTGATGTGGTTGTGTTAGTTTGTATTTTAGATTAGTCAGGACAAAGTGCTGTACCACATTTCCTTCAGAGTTTATTTCATGGCTGATTTGATTCACTGGCTTTTAAACACAGTTTAAACCGCTCATGTGGCGTCATAGTATATGTGGAGTATATATATGTATTCCACGTCCCAAGTAATATATGCAAAACAAAATGTAGCTTAACAGTGGGATAGTTTTGGTACATAAGCAATAGAATGTAAACATATATACACTAAATGAAACAAAAGCGACTGAAGCGTTTCTTTTGTTTCTATAAAGGCATGAAAGAAGGAGCTCAGACAAACATCCACTTCTGCTCATCTCTGTCTCGAAAATGCTTCCCTGCACACGCTCTCACATGGCTGCATGCACATTCACACAAACAAATACACTCCCTTACCACACACAACCTCCGAGAACGGAGGGGGGTGGGGCAAACAGAGGATGATGTCACCCCTGTAGACAGCTAAGCTCAGGCTTGAGATAATGGTGACTTTTCAGGGAAGGTGATGTCATTCTTCCACTGCTACCCCCACCGCCCCTCCCTTTCTTCTTTCCTGTCCTCCTCCCTCCCTTCCTCCTCTCCTCCTCCTCAGTGCAGGTGGCTGACCAGGCTCTTTGAATCCCAGCGCAGGAGAATTAGCTTTTCAATAGGCACAGAACATGCAGGCAATGTGAACCCAGCCCCCCATGCTGTGCACATAGCTGTGATGTATGAAACTCTTAATGTGTGTGGGTGTGATGTGTTTGAATGTGGGTGTTATGTATTTTAATATATGTGTGTGTGTTTGTGTGCGCGCGCATTAGGATTTAGCTGTGCTCTCCTTTTGTGTTGCTAAAGCATTTGTTTACACCGCTTTAAGTGTGTTAAAGTGCCAGCATGTGTATGGCCTGCGTGTTTATGCAGGCTGTGCGCATGCATGTGTATGTAGATGGGATTTCTGCCCTCTATCCTAGTTGCCCACTGAGACCAATCAAGCAGAGAGCTGCCAGGCTGCAAGGCTGGTTGGCACTGAGTCCCTCGCTGAGCTCCTCACCCTCAGGATCTGCTCATTTAAGGTTTCCCTGACTTCACACAACCCTTACTCCTCTTCAGAAATGTGTTATATCACACATTATAGTCAGTGGTTTGGGCTTTAGTGGTTTTGTCCACTCCAAACCCCTTGGAAAAAAGTACACTCTTGGGGGAGTTTTATTCAGAAATCATTCAGAATAAATATACGCCACCAACAATAATGTGACTCTTCTATTTAGCAATATAAAAAGGCAGCTTTACTATCCAGAAAGTTTAAGCTGGAGACTCACTGGGCATTTGCATATTATGGAGATGTGGTTTAACCTACTTCAGCACACTGGCTGATTGCCATAGATAGTGATGCTTCAAAGCCCAAAGGCTGTTGTACCTCTAGTCTCACTGCTGAGCTCCAGGCTGCTCACCGTCAGTATTTTTATCCCTGAAAGCTCACCGCTAGTGCGCTGCACTTTCACTCTGCCAAGTTCTGGTACGCTGTCTTCCTTCCCCTGTTGAGAGGACTCAAAGCAGCGTGTGTTAGCTGTAAACAAGTTCCCACCCCCCACCCACACCGCCGCACAGACACATACACACTCAGGCTGTATCTGGGCAAAAAGCACTTTCTGAAACCATAAGCATCTGTCTTTATCATATGATTGCTTTTCGTATGTCACACACTTGTATCACAGGGCACAGACGGCTTCCCTTCACACCTAGAGGAAGTGGACCAGAAGCAAGAGCACATGTTAAAAACTGTGGCGAAAACAACAACAGCCCACGAATATGTGTAGAGATATGAACATGATTGTCATCAAGGCAGCATGGCAGCTAAATACTGCTGAAGTGTAGTAGTCATTATTCACTGTGAAACCATTTGGTGAAACTATAAGTCTATATTTCTATTCCTGTGGTACTTCCAGTTTCCTTCAGAGCAAAGTGTACAATAGTTTTTTGATATATGATAAATATGAGCTGTTAAAGTGTGCTTGGTTAAATTATTTTTGGCAAATCAAACACACCCAATCTCACACACACACACATTTTCATATCACTTGACCTGCTTTTAAGATTTACCACTACTATAGAGAGAGTTACACCTGTACACAGTGCAAGATAAAGATAAACTAAGATAAGTAAATGATTGAGCGATCACATGTAATGTGATGTTTACATGCTACCAGTCATGTTGACTGATGAGAAGCTTTCTAACTTCAGGCTGAGGATTTCAAGCAAAAGAGACGGTGAAAATATTTACTGTACTCTTAGCGAAGGGAAATTGCTTTTTCCAAGTGTTGACAGAATCTCATTCATACCACTTCAGCATGAAGTGCTTGCTGATGTGCAGCGTGCAACAGCCTTTTATATTATATGAGTAATTCCACCTCACTGTGTCTCCTCGGGGAGCTGTTTTACCCCTCAAATGCAAAGTTGAGTTGATATACATCATTTTCAGTGTGACTGCTTCACCCGATGTGAGAAAATTGTGTTCTTGACTAATAGCATGTATCATCAATTATTGAAACCTTAATATACTGCATGTGCTCTTAAGGTACGCATGGTAAATCATTCATATCTTGGTGGCTTTCACCATACAGTGACTAATATCTTATGGGCCTTGAATGTTGTCTGTTATGAAACACACACACACACACACACACACACACACACACACACACACACAAACAAACAACACACTTGACTTATGGAGGACATAGAGGAAATGAGAGAGGTGTGACATGTAATGGAAGATTGTATTAATTTGCCAAAACACCACACACAGGTCAACTCGCACATGAATTACCTTGAACTCTTGTTTGGCAAACATACAGTCAGATGTAATGACAGATGGCATTCTCAATCCAGGAACATTCATCTGTGATACACTGGTAATCATGAATGGAGGGTCCCCCAGGATGCTGTGCTGTCAGACTGATGGACTCATTAGACACGCATCAATGTCTGTACAGGAGTGAGCCTGTTTCTATCACCCCTGGGCTGTTTGTGACACAGTTTCCTTTGCTCTGAATGGATAGTAGAAACACTAATTAAGATGTAGAGATATTCTCCGGTACCTTAGGTGTCATTGAGGTACCTAATACTAAATGCTCATAGGGATCTTGTTCTGTTTTACATAATAAGTCTCAGCTCAGGTACAGAGATGCTGAGAACAGTTTCCACGTAATCAGCCAAACTAAGCGAACATTACCGACACCACCTTCTAATCATTACTGTATCAAGTTTGAACTATTGAATCCTCTTTGAATAATGTACTAATGTTTTATAGATCAGTGGTGGTAACAGATTTGGGTTGAGAAAAATTCAATCGCTTCAATCGCTGTATCTCATCCTCCATTTCAATTGTCACCTCATTTTGATGGCTTATTAAAAATGGAGAAACCCAAGACTTAATAATGACTTAGTAATATTATTAACTGCAGACTTGATGGCTTATGAGAAATCGAGGAGGTTCATTAACAAGGGGTCGTGGACTTCTATGAATGTGAAAAGACAGGGCAGAAGCTGTAAATGTTTACACCATTAATAAACACATGAAATGTTTATAAATAGATTTCAGTCTGCAGTCCTGCGATTGGTTGAGCATTCAGTTCATAAATGTACGCTGCAGGCACGACAACTTAATGAGCTGAAAAGACAAAACAAGTTATTGTGAGGAGGCGCCACACCTGACAAACTCATTTGAAATATTTATTTATCTATTTTCTCATCAATTTTCCTAATGTAGTGTGAACCCAACAAGGTTGCACAGTCACCATATCTTTAGGTAATTTATTAGTTTTATTGTCAGTGTCCCGACTGGTTGCAGTCTAAGTAACAAGCCTTCCTGAGGTGGATTTCCCCGGACCAGGTTGACAACACTCAGCAGGAAATGTTATGATGCACTGATTTGGGCCCATTGCATCTCTGACTCCCATTGTTGGCCATCTGGACTGTGGCCTTTGCTGCGAACCGCCATGACGCCTCTGATACATGGGTGATGTTTATGAACTGCAGGTGGCTCCTGAGGGGTCACAACGGGTCCCAGAGGGAGACCACAGAAGAGCTGCTTAGAGGATGACATCATTTAATCCTGACATGCGGATGCCTCAGTCACCACAGCAGTGGAGACATCACATTGATGTGTGTGTGTGTGTGTGTGTGTGTGTGTGTGTGTGTGTGTGTGTGTGTGTGTGTGTGTGTGTGTGGGAGGTGATCCTGATGTCATTGTTTGCCCCTGTTCCCCCACCTTAAAGAGGTCCAAAGTTTTTGCAGTTATTTCTGTCCAGCCACATGCCTTTCCCTTGATATTTCTACTGAGCAAACAATCACTTCCTCTGTTAAATCAGGGCGAGGACTTTAAACCTATGGCTCCAAAAATTCCCGGTCTGGCAACCTGTAGGGATTTTTCATTAAAAGAAATGTCAGCTTGTGGATGTTGTGGTGGTCTTTTATGTCCAGTCTGGACAGATGAGGTTTACTTCTGGGAATGTAGCTGTCCTGGAAGAGTTTCAGGACTAAAAATAGAAAACCAATACTAAAAATAACAGCCCAAGTTCAGGTTTAAAATTATACGATAGTGAGAAATGATGAATACTATGAGTGGCAGACCAGCTGTTTTTGCCTGGTTCGCGCTCACTGATGACTAGTACAAGAATACCTCACTTGTTGGGTTAAAGATGACACACTTGTGTTCTCAGATGATGGTGGGATTAAAGATCAAATCAACTAAGTGAAAAATAAAAACATCCTGAATGTTATTTTACAGTTTTTAACGATTACAGCAGTCTCTGACTTCCAAAAATGCAAGAGTAGAAGAATAGAAACACAACAAACATTTTTGTCTCTTGTCACTTCCTTAGAAGAATGTGTGATGAAAATGCTGAGACAACAGCTTATTGTTTGCACTGTGGGATGATGACAACAGATGAGAGTCAAAAATGGTTGGTTGTGTATGCTTTTGGTTAATATGAACGAGTCAAAAGTTGTTTTAAATTGTCTCTGTCTGATCTGATTTTGTGCCAGCAGGGATGGTCACGTAAACAAGGTCAAAGGTCATCTAATGCATGTGACCTCTGGGCTCCCAATCCTCCTTTAGCATTTAAACCATACATGTGACTTAGGTTGTAGCCTAAGGGGCATCTGGGGGAATCAGATGCAGCTAAATGGACGGCTGGATGTTATAATCAGACAGAGATGATGAGCTACTTACTACAATAGTAAAACCATGTTTGTTTAATTCTCTATTAAACATTTTACTGTTTCTGCTATAAAAAATGTAGCCCAGTAACAGCAGGCACCATCTGGCTGTATATCCCTCCGTAGTGTGGCAACAAGCAAGAAAAGCTCTGTGTAAAAGACACTGTAATTAAGTGATGGTGTCATCCGTAACATAACCCTTTTCATGGGTTGTTTACGCAACTTCCTTTGATCCCACACCAGTTGTGCTACCAGACGTGGCGGTGGTGTTTGTAGGGAGGGGTGCGACACATGCTTATTCAGACAGATTCAGCAGACAAACAATAAAGATAATCAGTCAAGGCAACAGCATGCAATATGAGGCATGAAGGTTACAGTGTATAGGCCACTGAAGGAAACGACTAATTTACTGAAGTGTGGCGTTCACTGGCTTGGTGTGCATAATGATTTAAAAAACTGTTGCTCATGAGAAAAGATGGCTCTTGGTTGTTATTTTTCATGACACGCATAAAATGTATTCATGAAATCTAGAGACTTTAAGTTCTGTAGCTTTGACATATGCAAAAGCTCTACTGTACAGTCACTTTCATATACATTAATGTACCATACAGGAACAAACAATTGATCTTAAGCGTGAGTTCGCTCACACAAGAAAGAAAAACTGCAATTGTTCTTCGTTTACTTTTTCATATATTCTCATCGGCTCATGTAAAGGTAAGCATGCAGCCCAATGTTGTGTGTAATATTAATTTTGATGACAACTGTGGCCAAAAGAAAAAGTCCCCAAAAATCTGTTTTTCATTGCAACCACACAGGAAATTAGATCATCTCCTCTGCGTGATTATACACGACATCATTGTGGGTTTGGTTACGCTTGGGTCCCATGCATTGATGATTGGGTCTGCGTGATGTCATAAGGTCATGGAGCAACTGAAATTTAGCCTAACAACCATTTCACATGTTATTAATTTAATGTTTTCTAAATTATTCTTTGCCGATGCTCCTGTGCCTTTCAACTACACTGTAATGTGTGAATGTATTCAATGGAAAATATCTGCCAGCATGTACAGATAACAATCTGTTTTTTGTTTTTTTTTTTGTATGTGACTCATTTTGTTCTTGTTATCTTTTGTCAGTGGGGGGAGAAAAAAAAAACTTTACATTTTCCATCACAGTTTTTGTTTTAGAGACAGTTCTACCTCCAATTCCCCCTAACTCCCAAACTATAGTGAGATGTATTTCCAAAGCTATTCCCACTGTCCTTATTGCACCCAGATCTGTACTTCCATTCCTTCACTGCTAGAAAGCGGAGGCAGTCATGCTGACAGTTGCCTCTCTTCAAAGCCTCTTTAATGGCACGTCAATTCCCGGTTCCCCTGAGACGCCGACTGGGGGAAGATGAGGAGACTGACTATGACTGCTGGCTATGGAGGACCAGCCAGCTGCAGCTCATATCCACTATGCCAGAATACACTCATCCTCTCTCAAGTAGGCAGAGACATATTCGCCTTCATGAACTCTTGAATTTAAGGCATGGCTGTCATGATGCTGTCTAGCTGTGTGTGAGCTCCCGGATGACAATTGTTTGATCCGGATGAAAACGCTCTGAGCAAAAGAGGATGTCTCCAGCCATTACTGCTAGTAAGGTGCCTACCTGGTATATTCTATTATTAAACAGGCAGAGGAGAAATCTCTTACGATTAAAAATCTCTGCTGTGGAAACATCTTCATAAATATTCAATACAATTTTTGGAAAATTCCGAGCACTGCTCATTAAGTTGTCGTATTTTATGCTCCAGCTTTGAATGCAAGTGGCATCTTTAGCTTTTATCAATCTGTTGCTCTTCTCAGATGTGGCATTGCCTGAGATAGAATACTATATCTTTTGCCAAACTAGCGTTGTGGACCACTTTGGCCCAGATTGAAATATCTCAACAAAGTCTTGACAGATTGTCATTAGATTCAGATATTCATGGTCCCTAGAGGATGAAGCCTAGTGACTTTGGTGATCCCCTGACTTCTTCTCCAGTGCTGTCATGATGTTGACATTTGTGGTTTTGAGAGGAATTTGTTGACGACTATTGTTAAACACATTCATACCCCCTCGGGACAAATCCTAAAACCTTTCCTGATCCCATCATTTTTCATCCTGTACCACCAACAGGCTTGTTTAATAAATACCAGCAAAACTAACTAATGACACAATCCTCAGCAGTACGTGGGTTTCGTGCTAATTAGCAAACTATAGCATGCTAACAAACTAAACAAAGATTGTGAACATGGTACACATTAGCTGTGTGTGTTTCTCAGGGGCTGCATCCTTCGAAGGCAGCATTTAAAGAACACTTGCGTCACAGCAGGGTGATGATTGGCCCGTTGCGAAGGCTCCGCATGCGGCCGTGAAATGGGCCCTTCATTACTATTTAATCTTGGTATCCCAGGCAATGAAGGATCCAATGGATGGATCCTCTGCAGCCGAATCCCAAGATTAATTTTGTATAAGTGATGATCACTTTTCAAAAAAAGAATATGCCGGACTCCACAGAGGTCCAACTTGGGATACAGCTTTAGCATTTAGCTCATAACACAGCCTCTCCGACCTGCAAGCTGACTGTAGACTCTTAGCCATGTTCACATATTAGATAATTTTTAAAACATATGTCAAAGCAGCATTATAAGTGTTATAGGTTTTCCTGTCTCATACACAGAGAATAACTCATTTATTCCACTGATATTAAGCAGCAGGAATGTGCCGGTTGTCAAAGGCAGGTGGTCCTGGCCACAGGTGTGTTTGTCAAACTCACTGCCTGAAACTGAGCCACATCTGTTGAAGCAGTACAAGGGGTAACATGGTACCAATACCATCTTGGCACACAGACCAATAACATCTGCTGCCCATGTGCGGTGTGCAGCAGTGACAGAAAGCTCAGGCTGCCCAAAAAGCAAAGCCCCTGGGAAAAGAAGAGGGAAGCCAGTGTAAAGACAGCAAAATTAATTTGCAGCTAAGTCATGCAGCCTCCTCTTTCTTTCTTAAATTGTCCATAAAATAGAATTTCTCAAGCATATAATTCCTAGTGGCAACAGGATAATTTCTCAAAAACCGACAAATTTCAGCAAAGCTGCTGCTGAGGGGCACAAAATTGCATTCAGCATTGGTTAACATTTGCGGTGTGACGCATGGTGGGTGTTGGGTAAAATGCTTTCAGCCTGACTCTAGTGTGCACTGACTGAGCTCCTGGATAATGGCTGCTTAATTAAGACAACCTTAAAATTATTCAAAACATGCCCATGACTCACACAGCTTGGTTAGAGAATAGCTGCCTTTCCTTCCTAGACATTCTCCAGTGCTTTATTTTCAGGAAGACAAGAAATGGAAATCAAGGCTCATGCTGTGTGCTTGTTGTGTGGCTCGCTCAAGTGCCACCGCTTTAATGTGAGGAGTGCTTGTGACTGACGAAATGGGCAAAGTGTCCTCAGATCTTCAGAGGCTGCCGGTAGATCAGAGGGCGGCTGTCACACCTCCAGGCAATCTACAGCAACACAGTGGAGATCCTTCAGAGCCGCTGACCCCCCTGAGACACACCAGGGCTGCCCAGGAAGCTGCACCAGTATGAGAGATTTCAAAGAAACAAGCAGCTGCTCAATTGATTTTAGTTGCGGTATCTCTAAACCGTTTCAGTGGGGTGATGTTGTGAAGTTCTAGTGGGTCTTTTATGTCTGCTACCCCAAGACAGGATAATTGATTTGACTGATTTTTGGACAAGTTGCTAACTAGGTCAGAGTTTCATAAATACCAGAGAAGCAATTAAAACTACCAAGTTCCCAGCATTTGTATATTTTAAAATTCTCTTTCAATGAGGAGTATATTCAGTCCTTAAAAATACCATAATAACAACCATGTAGTTAGTGTGTCAGGATGATAAGAACAAGGCTTGAGCAGTATTTGGAAGATTTATGGCCACACATTATGGACTTCTTTTAATATTAATGAATATTGTATATGCTAATCCCTTGGCATTTCCTGCTAAAGTAATTATTTGCATGATAATACATTGCATCCAGTGGAATCAAAATGAGGAGGAAGTGTGTGTATGTTTGTGTGTGTGTGTGTGTCTGTGTGTGTGTGTGTGTGTGTGAGTGTGTGTGTGTGTGTGTGTGTGTGTGTGTGTGTGTGCGTGTGTGTGTGTGTGTCAGTGTAAGGATTTTGCTGTCTATTCACAGACCCGTCCAGCATCTTTTATTTTTTCTGCTCCCCCTGCCCTTCCTTTCCGGCGACAGAGTTGTACTTAAAATGCTGAATGCACACTGTTTTCATGAAGACAATACCTGTATTTTTTATTTCCTGGAATTATTCCCCCTGGCTGTGAAGCCTAGCTTGGTGCTGTGCTGTGTCCAATTAGCTTCATACAGACAGCAGAGGTGATCTTCTACAGGCCAAACAAAAACAGAAAAAAAGAAGTTGAATAGGTCATTTCACGGATGAGCACAGTGTACGGCTGATCCCCCTCTAGGAACCAAAGGATATGTAAATCCCTATAGCTTGGGGGAATGACGTAATGCAAAACATAAAATCTCCAAAATCATGACACATATTGGCTTCTGAGAAGTGCCTAAACCGTGAGCCGTGGTATGAAAGGGAGCATTTATGGCTGTTTAAAATGCAACTTTAAATTAGGTGACTCATCCTATGCTCCAGGCCATTTGGAAAAGCCCGCAAGGGTTGTTTGTCTTGAAGTCATCCCCTCTGACATTAATGAGGCCTTGGCAAAGAGAGAAACTAAGCCTGCTGACCTTTAACAAAAGGTCTGTGCAGGAAATAAAAGACTGTGCTGACCCTATTACAGCAAAGTCTGCAAAATTTATCTAGGTGCTGACTGTTCACATATCAAGCCCTGAAGATCAAACCCATCTGATGTCTGATATGTTGCATGATGTAGGTCCTGTAGCCTCCTTTAATCTCAGCTGTACACACAGTATTCTGCTTAGGTCCCAAGAGCTGCTATTCACTTTGACAATAAGTATATGTTAGAGACTCACATCTACAAGTTCACAAAAGCATATTTCCCTATGAGAACTCCTCCTGTGATGACTGCTAAATGCAATGTGATCTTTATCTCATAATTCCTCAGGCTACCAAGGACTCAGGGGAACCCTAATAGCAATTCATTTGGGGAATGAATTTAGCTTCTATCTTTCATATACTGCAGACTGTGCGTACTGACTTACTGGAATGCATACATACACAAAGAATGCATAAAGTACACAAGGAATGAAAGGGTAAATGTGCCATTTTTGCCACCATTGTCACTCTCCACTTAGCAAATTAGCTTAGCTCAGCATAAAGAATGAAAACAAAGAGCCTCCCTGGCTCCGTCTGAAAGTAACTAAATCCACCAGCAGCTCCAAATGTTATTAATGAATGTGCAATATCTTGTTTGTTTAAACTGTACAAAGAGTTAATTAGTGAGGTTAATCAGTGTAGGTTCTCATCTAAGTTTCAGCAAGATAGTGAAGAAGTGAATTTCCCAACATGGGGAATTTTGCCTTTAAAGGTTTTATATTATTCTCATGAGGTCTTAAGGTGTGCTCAGGCAGACAGCCCTGCATGGCACCTTACATCATTCATGCAAAGCTGTCTGCTTATCTGCCCCTAAACTCTACAGATGTTAACAATGACTGATGTCTTGACTTCACCACGAGCAGCTTTTTTTCTTTTTTGTTTTTTCCCCTTCAGTCTCAGGGCAGATTTTACTGCAAACACGTTGTGTTAGACTGCTGTGGTTTAAGCTAGGTGCACCCACTGAACTGTCAAGTGAGTGCATGAGGTGTAGTAAACCCTTTCACATCAAGTAGTGGAGAAACATTTACTGACAAGCAGTTTTGTTTGACTCATTTTGACTTTGGCACCACATGTAGTGAGTGACTTTCCCTTCATGTCTTTGCATGAAAAGCAGACGGGCTGGTAGATTTGGTTTGGTCTACCCCTGATGAAGCGCTTATTGAAAACACTTATTGACACCAAATCACAATTTTAAGTGAAACCTTCATTGCACAATAAATAACACAGAGCAGAATTTATTGTTGACAGGGAAAATAAACTCTAATATAGATTCATCCAACCCAAGTAATTTGTCAGGGAGCTACAAGCGATTTCTGTGTTGGACGGTAATGTTGTTTTTACTAATCATAGTAGTATAATGTTGCTGCCTGCCTGAGTTTTTGCCTGCAGTTATGTTAAATTAGGCAGTATGCATGGCACGGTCGATTCGCAAAATTACTTGAGTCCTTCTCTCCCCCAACTCATTAACTATTCAATGTGAACTCCTGATCCTGCGGGGTATTGACATTAATTCCCCACACTACTGGAGCAAGCAGTTTTGAATGTTTAAAAAGACTCTACAAACCTCGCTAACCCTCCCTTCAAAAGCTAAGTTTTTCAAAACAAACTAACCATTTGCTAATTTGCGTCTTGTATCTTGCCCGGAGAGCAGCCCTGTCAAATACTGCATTATTAAGTGAAAAGCTAATTATGCTTCTCACTGGCCCGTGTCCATTACAAGACAAGACAATAACAAGCTCATCAGGAGTGACAACATGGAGAGTGCTTGTGCTGTCTAACAAGTTGTTGATCACAAGCTTTAATCCTGCACTGACATGATGAGGTAGACTTGTTACTAGGATCTTGCTCTGCTCTTCCTTGTCTAAACCAATCCCATTTCAGCAGCACAGTCTTTGCCTTGACCTTGGGCAGTGGTTTTCCTTGAGGGCAGGGTGGCCACTCTGGAAGTTGAACGAACTAGTCCGAGGGTTGAGGAAACAGAGGAGCTAGTGCTGAGGCAGGCAGAGAAATGTATGAATGACTGCAAAGAGAAAAGCACAGAGCCAATCAGAACGAGGAGGAAATCTGTGAGCCAATCAGCGAAAGCTTTTCTTCTCTCCCTCCAGCGTCTCTCTGACTTCTTCTCCTGACTGTTACCAGGTCACTGTGCCTGCCCGCGCCTCTGAATAATCTGTTTCATTGGGTCAGTGTGCCTCTCACAACGTGCCTGACTGGCTGGTCGGGCATACACGGTTGCTAGGGAGCTCAGCCAATCAGAGCAAGGCGGAAGTTTCCCCTCGGTTTCTAGGCAGGTTTCACGTGCTGTAGATGTTTTGGCGGGAGAGTGGGAGAGCATGAGAGGGGCGGGCGGCTGCAGGGTGAAGTGGAGCATGTGATTGTGTGTGCGCGTGTGAGAGTGAGTGGGTGTGTGTATGTGCATGTGCAAGACAAGCGTGCATGTTTTCGAGCGCG
Organism: Rachycentron canadum; assembly: GCA_038496675.1. Taxonomy (NCBI): domain Eukaryota; kingdom Metazoa; phylum Chordata; class Actinopteri; order Carangiformes; family Rachycentridae; genus Rachycentron; species Rachycentron canadum. The sequence continues at coordinate 10,733,389 of CM076665.1, forward strand.
TGTTCATTTTGCCCTGCCTCTTGCTTTCTGATGCAACATCGAACTGTGTCTCCTGGGCTACTAGGGGACCTTGTTATGTTTTTTTTCTTCCTGTCCTCGCAGGAAACGAGAACCAATTGCTGTGCTGTTGCCATCGGAGTGGGGAGGTTTGTTTTCCCTCCACTTTCATCCCTGGTACCTCCCCATCGACAGTTACCGTAGAAACAAGAGCAACTCCAACTCTATTTCCATCTGTGTCTCCTTCCTTCAGTAATTTTGCTTTCTTTTTTTAATCCGCTGCACAGCACCTACTTACCAACACTTTAACAGCCAATCAAGTATTTAGAAAACTGTGTGACATCTCTGAAGAGGAACTGTATAAAAGCAGAGATGAAGAACTGCACAGGCACATGCTGAGGTACATCTTGTTCAGAGGCACATGAACTTTTGAGCTCAAAACGTGTCAAGGTGGCAAGGTAACAAGAAGATAACACGATTTACTGTCTTGGTGTTTTGCACAATAGCGTGGACTCCCACACCCTAAAAAAAAAAGACTCAGACATATCTTTCACCAGCACAATACACCCCCCCACACACACACCCTACCCCACTTCTCCTGCCCTCCACCCATATCCCCCATCCCCCATTGAACCCCTCTGTCAACAGAGGGAAGTAGTTCATCACATCTGACATGGTCTTCCTAAAATCCTATTATTGCCTCTTGGGTGCACACAGAGTTAAAACAACCAACACTATCACCAGAAGACAATTCTGCAAAAACCCCACATTTAGCAGAGTTGTTCACTCTTTTTGTACTTACAATGGTAATGCATTAAAAGTTCCTATTTTATATAATAACTGCATGGCAGCAGCAATATGATAAGGTTAGGGCTAACTGTTCAATTTTCTTACTGATTTTCTGACAATTTGCTCGCCCCATCAGTTTTTTTGTTTTTTTTTTTGTAGCAGTGTTGCCACCTTCCTGAACTCAGCGATGTCTTTGAGGAGTAAAATTATCACAACATTAGAAATGATTATGTGAAACAAAAGTTTCACATAATAAACACTCAGAATATTTCCACACACACGCAAGTCTGTTCAAATTGCTCGTTTCAAAGTTGTGAGTTATTATTCAGCTGTTTTACTGCTCAGACAACCTTATGACAAGGTTTCAGTTCTCAACTATTCTCAGCTATTGCAGTTTTTTTAAGTAGTTTCTCAAGTCGCTTGGAGTAACTGTATGTAGGAGTGATCTTAGTCATCCAACTCAGAGTAATGAGTCAAACGCAGCTGGACATCCTGTTCAGTTGCGACTGTTGAACTGTTGAAGTTCATCATCTTGGATAAGTGGCGAATTATCCTTCATGACTGGTCTGGTTGCCTTGACTCACTGCTCCCACCTGCTCCAGATAATGGGTGTGTGTAATATGTATGTTGATATATTATATATTGTATATATCACAACAAGAGCTGAATAAAATCTTGCGGAATTTCAATAAATAGAATAGCCACCAATATATCCACCAGCAACAACGTGACGGCGATAATCTGTGGCTTTACACCAGTTGAGGGACGCCTGAAAATTGGATCTAGGAGTTGTTTTGGATGTTGCACAGGTGTCATCGGGCTGCCAGTCTGCTTGACAAATGGTTTGTTTACTACCTGAGCTGCTGCTGCTCAGTAATCATTAAGCGTTCATTTACTGCAACTTGCCATCGCAGCTGGAAACATGTGAAGACAAAGTGAAAGACACAGTATAACAAATTTCATTACCATTCAATGCTTCATCCAAAACACGCTTGGTATTATTTCTGTATAGGATTACATTTAATTCATGGCATTAAAGTGGTGTCAAAATACGCATAATCTGAAGTGTTTCCCTCGGGTGATTCTGGGCTTCAAATGTGTTACCTTTGGATGAACTCTGGGAGAGCGACGCTCATTGGCTGAGCCACCACTGTACCTGTGGTTAAAATCAAGAGGTGTTGACAGAACAGACGGGGGGAGGGGTTGAGGCGGACAGAGGTTTCCAATAACCTGTGAAAACTTGGCATCTCTGTCACGTAATTCACAACCAATTTTTGTGAGAAAACGACAGCCTCCTAAATCGGGGATTTAGGTAGATAATTAAATCGGCAGGGCGATTGAAACCATAAAATTGAGATGCAAAAGTGAAATGCAGCGCAAGCACAAACACTGATGGAGCTGTTTGGGTGTGGAACGAATTGAAGATTGAAGACAAAGCGTCTGGACGTCTGGCACCATTAGGGAAAACGCCACAAAGTAAATTGTATCATTATGCAGTGATCTTTGAAAAATTCCAACATCCAGAGCCTTATCACCTCTGCTGGCAGCATGTAGTCAGAAATAACTCACTGTGGAGAATTTGTGACTGCCTCACGGGGGAAAATTGTTCAGATAAAAAATGGGCTGGGACACATTGTCTGCCACTGCAACTGACACATTAGAGGTACTGGAAGTTTCGTTTTAGATGACAAGTTCTGAGTTCAGTGCCAACACAAAGGCTGTTTTCCCTCTTCAAAGGGGTTGAAACTGTGCACTTGAAAGTAAAAGACAGCAAATGACTTAAAACAGTGGATGAGATTGCACAATGCAATGGCATTTGTGTTTGCGAACGTCTCGCATTGACAGCACACCATGTTATGTTCACTGCCAAAACAGGAAAAAAAATCCAATGTGCAACACATATATGGTTAACAGCTCTGAGTTCAAAAAGACAACAAGACTTTACCAAACTGCAGTTTAACTGATGAAAAACCACAGTACACAACAGAGTCTTGGCAATGAGCTCACTGACTGTGATTGAAATGCACTATTCTTGGAGCTATTGTTTGGGAACACTAATTAGTTATTGATATGGGGAACTTGGGGGGAGAAAAAAAGCGATGAAATACTTATGGGCGATTCGATTTTTCTTCATTTCTTTGTTTATCTAAAAGCAGCACACAGTGGACTAATTAACTTTTCAAAGGTTCCACCTCTGAAAAGTAGCTTTAAAATGCCTGAATACCACATCAAACTGTTGCAAAAATGATGTTCTTCACTGAATTCCCGTGGGTTTGTTTTCCTTTATATTCTTCAAAATGTGCTTTCATGTTGAGGTATTTATTAGTAATTATTCGCACAACACAGTGGTATCCTTCAGATCATAAATATCTAAACACCAGCCAACAAGAGATGAAATAGTATATTTGACTGCCAACATGAAATTTGTGGGTTTGTCTAAATTACTTAGTATAGGCCTATATTTGCTTTTGACGCCTTTGTGACTCTACTATGAAATACAAACGGGACCTCAGTGCCTCTGGGTCAAATATGAACCTGAAGAAGTAGCAACTCCTGTAATATCAACCAGTCACTAGGTCTATTATTATCTATATTACTTTTTCACGCAGCTTGAAAAAGGAGTTGAACACTTTTTAGCTTGAGAAGATTTAATTTATGTGGCTGCAGTTGAGCTGAACAGAGTAGAGGTGTGGGCTTCTTAAGAGCAAAATAACTGAAGACATGGTTTTATTTTTGTCCAAATGTCCATGCAATCTGCTTCAGTATTCATCGATTGATCACTGATGAGCTTTATTGAGTTTTGCAGCACAACCTCCCTATACAAACAAGAACAAGAGTAAGAGAGAGCGAGCAAAAACAACCACCATCTGATCTCTTCTTCCAAATTTTGGGTGGGGTCCCTTTCACTGCAGGATTGGAGTTGGAGGGGGTTGGTGTAGATGGGGGGTTGGGAGCCGTTAAGCAGCAGCTTAAACAAGGCAGAGCAGGGGTTGTTTGCCAGTCTGCCAATAAACCGTGCATGGGAATTTTGTAGAAAGTTGAGAAAATCACACTTCACACGTTACCAGCTGTACAACAAAGGAGTGGGACAGTGTGAAAACATAACATCCTGCATGGACTGACCAGTGCTCCACAGTACAGCATCTGCTTTCATCCAGAAATTGTCTCTTGGGAAAAATCTGACTCACACCATGGATCAAATAGTCTCACTCCTCTTTGCCTGGCTGTTTTGCACTCAATAACCCATTTTTACAAATCAGGCTTCGTTTCACTGTACTTTTTTTTCTTCCTGTTTTGAGTGATGCCATGCGTAGGCGTGCCCCCACCCTGCAGCCTGTCAGGGTCACCAGCCATGGCTGCTGTTTATTCCACTGTCACTGTAGATCCATCAGAGGAGGATACCATGTCCAACAATGGGTGCCCTCAGGGTCTGAACTGAAAATGGCTCAATGCTTTTATCAATACACTGTTGTCAAGCCAGGATGCATTTAGGAATATCCTTCCATGTTATGTTATGTTATGTTATGTAAGTAATTGTGAAGCTATATATCAGCAAAATGTACTAGTATAACGTGTGCTTAATGTGTTCATTACGCAGAGGGAATGGGGCTTTCAGCATAGTTTATGAGATTTTTGTAATATGATTACAGTTGTAATGCAGTAGTTGAAGATGTTATGAATACATGCCGGGTAATTTCATCTGCAACAATGCTTTGTATTTTATAAGGTGATCATCAATCTGTTTTGTTGGATATATAAAATCTGCAATGATGCTGAAGCTCTGAGATAAATGTAGTGTAAATAGATCAATATTTGCCTCTGCAGTGTAGTAGGGTTGAAGTAGCCTTTAAAGTAGCATTAAGCATGATAATACTCAGTGTACGAGTAACTGAAAACTGTACAATAAAGTTACATTTCACCACTGGTTATGAAGTTTGTATGACAGATGCTTAGACAAACAGACAATGTGTCTGTATCTAATGCGACACAATTTGCGAATTCATTTAAATTTGCAAATCTGTTTCACTGACATGAATGTTCTCATCATCACAACGACTCCAGCAATTGGGTGGGTGCTATCATCTATCTAGCAACAGCTCCTATCAGCTGAGCTGAGCGCTGAAAGCAGTCACATGTCCGATCTGGGTTTGTGTTTTTTCCCCTCCACGTGTCAAGATACACGAAACAGAAGGCGGGACCAAAACAAACCATCTGATTGGTCCGTCGCGTGTCACCAGCTTATTGTACAGGAGGACTCTTCTTTTAAAGGGCCAAGCACTTTTTTTTCCACCATCAAAAACAACATAGCATCAGCTCTAAATCTGATGCATAGACCGGTTTAAATCTCCAGCACACACACACACACACACACACACACACACACACACACACACACACACACACACACACATATATATATATATATATATATAAATGATAAAGCAATTCTGATATAAACACTCAAATGGATGCCGGATTCATTTGGTGAAAGATGACATCAGCCCGTTTGCACTCAAGTACAAATTTAAGGCACTTAAAGCTTGAGTATTTCCATTTTATGTCACTTAATACTTACACTTCAAGTGGACGTAGGTGGTAGTTTTTACTTGACATCTATATTTAGGCTGCTGCAAATTAAAATTTTACGTACAAAAGTGAGCTGATATGATCTATTGGTATAGATTAAAATGAAAATTGCCAACATTATATAAATGGTTATTCTAAATTAGCATCACTTTTTTAACACAAAAAAACTGCATCTTTCTGCATCGAGTGTATGCTCATTTACTATTGTTGCAGTAAATTACAAGAATTTAGCTTGTGAGAGTTTGTATGTGTATATATATATATATATATATATGGATGACCTTATATATAAGTATAAGGTCATCCACAGTCTGAATGCTTCCTCCACGCTATGATGTTTTTTATAGGAATAAGTGCATTATATATCCTCTCGGTTTGCTGTATTTGCATAACAACTGTGTAGCTGACTCTGTTCCTTTCACGTTATTAATGGGTGGATCCAGCCAGGAGGGCGGATCGTTTTGACGCGGGGTAAAAAAACAACCTCGCTCGACTCAGCAAACATCCATGAGTGACTGTAATGCGAAGACGGATACGAGTCGCATCGCCACAATCCATAGGAAACAAGGTACCAGCAGGTTGTCAAGATACCACCGATCACAACGGAAAGCGCGTTTGCTGGCGGTGAGTGTGACAGTCGTTTGTTTTGTTTTGTTTTTTGTAATTAAATTTAAAAAAAAAAAAAAAAAAAAAAAAAAGGGAGAAACCGCGTCACTACACCGCCGCGTGCTTCGGCAGTTTGTGGGAGTTTGTCAACAAACGCCCGGGGAGCTCGGTCATGTCCGGGCAGAGACGGCATGAGCGGACACACCGAGGCTGGGGCTTTTATCGTGCTCCGGTAGTCTCGCCCGGTTCTCCGTGTCGGTGAAGTTTCTCTTCTGTAGTTTTAACGGACGAAGCTAGTCTGTGACAGGCTCGGTACTGTAACTCGGCGCGTGGATTTTCAACGTCCCGGCGGATGTTTTCCCGGTCTTTGAAACGCGGTGACGGTATTAATATTATATCTTTTTTTTAGTCGCAGTTTTAGCTAATTGGGGCACTTGAAGGTTGTGGCAAAATGGCCTGTCCTCTGTTTATTTCACGCTTTAGTTGTTAGTATCTGCTTCGAGCGAGTGAACACATCGGCTGTCTGGTCTTAGAGGTGTTTGTTTTGGGGAAGAGTTGACAGGAAGAGACGGTGCCAGAGGAGGAGAATAGGAGCCGAGTGAGTAACAGTTAAAACACTGTCCGAAATGTCTCAGAAATACTGTGTCTTTGTTTTGTTCTCACAGTCAGGAGTATGAAAATGAGCCACGGAGCAGGTTCAGTTTATAGCTTCTTTTTATAAAAAACAATGAGGAACAATTCGGCTAAGTTTAAATGATTCCCTTTATTTGCTATTATTGTTGATTATAGCCCTGTGTCAGCATCCCGTTTGGACAGGTTTCTCCAGCAGAAGCTCTGCCAGTTTGTGGATTTTGTGTGTACAGTGATTAGCGGTCGGACTTGGCGTGTTTACGCGCTGATCTGCCCAGGGCAGTGTCCTCCTGATGCGAATAAAGATGCAGCATATCTCACAGATCTCAACCGTAGCCCACATACGAATAATTTGAAGCAACCAAATCAAGATATCAGGCAGTTAATATTATTTTTGTGCAGTTACTACAACAAAAACTTCATTGGCCATTCTCATACAAAACATTTCGCTGAATTGGCCCCTGTCCTCGTCCAGCGATAGGTAAAGTGGGGGTTCATGACTTTATTGGAGCATGCCACTTGCACACTAATATCCACAGGTTATGGATTGATAGTTACAAGAGGACAGTAGGTGAAATCGCAGCAGAGCTCACCTTGTGTGCACCCCCAGCACGAGCAGTGGGTGGAGGGAAGCCTGGTGCACAGATGGTGCAGCAGAGGGAGCCACTTTCTGCTCCAGCTCTGAGCCTCTGACCAGCACTTTGGTGGCTGCCAGGCCTCCCTGAAGCCCCAGGCAGTGTGTGTGTGTGTGTGTTTGTGTGTGTGTGTGTGTGTGATGTCTTTTTGCGTGTCTCTCTGTCTATGTTTGTTTTTTTTTATCTGTCTGACACAAAGGTAATCTCACCAGTCCTGTGTTGGCTGCTAGTGGAAATTCAAGAAAGGGTTCACATTGTCACTGGCAGACAACACAAGCTCATATTTGAGCTCAGTGAAACTTGCTGCACAGTTGCAGAGATGCCCCTACTGCTTGGATAGCATCAATTAATCACTACTTCACATGCCTGGGGGAGAGGCAAATATAATTTTGGGCTGTGGTGAATTTTGCGTGCCAGCAAAATTGACCACTTTTATTCAAAAATGCCCTGGAAACAATGGATATTAGTGAATGTGTGGGTCAACAGTACATTTACCAATAAATAGAAAGTTTAATTTAAAGACATTGATATTACTCTTCTAACATGGTCTGGCTAATAAAAAAAAAACATTTTTTTTCCACTGTTTCCTCCCTTGACGCCATATGATATGACATCATGCAAAGGGACAGTTTCACAAAGAGATATACAACCTGCTGTCTCACTCAGTAAATACAATACTAGTGTATCCAGTTTCAACTTTTGCATTTGCTAGTCAACCCAGCCTATTTGTCTCCACTTGCACAACAAAAGGGAAAGACAGGCACCCTTGACAAAAAGATGAAACAGTAGTTCAGATTGTGGCATGCGGCCAACAAGGAAGAGAGTGTTTGCTCTCAGCAGGAACAGTTGAGGATGGAGTGAAACTTGTTATCTCCCTCATGAAACGGCTGATGCATGTGGCACATGACAGTCTAGCCAGAACTTTGGTTTCACTGAGGTTTCACTCATGCACCACCTGCTGCTGAGTGTGTGTGATGATAGGGTAGACAGGCAATAATCTAGTGTTTGTGTGGTTGAGAAAGAGGAAACAGCGAGCATGGGTCTTAATGATGAGCAGCAGAATTGTGCAGGAGTAACCTAATCCCCTGACTGAGCTCTGCCCTGTGGCACACTGTTCCAGATTAAGGTAATTCTGAGTTGAAAAAAGCCTCTTTGGTAGGTCTTTTGGCACTCAGTTACAATCTGGCACATATTCAAGAACAGCTTGGCAAAATCAGCAGCAGGATGATGGCAAATCTGGCATAGCATTTTTAGCCACCCACTGGGTCCCCCTACACAGGGTGTTTCCATACGTGAGGCTCCTGTTGATACTCATTGCTCTGCTTGAAAAAAAGAGATATTGGCTGTAGCTACATTCGGGCTCTTGTATGTTTATGGCCTTTTTGTGCATATGGAGTTACATTACGAGATCCATCTGAGATGATTAATCTATTTTTGTTTGTTTTCAGTATTACTTCACATAAGCCTCTTAGTGGGTATTATAATGACTAATATTTTACTTCCATTTAATGTAGATTGGGTGAGATAATTTTCCATCTGCCCAAGGGCATAGTTCTTTGTTTGGTCTTGAAACAAATCACACCTAAATTGCCTGGCACAGTATTTTACACTACCAAAAAACTTTTAAGTACACACGTTCCTTCTCTCAATCTGAAGTTTCTATCTCATGTCCCCTTCTCTAGGGAGTTTACCGCTGAGGCGTCGGATGGATGATGAGGAGGAGGACATGTCACAGCCCATCTCGCAGCTCTGGGGAACGTCCTTTAGGGACGTTAAATACGAAGACCGAGCCACACCGATTGCAACTGGACAGGCTCTTGCTGCCGTTACCGCTGCCGTGCCCACGTCGCAAAGTCACAACAACAACAGCATCAACATCAACACGCTGCCCTATAGCTTGCACTGGCAGCCTCGAATACCCTTTCACGGTAAGGAGGGATGAGATATTTCAATGTGATCGGCTTACGGATTTAGAAACTAAGAGTACAGCATTGAATGATGTCTGTGCAGTGTAACCTCAAACTATTAGTCATTCCTTTTGTTTGGTGGGGATCTGTCCGCAAGGGCCAAAATGATTATGTTAAGATTCTCAGAGATGCCAAAAGAAATTAAACACTCTGATTTGATCATTTTCAGTTGTATGAGACCAGAGATTGTTGTTTCTGTTTTTTCCTAGACTATTAGACACAATAAATTCAATTCATTTATTAATTATGACTCCAAAAAAGACAAAATTAAATCAATTTTTCTTCTAAGTGGGAGAGTCCGTTATACTGTAATATGCATGCTAAGAACTTAAGGAACGAGTCATTCCAAGAAACTGTTTTTCTCTGTGTAGAAGGGCAGTTATCTTATTACATAATCTAATTACACAAACATATAATAAATATGCCGTTAATTTATTTAATTAATTAAAATGTAATATGATGCTCACTTAAGCCATTTTCTTGAAAAAAATTAAAAAGAGTATTTTCATACAAACATAAAGGTACATACCCACACTAATATGTCCATCTATTTTAATTCAATATTGTTTTACCATGTCTAATCAAATCAGTGTGACATCACACTGATTGAATTGAAAAAATGTTGAAGCAGAATGTTTGTTCGTTGAGTTAGTGTTTTCGTGTGAGAGATACGCGTTCTGAGTTTTCAGTCATCAATACATAAGCACCACAGACCGGCATTACTCTGTCGTTCATTGTAATCTAACCAGTAATGGACGTCATGTGCTTGGCTCGGTGCCATGTCTGCTCCCAAACACAGTCTAGGCCGCTCATTTTCTTATACATACATATTGACACGATCCTCTGTGAGGCAGAATAGCAAGGCATTCTGCACACATGATAGCACACGACAACAATAGTTTTCCCTCCAAGTGGCATGACTGCAGAAGCGCATGCTCCAGGCAATGAGTAAACTCAGTGAACTGAGTGACACAGCCCACAGAAAGATTCACCGTTCACTGAGGCTGTTGTTGATCTAATAAGGTGTTTGTGTTTTCCACCTACCAACACTCTCTGTCTTTCTTGTTTGTGGACTCTTCAGTTGCACTTTGAGTTTGTAATGTGTTAATCCACAGAACGTTCTGAGGTAAATTATATAAGAATGACTTTGCTAGCCAGAAACAGCTCTATTTAAAGCCATTAATAGAAATCAAGATTATTTCTCACATCTTGAGAATGGCCACAGTGTTTTCAGTGCTAATCTAAGATCAAAAAGAAAAACATTAGTTTTTTTACTGAACAGAAATCTACTTATATAAAATATCAGTGAAGACATCAGTGATATTTCTTTGCCTTGTTTTCATCTTGGCGCTACCAACAACACAAGTTTTAAGAAGCTTGATGTTTTCCTTTTAGGCAACGCTGGATTACGCTCACATTTCCCCGCTCAGTTTGAGCCTATGGAGGACCGGGGAGAGAGGCAGATTGAAGAGGAGGAGGAAGAGGGCAGAGGGGAGGAAGATGACAGGATGGCAGAGAGGCCTGAGGAGCAGGCAAGGGTGAGCGTCGAGGCGCGAATTGGCCGTAAACTTCGGGAGATTGGAGACAAGTTCCAACAGGATCATGTTGAACTGGTAAGCCTCACTCCCAAGCAGTGAAGTGGAACCTTCAATGCCCTTACACCTCAAACAACCAGCCTTTGTGCTTTTTTGCGCTTTTAAGCACAAAGTGTCAAAGTCTTAACAGTATGAACACAAGAGGACTTGGATATCCCTTAAATGGAAATGGATATTGACTCAATTCTCTTTTATTTGTTTATTAAAGATACAAGGTAGCAAGGGGCACTGGGTCTAATGGGCTAGGACTCAAACTAAAGTTTTAGACACTATATATTTTCCAGACAAAAAGTTTGTGTTTGTGTGTTCTGTGTGAACTTTTCATGTGTGTCAGCTTTTACTTGATTGGAGACACAAATCAAAGCAACTTTGTGCCAACTTGTGGCTCACACTGGGAAGAAAAGAGCAGAACATTTTGCCAGCTGGGTTGGCCACCACCCACACTGGATAAAAATAGCCTATGCAGTGAATCAACAATTTTTTTGGTGGCTGAAGGATAAATCCTAAATCTCTAATAAGGCAGGGTTCAGTAGCATAAGAGACAAAGAATAATGTCTGAGGAGTACATTTTCTCAATGTCAGTGTGCAGATGTTAACTCCTAGCTTGGTGTTGTGGTCAAGGTTTGTCGTTGTCTTCTAAAACACTGAAACAGTACCTCAGTCTGGGCAGAGGGTTGGAGACTACGCTGTGTCTGTGTCACTGTAGCACTACAGTCAGTAGGAATATACGTATGTTTCCTGCTAATTTAAAGAAAAGAAAACAAATGACTGACTGAAATTCAGGCCCCTGGCTCCTGATGTTTTTTAGATGAGATGATTAGATGAACTGACACTCCGTTTCAGAACGGGATCCTTAAAAGTCAGTAATTTGGATCCTTTTCCTTAAAGTGGCCTTTTTTCCTCAAGTGAATTCTTCATACTGAACATACCACATGAAGCATGAAGCAATTTGGGACTTGTGAAGGCTTTAGGGGTGATGAAGGGATTAGAGCATGGAGGTTCACTCTTTGTAAGGCTCCTGAGGGAGTAGTTAAGCATGACTACCCTGTGTAGTTCATGATGTGCAGTTAATTGTGCATGTCAAGAAATAAAATCCACATGTAAAGGAATTTTACAGCTACAGATGTACCTGGAACATGACAACATGTTTGTCAGGTCAGACTGCTACTTGTATCCGTGTTTAAAAAGCACTTACTGGTCCGACTAATAATTCAAATTAGTAATGTGATCGTGGACTTTGTTAGTTTACAAATATACTGGTAGGGGTATCATGTTTCTTATCTGCTGTTGTGACTGTTTTGTCATTTGGTCTGTGTTGACAACAAGGTGTGGTTGATAAATTTGTGTTTAACTGTGTGATTAACAGAGTAGCAGAGAAACTACAAAGAAGAGAGACCGAAAGAGAAAAAAAAAAGACAGAAGAGTGAGAGAAAGGTGAAAAAAAAGGGGCTATATAGTTTGAGAGTTTGACAAAAACTTAACAGCTTTAGGAAGAGCAGGTGAGATCGATGTGACTGCCATGAACAGGAGTGAGCAGCATGTCTGTGTCTGGGTAGACTTGGCCCGGCTGTTTATATGCTCGTCTAAAAATAGAGTCTGACTCACGCTCTTATAGACGCAGCCAGTAACATGACGGCTACCCACAATACCTCAGTTGTCCCACTGACTGCCTCAGTGTGTGTGTCTCTGTGTGTGTTTTGGTTTGTGTGTGTAACTCTGTGACAGAGATAAGAGAGAAATCTTTCTCTTTTTGCCCGCTGTCTGCACTCGAGTTGGTTTTATCCTGCAGGATCTGATACTGCTGTTGTAGGAATATTCCAAAGGGAGAATAATCACCAGTGATCCTTCATGATATCCAATCGCTTTTCTGTGTGCTCTCTGCTTCTATTGTTAGACTGTTTCACTTGCTTCTCCATGCAGAAGTTGCGGGCTAATGTGTGGGTTTTTGTTTATGTGGAGCTCATTGTTTTTGTGTTTTGAGTCATAAGCATCGGTTTTGTAAAACGTTAATACTTTATTTTAGGGGGGAAAAGGGTGTCAGGCCATCCTAACAAGGACTGACTAAAATTCACATTGTCCATTTTCACAATTGTTCAGGTTGCATTAACCTAAAAACAGCAAACAAAACACACAGCATTCTCTGCCACCAACGCAAATGAGAGCAGAAAGATGAGCCTCATGTGGAACAAACCAGGGTGCTATTTAAATAAGCTCAGCAGTGTAGAATTAAGGTAATTAAGGACAATTAGGGTTACATTTAGGGGTTCAATTCAGTTCAGTCTGCTCGTTCTGAATCAAATAGCCTGTGGCAGACTCTGATTGCTAGGCTGGTAGAGACCTTGATGGAGAGAGCAGGGAGAGAGAGAGAGAGAAACCAAAAAAGAATGCTTATGCAACAGGCTGCAATATCTGAGCGCAACTGTTCAGAAAGCCAGTGGGAGCTGTGTGGCATCAGAGATGAGGGGGAGAAGGAGAATCCCTTCATCTGTCTGTGGTCCACAAGGGCTACCAGCCCCAATAGAAAATGACAGTCGGTCCAAGGCAGCTCCATGGGTGGGAGAAGTTTCAGTTTCCTTTGCTTTGTTTCGGTAATTACTCAGCTGACTTTGCCTGTACATGTGAGCTGTGATGAAATAGGAAGGATGTTCTCTGAAAGCACTTTGAGCTTCTTATTGAGAAGTGAACAGTGCAACACTTAATCAGAGCGACTATCTCAAACATGAGGGGGGATAGAACAACATTATTAAGATGAGTGGCAGTCTCTGTGGGTTTAAAATGTCTTGTCCAGTACTAGCCTGGTCTGTCATCAGCTTTTTGAGTTAAGGAATCACCTAAATTAACAAATATTACATTGAACCTCTATCTGAGAGCCACTAATGCTGTGTAGAGATATCATACAGGATGAGCATGTGACACACATGTTTGCTAGACACAGGCTAATGTTGTGGAAACATTCAGTCTTCTTGGTCATATGGTTACAGCTCACAGGGTTTATCGCAGTTCACAAGGCTTCACCTCAAAGACCTCCTATGACACAATCTGACCCAGAGTAGTGATTCAGCATGTTTAACATTTGAACATCTAGCAGCGCCTGGTACTAATAATGTTGTCTTTTTTTTTTCTTGTCTCCTTGCAGCTCATGAGGCATCAGAGACAAAATCTGCCTGTCTGGATGCGCCTTACGATGGCCCTGTTTGGCTTTCTGTTTCCAAGACAGGCTCTGGTCCCCCGCCTGAGAGGAGAGCAGAGATGAATGGACTTCCTGCTGGCCCTTGCCCCAGCCCTTGTTTTCCCTCAGAAGAAACAAGGGACCAGACTTTTAGAGATGGCACTGTAAGATGGAACACGGGTTTGGATTTTGTTTTCTAATAGAATATGAAGATGAGATGAAGACAACACTGGTCACCGCTGGACGGAGACTGAATACATTTCTTTCTTTTTTTATTTGTTCTGTTTTTTTTCCTGCCTCTCCAAGAAGAAGCCATTGTGTTTGAAGAGATATTTTCGAAATATTTGTAAGATTACCTATTTTGTACAGTAAACTGCTCTTTTTATTTGGTAATTCAAGTCTTGAAGGACCTCCATCAGTCCAGGGAATGCCTTATTCTCTCCTGCCACAGTACATGCTCATTTGCATCGAGGATATCGTATGAAAGAGATCAATTTTAAGATTAGGCCACTTTTTTGGCGAAACACTGTGGACATGGACATGTCTGTGCTGAAGTTACTGACTTAAAACCTTGAGGACTCGAGGCACATTTCTAATTTATTCTCAGAAAAACAATAAGCCCTGTACTTTTACTGTTTCACACTGGCTAATTTTTTGAAAATGGTTGTCATGGCATTGTGGCAGTGTTACACATTGGTGTTGCACTGTTGGTCAGTTTAGATGCATGTTTTATCAGCTTCCACTGTAGACGTAGGGACATTATATCAACCTGTGTCTTTCCTGATGTCATCCATCAGCTGTCCATCTCCAGTACCACTCATGTTATTAGAAGTGGCCTAATGACCCACCGTGTAGATTCAGATCCTGTTCACTTATAGGATAAACACATGTATACTTGAATTTAGGTGTACTGAAGATTTCAAGATCTGACATCGTAAATGTTATTACTCTTTCAATTTGTGATCATCTGTTTGTTGGAGTGTGTGCTTACTGTTTCCAAAATGTGCAGTAATTGTGAAACCAAATAAGCACAAATTCAAACAAATCTCCTTTGTGGGATTACCATCAGGGAACTGGAAACAATCAGACAGTTTAAAAAGGGTTTGGATAAATTTCACCCTTTTCTAAAGCGTTTCAGGATTTCTTTCTCTGGCTGGATTGACAATCGCAATTTTGCCCTCTGCTGCATTGTGGGTCGCCTGTGAGAGAGATGGGTTGACATGTATTGACATTTTTTTAGGGGTGAGCAATATTGAAGCCAGTGGAGAGAAAAATAATCTTAGGGATCAGCTGCTTTTGCAATCAAACTGACATCCATCGAAGGACATTTTCCAAAATATGGCTGTGTTGTCAGTGAAATATGCCTCTTTACAAATATATTTGTTACAGACACATTTTGGGTTCAAGTGGCAGAGATGTGTTTTCATTTTGTTTCACTCCAGGTGTAAATGTCTCATGCACTGAGTCAAACCTGATGTGCTAATACATTTATCACATACCCTAAGTTTAACCTCTTATTCAAGTACTTTCTTTCAGAAAACCACCAGTTGTATATTAAGCTTCACTGAGAACTTAGTAAAAAACAAGCTTCTGTAGAGTTCAAAAACCATTTTACGAAGAACACAGACACATCTGGGTAGAGGAGAAAGTTTATACATCCTTGTGTGACAACTGCTACGTTAGCAATGACACAGCCACTGTTTCTCAATGTAAGGTTTTATCAAGGAAGAAGTCTCTTAAGACTTTAAATAAGATGTTAAAATTTCCTCATTTGATGTATTATTTCAGTCTGTTGTAGATTCATGATATGAACTTTTGAAGACACTGATGGGTTTTTTTCTGCTTTATGTTTTCTTCAGGGAGTAGTTAATAACCGTGTTAATTAACTGATGCTTATTATGGAGATGTGTTTGATAAAAATCTGCCTTTGAGTGCGGACTCCATCCACACTTTTAGCCGTTCATTGTTCACGTGGTAGACAACGCTGAACAAGCAACGCCATTTAATTTTTCCTTTTACATTTTCCATCAACATCAACATGGAAGTGTATGACAGATTGTTTTTCTGTTACTACGGAAGTAGCTGAACCAAAAGTTTGTTTCCTGCAAACACTGAACGCTGAGCCAATTCAGACAGTTGTTACGCACTCTCTGGTCATCAGTCGAAAGCTTCATTCATACTCTCTTCTGTTCGTTGAACGCCACATTTAACTACTCCCTGTCCTTACTGAGAACATTTTGTTTGGTTTCTTTGAGATAATTTATTCTAATTTATTTTGTGTATATTTGCTCAGTGCTACTGTATAGATGCTATCTCAGTGTGTACAGTCCTTTTCTTCTACTTGTTGACGTGCATTCAGTTGAGTGTTTGATGCCTTTGTGTGGGGAGGTTGGACTAAAGCCATGTGCCTCGTGCGTTCTCACACAAATGGTGTGAGTCTTTACAAATCACGTGAACAACAGACAATCAAATGTACAAAACGTGCCTTGTGAGTAACAGACCTGCTACACTATCATCATCTTCATCAACACTTGGCATAATTACCCAAAGTCACTGGTCACAGCTGCTTGTTTCACTTGGGCTCTGTGAGATCAACAAACTCAAGAGTTGGCACAAACAGTACAGCGTGTTCGTTGTGCCTTGATACAAAATAAAAATCAGTTTGATTCCTCACATCAGCTCACGAGGCACAGGCTCAACCTTTGACATCTCTCAGCACGAACGGCGAGTTTCACCACGCAAAACCTTCTCAATATCAGAAACGACTGTTTGCAGTCAATGTGCACTGTAAAAAAAAAAAAAAAAAAAAAAAAAAGAAAGAAAGAACATTTTTTTGCTATATACTGTTTTTTGCGCCTCTCTCTTTCTACTCCTGTGCTGAACTTCCCCTCTAGATTCTTGAACTTTTTAAGATCTGTAATATGTTGGATCGGCCCAGCATGCCTGGGTTTTTGTGCTTTTTTTTCTACAATCTAGCAGGGCTGCGGGTTTACATTTGAAGGAAGAATGAGCCACCATGGTGCCCAGTATTATTTGTATGTGAGATGGGTTGAACAGACACTCGGTCAGTGTGGTGTTGATCTGAGCCTGTCATTACAAGCAACTGTTGCAACCCTGACTCAAATGAAACATTTGTTATATGTTCAACCTTCAGTGTCTTTAATATCAAATTTCTTCAATCGGTTTTTTGAATATCCAAGAAAGAGTGCATCTTTACTGTCAAGTGCTGTGATTAGGTGTTTTTATACATTAGACATGAATTTGACACAGCTATTGTTGCTATCTTTATGAAAAGTTTTTAGCAAAATTTTTCCATACCTTTTTGTAAGAAGACAAAGAAAGAACTACAACAACACGACTTTTTTGCTTTTCTATGATTGCTGGGTTTTTTTTTTTTCAATGTTGTGGCATTTTTTTAGTTTTGGATATTGCCAAGTCTGCTGTGTCACTCTCAGTTCAAGGGCTTTTTCAATATATGTAAATGGAGTAAAAATGCATGTCCAACATTCCTGAAAAAAATCTGTATCTTAAGGGTTTGAATGTAATTTAATGGAGTGAAAACCACAATATCTCTTTTAATACATGAACTGAACAGTGGAACTGATTTCAGACTCCTGTGTGCCATGTGCACAGGGAGTTTGTATTGTCTTCACATTGCTTTCTTTACGTTCAGAGTGGTCTCAAGGATTTCACATTCATGTGTCGTATGAAGTGAGACCCAGTCCAGATGTAGCAGTTTTTTGTTAAAGCATTGGCTGTGTTATCTTTGGGACTGCTCTGTGTCGGCTGCACAGTTTCCAAACAGCGCAGGACATGGAGCGATGGAGGGACTGGAGGAGGACCGGGGATGTTTGTTCTTTTTCTAGTGCAATATGCTGTACATAAGAGCTTGGCTCTCGAAATCTTACAATTTCTCTTAATTTCTTTTGTTGTTAAATGGGTACATTGCTGGGTTTTTTTTTCATTAAAACTTTATGGACAATTGACTTGGCTTGTGCATCATTTCTTGGACTAAACATAAACTACAATATAAAAGATTCTTTTTTTTTTAACACAAACAGTTTTACTCTCTGCAAGTAAATCAAATTGGCAATTCTTTTTCATGTCCTTGTTATTTAGAAGTAAATACAACTGACGCAAGGCCTTTGCAGTGCTGGTTCCTATTACTGTTATGGACTGGTCTTTAACCTTTTCATTTTAAACCCACAATAATATTGAGAAAACAAGGCAGGACTAATTGTGTTTGCACATATAAACATCATATTCTAGTTTCAGATACCTGGAGTGCTCTGGATACTCTGACATATAAAATCTCTGCCTAACATCAACTAACATTGAAGTTAGTGACAGAAAAGTGTGATGATGAAGAAATACAATTATGGTCTGCACACTTAAGCAAAAGTCTGAAAATCTGATGAGTGAAATGCAGAGAATTTTTGGTGCCAATACTAAAATGAAGAAATGAATTCAGCAGCCGAAGACTAATTCTCTGTTGTTGCCATAACTCAGTTTTCTGGTTGTGAAAGAGTCAAAGACACCTACGCCATCACAGACAATCAGACACCTGGATCATGCCTAGAGGGAGAAGGCAACAAGGTTTCTCTTTGTTTCAGATACCATGTCCCTCGTGTGATCCAATCAGGCATTTGACTTTTTTTTGGGATACTAATGCAAATGTGTCAATGGAACAATAGAAAAGAAAGGGAACGGTTCTCGCCCTGAGTCCTAATGTAATCTGAATTGTTTAATATGCCGCCAAAAAAAAAAAAAAAACGGCTGTCTCTAGCTAAAGAATCACATCATTGAATATAAATCTAGACACCAGGGATTTAACCTCACTGATAGTCCCTAAAAAGTTCATTTAGTATGAGCAATAGAAGCATTTCACAAGCCCCAGGGCAACGATAGAGTTCAGAAATACTTTTTTTTTTTTTTTAAGGGGCCTGCCCTCTGAGGGGAGGTGTTGGGGGTGGGGGGAATCCAACCTTACATGAATTATAATTCACTTTTCTGTCACCAGGTTTCTAAAGTGCTCCCCCCTCAGGCAGCTGCTTTGTGTAGACAGGGGCAAGCAAGGAAGGTTAAATGAGTGTACGAGTATGTGCGTGGGGTTGGAGGAGTGCAAAAACACATGGCCTCAAGAAAATGGAGGATTCACGTTTGCAGAGGAGGCCTGACCTGAGCCTCATCAAGATATTAACACACTGCAGTGTGTTGTGCTGCAGGCCAGGCTCATATAAGTCGATATCATAATGTGTCAAAAGCAGTTACAACTGTCACCTCTGTCTGTGTTGTTTGTACAACTCACAGATAATACATGGCTGTTTTTGCATTTGTAAACAGTGTAAGTGTGTGCTTAAGCACTTAAGACTCAACATAAAGAGACAGGCTGCCTGCCCTTCATTTGCATGGACAAGCTGTCTGAGAACATAGTGAGACAAAAGACTAATTTTGGATTGTCAAATTACTTCAAAGAATATTTGCCATATTGTTTGTATTCCCAGAAGGCCCAGTACAACACACCAAACAAGGACCCAGTGAGATGGTCTTCACTCTCATTTCTAATTACAGAATAATTTAATGCCCTGATTTTTTGATTTGGCTGGAGCAGTAAATAAAGCAGGACTTGTTCAAACAGATATATCAGTTTTGTTGTTTTTTTCTGTGTGCTCTTGGCGAATCTTCACTGTGCAAATTACAAGCAGACCAGTAAACACGGAGTTAGTTGTGCATGAAACATTAGTTATTTTAATCCTCATACTGGATTAGTACGGTGGCCCTGAGGCGCAACACAAAACACAAACAACATTTCACGGAGCACAACATCTCAGATTATTGAAAAGGTGGGACAACACTTCTTGGTTTTGATTGGACAGTTCCCAAGTTCCTGGCAACTGTTCAATGTCACTTCCTGTTTCTGCCGTGTCTTAGTCATGGCAGAGGTAGATAGGATGGAGGAGGAGACTGAAGTAATATATTTTGTGTGATGTACATGTTCATGCTTTCAACATATTAACATATCTGAAAACACTCTAGACAGAATTAGGACAGCTACGCTTCAACAAGTGAGGTCTGCAGCTGGTCTCATACACGCGAAGGTGAGCTGATAAGAAATCAGAAATTGTGCAAAGACAACGAACAATGCACTGCAGAGAAGTGGAAGCAGGAAATTCATTTGTCAAGTCAGTGCTTTTTCAATAAAGCCAAGATGATCAGCCAGGTTCTCATCTAAGGTATTTCTGTGTAGATGACTATTGTAGTTAACTTTGCCACAGAGTGTCCAGAGTGCCATCAGTTACCTGACAATGAAGCAGCAGCAAATTTAGAGCATCACTCTGGTTGATCCAGCCCAGCATCAACCCACCTTAACACACCCACTGAATAAACTCTGAATTTCCCTTCTGTCCAAACAAGTACAAACAAGTGTCCCACCCTTTCTGTAATCAGAGATGTCGTTGTGTTTTGTAAAATATTGTTGTTTTGTTAAATCTCATAGTTGTTTAATAGATGAAGAGCACACAGGTTGCAAGCAACATTTTATCCCCATAGTCAACCCAGATAGTTTAAAACTTGTGTCTTGCTATCGTTTATTTTAAAACTTTAAAATGCATCCCTGAGTGCAATTCTAACATCTCCGGACTTTACATTTTAACCACAAAACCGGCTCTGTGTTGCCCTCTTTAACCTCCCACCAGCTGGACTGAAAGCTTCGTCCCATGAGACCGCTGGTAAATACAGACAAGAAGTGTGTGTATGAGTATTTGTGTGTGTCTTCAGGGAGAGAGAGAGAACAAGAAAAAAAAGAAAAAAGAAAAAAAAACACAGGGGTGGGAGGGGTGATGCAGGGGGGAGGAGGGAGGGGGACAGGGAGGGGGGGTTTGTTGCTTGGGTCAGCAGTTTTTCGCACACAGCCCTGACAAAGACCTCTCTGTTCTCCTGGCCAGTCACTCAGGGAGACGCCCTCATGATAGCCCGGTGCCTATCTCAAGGGTCACGCCTCAGCTTCAGCAGCGAGAGAAGCTCCAGTCCCCGGCTCTTTTTGTTTACTTCTGCCTTTCTGCCTGGCAGCTCCACATATTAACCCTTTGCTGTCTGACTGCAGCCTGTGTGGTGCAGCGCTGACAGGAAGACTCAAGGCTATTTTATTGAAATTACCTCATTTTTCTCAATGCTTGATGCGCATAGACATCCTCAGCCTTGCTCTGTTGTCTTATTTCACCATAAAACCACATCTTCACCACATGTCTTTGTTCAGTTATTTTTTGTTTCTTCATCTAAGGTGCTGCTCTGAACAAAGACAAAGTGAGAGCAGAAATGAGTTTATGATATCTGCCTGCTTTATGAATCCACTGAACAATCTCATGAGATATATCAAAGAGTGATGACATTTCAATTATCACCTTCTGAAAGCTTCCTGTCTCTCAGTTGCTGTCGGTGAAAAAGGTCAACGGAGGATGCATCTTCCTGCATCGCGAGTGTCACAACATCTGTTTTTTCAGCATGAAGTCATTGATCTCCAGTGATATTGTTCACCACCTACAAAACTATGCAATGTTTGTATTGATGCATATATGGCTGAAGATCTACTGAACATTTTACTACAATATCACAGAAAAACATGAAAACATAAGTTCAGTAAGTGTGAAAAACATCCTTTTCAGCGTAACCAAAAAGCATGAAGAACAGAAAAAAAAAAATAATAATATGGCATCGCAAAAATTCAATAGGTGGGGCTCCATCCTCTGAGGAAATGAACTTCCCGTCCACAGGGAATAGGTCCTGCCGCTCTGAACGGGCGCACATGTCAGGTGTAGCACTTCAGTGGAGTGTTAGGTCAAAACACGTTGGTGCAGCTGCAGCTGAGGAGTGGCTCTGGGGAATAACACAACTTCCTTCATAGACGAATCTGCTCTGTGGACCATCTTATAATAACTGACTGACTTGAATCCAAACACCTACCTGGGTTTTGGAGGTGAGGACATCTTTGCATATATAGAGACTTTCTGCAAAATAGTGTTGCTTCTTGGTAAAAATTGGTATTGAGCAACAACTTTAAAGACCAATATAGTCAGAAAAGATCACAATCAGTATGTTGTGACTACAGTTCTATTATTCTATTTCAGTAATTCAGACTGTAGGAAAACAAAACCTAAGGTAACTAGCTTAGCCTAGCACAGTGTCAGTAACCATTTCAGCTTCTGACTGAGTGGATTCATGAGTTCACTCTACACCACACATTCAATGAGTTCTGCTGTATATTCGTTTTTACACCGATTACATATAAATTGCTGTAGTAAGTAGACAGAAAGACATAATTTATTTTAAGTAAAGTTTATTTACTTAAACAAATGATCTATAATGGCAAACAAAAAAAAAGTGTGATATTTGTACTTTTAATGTAAGTCATGTTTCAAAGAATTTCAAAAGTGAATAGTCTCAAATCATCATATAATTGAAAACATTTTTCTCAAATTGAATTTCTGCCCTTGTTGGACAAAATGGATGAGATTAAAAGACTGGGAAGCAGTATATATATATATATATATAACATATATAACATATATAACATATATAACATATATAACATATATAAAACATATAATATAACAAATATTATATATAATATAACAAAGTTTGAACCTATTTCCTTAGGAAAAGCCTCTTGCAGGTCCAGAAAATAGATTTTCTTAATCAGGAGCAACACACAGGCAGATGCTTGGTCTGGGGGTTTAGTCTAGGCCTGCTGCTTCAGAGGTGCACTCATCACTATTTTGCAAAACCAAACCTGCAGGGCCCCAAGATTCTGTATCATGACAAAAACAAGCATACATCTACATAAAAAAAGAAAACATAAGTCATGAGTCATGGTTTCTTGGAGGGCAGTTGTTGCAAATTGGCTGCAACGTTCCTCAGTTACCTGGCTCCGCTCTGACTGAGCCACGCTCCCTTCACTTTACAACCACAGTCCCTTGTATATACTCACACAGCACCACCAAATAAGGGTGGGGAGCAGCCAACCCATCCTTGGGTAATAAAAGTTAAATGCAGCCCAGGAGTCGAGACATGCCTCCAGGGGGGATTTGGTATAGTGGGCGTCCACTATTGTCTCTGTCATCTCAGGCCTTGTATCAGGGGAGGATACGCTACTGAAATGATAAGTGGGTATATATATGGTGGTGACTGCTGTCTAACTCAAGACAGATGAGTGGTAAAGAGCCGCAACAACCAAACAGTCTCTGGAGGCTCAAGCACAACCTCTTTCTCCCATCATGTCTCTCTGGGATAAGGGGAAGAAGTGATAATATGTAACTAGAATTGCCTCCTGGATCTATGCCTCTGCCACTCAGAGTAGTTTCAGATCACGTCCCTGTTTAGTAAAACATTAACCCTTTGTGGGATGTTTCATCATGATTGCTTTGTGCAGTCTTGAGTAATGACTAAAACTTGTTTGGTGAGGTCACATAAACTTGACTGCTGCACAATGTTGCAGCAGTTGTCACTGTTGCCTCACAACAGAAGAACACAAGAAGGGTCTAGATTCAAACCCTGAGTCTGGGGCTTGTCTATGTGGAGTTTGTATGTTCTTCCTTAACCTGTGTGGGTTCCCTCGAGGTACTGTGGCTTCCTCCCAAGTTCAAGGACATGCTCATTAGGTCATTTGCTGATTCTAAAATATGTTGGCTGGACATCGACCTTGACCTTTGACCACCAAAACCTGATCAGTTTGTCCAAGTGGACATTTTAGTCAAATTCTAATAAAAAAATTTAATCAGTTCATTCTTGGTTTGTAAAAAAATCTGAAGCTCCCTCAAGTGACCTTGACCTTCACCTTTGACCTTTGACGACCAAAAGGTAATCAAGTAAACCAATTGGACATTCGTGGCAAATGAAGAAAATCCCAGTGTTACTGAGAGATCACGTTCAACAAGGCCAAAACTGTTTTGAGCTCACTATGACCATGACTTTTGACCTTTGACAACTAAAATCGAATGACTTTATCCTTCAGACCTAGTGAATGTTTGAACCAAATTTGAGTTCAGTGAAGGTGTTATAGAGATATGGGACATATAAACAACCAGGAAACAAATTGTACAAGATAAAATGATAATACATATTGTAAATTGTGCTGCAAAAATTCATCAGACTGGGTGTATTCACATTTAAAGTCAAAAAGTTTTTCCATCAGACTTGGAGGGGGCAGAGGCAGTACAGTACAATACATAGTGGTGATATAGGGCTAGATACAGTGTAGTATTGTTCGTGAGAGGATGAATGTGAAATTATAATGAATCACTTGGTGCAGGACAGTCTGTACTGTCACGGATCAGATTAAGGAGAACTCAATAGCACAAGTCAGAGACACTGTAAAAGTTCAAAACAGTTCATCTTTGTTAAGGTTCAGCAGGCAGAAGCAGGCACAGGCAAACATTAGGAATTAGGAAGAGTCAGGACATGAACAGTGGTAACAGAGAGATAACGCTTGAATCCAAATCTGAAAACAGGCTCGGAAGCTACAGTGTGGAAAGCACAATAAACAATGTGGCAGGGAATGAATGGAGATGAGCTGATGTGAATACTAAGAGATGATTAGGGAGGAGGGAACAGATGAGGAGGTGAGTGGCTGAATGAACACGTGAATGGACTGGGACAGTTACAAGTTGAAGCAAACACAGTCACAATAACCGTGCTGATTTTTTTATGCAAATATCATGTGCACCATGTTAGTTTAGGATGCACAGCAGATGCATGGACCTATTGACACACTGACACTGCTGTGGTCATCTGTTATGCTTCAAATGATTACTGCGGCATTAACAAAAAAGTCAATGAAAATCAATGTGCAGGAGTTGAGGCCTGCTTTGAATATTGAATATTGTTTAATACAGCATCACTCTGGCCATTATTCATGTACAGGTCAACTGCAAATTAGACACAAAAATCTCCTGTTACTCTATGTTTGTGTTCAAAAATGATTTACTTTCTCTGAGTACAATATCTCTATTACCTTTGGTTCTAGTGACCAAACACAGGTTTGGACTTTGCATCTGTGGTGCCCACTCCCAGCCATTATCTGAAAGAGGTTTTTTTTCCCCCTGATAATTACAGTGAATCTCTGGTGTGTCCCTTCCCAGGAAGTGTTGGTGATGACTGTCTGTTAGATGAGGGCCAACCCCTGATGATTGTTTGTTTATTGACTCTGCAAACAAGCGTGAATGCTTCCAGAAACCTGAGTCGGTGGCAGTATCACTGTACACAGTGACATAATGACTTGGTGACACGACACCATGCGTGTCAGGTACATGTGTGATGTGTAACCAATTGTGTAAGAGCAGAGGAGCAATAATATCCAGCCTACAATCAGCCCCTGCATTATGTCTTTTGTAAAAGACAGAAAACAATTGTGTGTGTGTTCACAGGGATGAATTATATGCAGGTTGTGAAAACACCACATTGGCTTTGCAGCACTTTCAAGCGTTTCATGTAGACAGACAAGATATTTATAGAAAGCATAGGCCTCATGGACATGATGGAGCAGGAGGGAAGAACAAAGAAACTGACAAGTTGACTTATTGCGGGATAAACAAGAATCCACTTCTTCTATATGATGTATGTGACAGATAAACATTAAAATAAACCGTAAACAATACCACAGTATATTTGCATGAAAGTCCCTTTTCTACTATTATTCTATATGAATGTGTGACATAATCAGATTGTTTGTGTTTTTGTATGGTATTTATTAAAGGGTCATGCCTCCAATTTTACACACAAAGATCATTAAAGTTAGATTCCTTAAAGTTAGATCCCTTAAAGGTAGAAATTCTTAAAGTTAGATCACTTAAAGTTAGATCCCTTAAAGTTAGATCACTTCGCAAATTGCAGTTGTGCTCTGCAGATATTCAGTTATTCTATCCCAGTTACAGTTCACCTCAGAGTTGAGGTTGAATGAGGCTCAGGCATCATCAGGCTATATAATTTGCAGAAAAACTTGCCAACTCTGCCAATATTGCGTTATTAAGGGACTTTATATAAACACTATCAAGTGTCAAGCTGTAGAACAGCCAACAAATGTAGCAATCCTACCTGGTAACCTGCTCTGGTAACAACAAACATTTCACCTTGTTTTGACCTGAAATCTTTGCACACACACCTTGGAGTGGTGCCATTTCTCAGACGTGGGATGGATTAACCCAAACACAGCTCAGGCAATGCGACGTTGATTTAGAAAAGTCTGAACCAAATGATGGTGAATTGCATCATTTCTCTAGGTTTTGCCAAAATATGATTAGTGGTGTCTGAGCTATTGTACATAAGTAAAAAGTAAATAAAGGAGACATCACAAGCAGCTTATGGACACAGAGAGAAGGCAAGAAAAACACACAGAAATAGATCCAGGAAACATTTTCAGCTTCTTATTTTCCTCATCTTCTTGCCTTTGCCATCAGTGGCTGTTGTGTTTTCAAATTGATTGACTACTTGATTGTTATTTCTTACTGTATAGCTCTCCTTCACTGCCATCTGGAGCAAAAGAGGTCTATTAGTACTGTAATATGATGTGGAGGGCAAACAATGTGAGCAGTCATTATGTCTTCCCTTAAAACACAGATCCTTTCCCTTCCAGTGTTTTCATTACTCATTACTCAGCCCAAGTATAATTTCCTCTGAATGCCCTGAAATATCTAAGGTCCCTGCATTAACTGTGGCCTTAAGAAGTCCATTGTAAACTTAAAAGAAAATGAGTTGAACACTCTTCTCATTAAGCGCAATGAACGGATATGAAATATGACTTCAGGCCTCATGGGAATGTGCAGAAAAGAGAGTCTGGGAGGAGTAACCGGGGAACTCTCCTCAAGCCAAGTTATTGTGTTTTATCAGTGTTTATATAGCAGGATGATTGAATGTAGCAATGGGCGATGAAAGAGTGCATTAATACTAAAATAATTTCAGTCTTTACATATGTTTAACAAACATCTGGGGAACTATGGGCCTATGTGGGGTAGATGACGTGAGAGAATATAGCTGTATATTGGCTGTCCCAAAATAACTGAACTCACTACTGAAATACAGTCTGATGAACAATTAACTTGTGGATTTGGATCATTTTAGACATTTCAGTTTTTATCATCACTTGAAACTCAAATTAGTCTTTTACTTTCTTTTAAAAACAAACACTTACCAAGCACTGTAAGTCAAAACCAGAGAGGTTAAAAGGCCACACATACTGTTATTTCCACCAGCTCGCCCCGTGAACACAAGCATCCAGCTCGGATGTTGTGTGTGTGTTCACGCTTTCCAGCATTTACTGCCCTGCTCTGCAGCTGGAAGACCAGGGGATAGAGGCATTGTTTTATATGTTAACAGTCTATCCCGCTGAGGTAAAAATAGTTCCCAGCTCTATTCTCTCATAGCAGAGCCAGCGATGGCCCAGCCAAAAACAATATTTGGACATGGCAGCAGATGTCCCCCAAACAAGCCCAGTAGGACAGGCCTGTGAGGAGAACTTTTGGCATCGCGCATCTACAGGGAGAGGGGGGACTAAGCTGGAAACAATGTGGTTTATGAGGACACTTGAGGGAGAGCATGAGTGCCTGCTTGTATCTCAACTCGAGGCACTCAATGGGAAGCTCCGATTTATAGATGATGAAGAACCTCCCTCTTTAAATTAAGTAGGGGATAGTTCACAGGGTTTGCCAACTTATTCTTGGCTCTTTGTAGCTGCACTTTTCCTTTGATTTGGGACCTGAGAAAGTCATCTCTCTCACTTTATTTTGCAATTGCTTTGATTTTTTGGACCAATATCTGGCCACTGACACAAAAAAAGATAGGAAATGAGCACTAATGCTTGCCTCCCAGACACAGATACTCTGATCACTGTGAATTATGTGGCCTTATGCACAGATTGAATGGGAAAACAATGTAAATTCAAGTAAAACTCACCAAACCTCGAGAATCTGACATACATTCATTACATACATATGGAAAGTATCATAAATTCCACACATTTCTCTGGTACTGACAACTGCCACAGCATGAGTCACTGCTGTTCTACTCCTGAAGACACAAGCCTGGCTCTGTTGTCATTCAGTGAGTTTGTCACTTTCAATAGAGAACGACACCAGAACACAAACAAACTACACAATCCTGAAAGCCCATGTAAAATAGGTGGCCGTGCAATGCAGTGATAGTTATGCAGGTTGTACATACTCTCTTTGATTTTCTATTAGAGGATAAATATTAATGTGACAGAAGAAAATTGTTTCAACTTTTCATATGTATTTTATATATTTTGATTGCAACATAATTGCTGCTTGGAGTAATATGTTCAGTATAATTAGTGATTAAATGAGGTGCTACATTTTTGTTCTCTACTCAAGTCATAGCGGGACTGAGATGATGTGGTTCACACAATGAGCTTTGCCTGTGGTTAGGTTAGGCAACAAGAGCACTTAGGAAATGAATAATCATGGTTTCAGTTAAATGTTAATTAAGTAAACTTGTTTGACTCCTGCTTCTTGTCCCATTTCACTATTTCAACAGCTTACAAGACCATGATCTTTCCCTTAAGTGTTGGGTGGCTAAACATAAATGGAAGAACATGTCATTATATCAGATTTCCGTGTAGCTTTACATACTTGATACAATCTAATAATAGTTTGCATGAGTGAATATTGTAGGGAATACAGTTTTATATAAATGTAATTTCAAGGACACAAGGTGTTATTTACTCTTTTCCCCCATTACAGTCAACACTGACCTTGGAAAATGAACAATGGGGTCAGAAAGACAAACAATAATATCTGATCTGATAAAAGATAAGTTAAGTGAAATCAATTAATCAGCACCAGTTCAATATAAACACCATTGTGTGTCTTATTATCTGTCTTAGAGAGCTTTGTCCTGCTATCTAAGCTTAACCAACCACACAAAGGCCCTACTTTGTGTACACAAATCCAACTCAGTAGTGATTTAGTGTTTAATGCCAACACACAAACTGTCTTGGTTGTACATTTAGCTACTGCAGATAAGGGTAAAAGATATCCAGTTTAACTCAACATGGATTAAAATGTATGCAGTCAGATTTTTCTATTTCTATACTTCCATTCACCATTTGTCACATCTTTTCTCATGACTTCAGGAGACACTTCAACACCCTTAAAAGCTGCGTTGCTGATTTTCCATCTCAATCAGCAGTATCTGCGAGAGAGAAACCTACACCACCTCGGGGACCATCAGACAATGGCCCTCACATCAGTTTTTACTCCCCCTGCTCAACCCGACTAACAAACTGTGACCCAGACCTGGCACTCTTGACATGGCACCAATTCAAATCGACAAGCTAAGAGACATGAGTGCTACATGATCCTGTTCTGGCAAGCTTATAATGCTCCCAACACCACTGCCAAAATGCAAAAACAGCATGGACTGTAGCTTTCACTCATTTGAGCCAGTAAAGACATATAATATCTAATGTCTCGCATGAGCAGTGTTCAGAGCTTTTGTTACTCAAAGGATAAACACTAACACCAACCGCATTACTTTCTTTTACCAAACTGCTTTTACAACATGTGACAAGTCTTTGTTGTCAAAGACACAATAAAAAAAACTTGAGTGTGTACCTTCTGAGGCAGGTTTGCAACACAACATTGTGTGACATCAACAAGGATAATTGAGTTGTTTTTCAGTCATCAACAGATCCAACCAGCTGAACCAGAAATACATGAGGGTATATCTAAGGTTTAAGATTTTGGCCAATATTGCACAGCACTGCACTGTGATCCTGTTCAACAAGATTGTGACAAGGGCAACAATGCAGGACCAGCACAGGTGGGTTGTACGTCACAGTAGTTACATTTAATTATAGAGCTTAAAAGGGACAACAAAG
The DNA here is from genome assembly GCA_038496675.1 of Rachycentron canadum. Lineage (NCBI taxonomy): Eukaryota > Metazoa > Chordata > Actinopteri > Carangiformes > Rachycentridae > Rachycentron > Rachycentron canadum. The sequence goes on from CM076665.1 coordinate 10,763,247, forward strand.
GTTGAAATGCACGGTCATGTTGCTCCACAGCTGTGTCCTATAGTGCCATCAGGAGAGAGGCTAGAGAGCAGAGGGAAGGAAAAAAAGGGGATGGAAACACCTCTCATTGTCACCACATCGGGTTATTGTTCACACTCCTTCACATGCAACCCTCTGCCCCGGGGCTTTTTTATCATGTTGCGGCACGTGAGCTACAGCTGAGAAGTCCTTTCTCTATCTGAGGAAAAAGCCACTTGGCGGCTGCTGAGAGAAGGTCAGGAAGGAAATGGTGACAGAATGGTCATATGTTGGACTTCCTCTAACATAGTTGGTCGAGCTTTAAGACACTGAAACAGAGATGGAGGCTGTAAAAAAGTGGTTAACACTATGGGAACTGCAAATACAGTGCTGTGATATTCTGCATTAAATGTCATTAAATGTTAGACAGCAACACTGATTTCATGAAGCATCTTTGGGGATTTAAACACATTCAGTGGTGGTTCAGATGTCGATATCTGGTTGAATGTAAATTCTAATGTCAGGTGACCAAAATTCAATGTCAGGACAACATCTAATGCCAAAGGTAATTGACATAGAATAGCCCGTTGGATTTATTGGTAAAAAATCAGTCCAACATCTGTCAGTTAGCCAATGTTGGGTTTGGACATAGTTTCCAACCAAAACTGTTGCGTCATTTGTGGTCAAATGTCTTAGCTTAATTTCCCTCAGGATAAATAAACTATCTATCTAATCTAATCTAATCTAATCAAATCTAATCTAATCTTTACATTAATGTTACATTAACATACGGTGTCGGGTGGGTGTGGGTTTATGTAAATGAAGAGAGCACTCCACAGGTTTAACGTCACAATCCTACACTAGGACATAACCAGATTCATTTGATGCAGCAGAACCAGAGACATCACCTTGTTTATTACCCACATTTCTCACCCCTGTCAAAACCTGGAGCAGACATATTACCCATGATGCAACTTGACCTCCAGCAGCGACGACGTGCAGAGATCACTGTCTAAAGTAGGGCCCATCCCATGGACGCTTGAGCGCATGTGGAAGCACACTGACCTATCAACCCATAGGTCCCTACTCTTTCCATGGTCCATAAATGTGGCCTATTTGTGTGAATAATGTGTGTGAGGTCTCTAGTCTTCAGTCTATTCCCATTTTAGGTGTTTCTGACTGTATGGGAGGAACATCAACACAATAAGATTAAAACAAAATTCACTTTATTTGGGTTTTATTTGATGAGCATGTTAATAATACTGGCCAAGTCAAGAATTTACTGCGGTTGAAACAACCTGATTGGAGTAAAAAATAAAAATAAATAAATAAATAAAAAAAACCCATTAGTATTAGTTAATATTAACAGGAGCCTTGGATGCTGAAATGTTGCATCACGTGAGGCTTTTCTGCAAGAGGCCACACTGCTGAGAAAATGGCCTTGTTATTCTCTCCAGGAGTCAGAGCTATTCACTGTAGGACAGCAGACAAAGCCAAACTGGTCCAACCACTGGCACTGATGTTGACAGTCATACAGCACATCATAGGCTCTGGTTTGTTTCAGAGGAGACACAGTAGTTTGACCCCCTCCAGAGGAAACAGCATTTGGATTTCTGCTTTTAATGGATTTAGCTTTAATGGCAAAAGCACAGGGTGTTATGGACTGTGTCACTCTGACAATATGTTTTTTTTATTTAAATAAGATAGGTCATAATAATATGTTTTGAAAATGTGCAAGCATGTCTTGGAAATGAATTTGTTTGAATCAAAAGGGAATAATCCCAGTGTTCCCAGTGTTTTTGTCACTTTGGGTATTTTTGTGTTTTGTATAACCAGATGGCTTCTCTATGTGGTTTGTGTGTCTCTCAGAGGGTTGAAAGGCCACCATTTGAAACTCACTGCCTCTCATTATTCACTGTGACAGTACTGTCGTCGCAGTCTGGGATTACAGTATACTGACATTTAGCAGCCAAACTGAGCAGAAACTCATCAGGAAGACAACGGCAGCAAGCAGGAGGAAAGGGGCAGTGGGAAAAGTGTAGAAAACAGTCATAATGTGGTGAAGATCTTAGATAATACAAGACAAATCATGAGAGAAATTAGCAGGAAATGCCATGACCAGGCAATTCCACCTTACTGCTGTGAACTAATAAAATTCAGACAACCAGGGCTCCATGTGTCAGTAACATAAGGAACCAATCCTGTCAACTTTCGGTGATGGAGGAAAAATAAACTCAAAACCTTGCCAGCCTCTTTCAGTGACAAGCTAGCAAGGTGATAACTATGCTAACCATTCTACACCCCAAGTTTTTTTTTCTTTCCCCCTTCATGTGGAAAAACTAAACCAAAGTATAGCTTTTAGTCATAGCAGATTTTTAAAATTTTTTTTACATAGTTTAAATGTCTGGAAAGAGACTCAAACTGAATTCTCATGTTTCTCCATATCAACTGGATATGACGCAACAGTTTATGAACATGTTGGCCATAACAACTTAATAAGGTGATAATGTGTTTGCAGTTTGTTGGACGGCCCCCAAGTGATAAGTTGGAAAAAAAACAATACTGTAGGTTTAGAGCTGCAAACACAATAACTCGACTGAAACAGCTTTACAGAAACAAATGCAGCACAGCAAGGCCACAGATTGACTACATTGCAATTGCAGTCAATGCATCTATTGGGCACTGTTCTAAAATATTGGCAGGTAATGTGACACTTGCTGGCAGCTAATATGACACCTTGGCATAACTGCACAAATTTTTCCAAGAGGACTCAATGGTTCAGCTACTGTGGAATATGAGCGTAAAATAAATCTTAACCTTCTCATATTGAATATCTATTGGTTTAGATATTGTCATTAAGTATCAAGAGCAGTGAGATATGGTCTCTTCCATGCTGTGGATGTGCTGTCATATGTCTAAATCAGTTCCCATTATACTTTCCCACAGCTTGATAGACAGGGTAACCTCATGTCAGACACTGACATGAGGTTAGTTTATTACAGCATCAAATCTAATAAGAGCACAGTGCAGCTTACAGAGCACATTGTGTTAAATTGTATCACATTAAATTAAGAGGATGTGTTTGCATAAGATTTTTTTCTTGCAGCTTCAGGGTTCATTTAATATAAATGAAGCATTGTGGGAGTTTAGACTATAACCCATTTGACCAAAGACTTTGTCTAAAACTCATTACAAAACATGTAGTTTGGTGCTTTTTTTTTTAATAGAAACAAAATGCATTGTCTGTATCCTTGAGGATCCTTGAGTATGCTTCCTTCCTCACAGAACATTTTCAAAGACAAACTATTTTAGTATTTTATAACTTGCATTGTTTACATTCATGTTTGGCAGTTTTCTTCTTTCCTGTTTTTTGCTAGTGTATTGCTGAATGTCTTCATATTTCAGTGTGAAACCAGGCAAAAAATGTATCGGGCCACCTAAGTGATTTTGCGTGTAACTATTAGAGTATAAGATGCACACAGTCTCTCTCTGCTCTCAATCATTACTCATGGTCAAAACCAACACACTTTTCTGGTTTACCTGCACACTTGTTTTTTTGAATACAAATTTCATGTAATTCTCAGTACACAGAGATGCTTTGTGATGTTTTCTGATGGCAGTTTTGCCCTAAAGGGCCTCAATAATTGCCACGAATGTTAAGTGGAAAATTTTATCACAAGCTGGTCATAAGCAGTGCTCATAATAAAACATCTTTTAGGTCATGTGTGACTTTTCTGACAACTACCCAACACAGAGCTCCTGATATGAAGGATCTTATTTCAAATCTAAATTACACCAAAGCGGACTTTTCCCATTGTGAGTCAACCCTCTTAAAAAAAACACCACACTGACTGTCAGGATGTTGAGTGATGGGGAGCTTGTCCATTTTGGCACAGACTTAATTTTGTGTGCAGAACATTAAACTTCTGGTTGCTCAGCAGTGCACAGGGAAACTGCCTTTGGCTCCACAGACACTTACAAAAGGCCAAAAGGGGAGCTGAGCAGAGCACACACAAACATGAGTAATGATATCCAGCTGCTGGGGCACACACACAAACACACACACACACACACACACACACACACACACACATGAACACAGAAACTGTTAGTGACACAACACAATTCAGTATCCTGTAGATTCAAGAATCACCATATTCACAGCTTTAGGTGATTAAAACCAGACCTGTCTTCTGTGTGACAATTTGACAATACTTATCTTGTATTTTATTTCTTATCTGCATTGCGTGACAAGAAACTGTCTAACTAACCCACACGCACCTTATTCCCATAGGCACACACAGACTTGCTGCATAAAAGGATATTTGCAAATGCAAATGCCACCGCCTGTCGTGTCTGGTTGAAAGTTGTGGGTGATGAGGTTTTTGTGTAGAACGCTCTGTTTGACTTGTGATGTAGATGCTAATGATCATAATCATCTCTACACTGAAAACACACATGTTTATGAGAGACGTTAGGACAGTTCTCTGGTGACTCAGGTTTCAGTTCTGTTTATACATGGTGGCTTCTAAAGAAGTGGGAAACACAAGGTAATTTATGAGCAAATTTCAGAAATGGGTGTTTGTATGTGTGTGTGTGTGTGTGTGTGTGTGTGTGTGTGTGTGTGTGTGTGTGTGTGTGTGTGTGTGTGTGTGTGTGTGTGTGTGTGTGTGTGTCTGTGTACATGCACAAGTCTGTCTGCATTTTGACAGCAAACATTTTGTCTTTTTTTTTATGGAAATTTCATTTAACCATTTGGGCACTTTGCTAATCTAACACTTGAAGAAGTGACATCTCTGTTCATTGAGGCATGGAAATGCTCGTACCACAATACAACACCACAGAAGTTTCAGTCCTCATGAAGAGCCACCAGATACCACCATCTCAATTTTTTGGAGAATACTGACTCCAGCATGATTGGAACAAGCAAAACCAAAGTTTTCTCCACCCAAAAACTTAAATCCAACAAAAATGTTGGACATTTGCCTTTGACTCTGAAACCAAACAGACAAAGTTTTCCAAAGGGAATCCCTGTGCCTGTCTTAGTGAGTTGCATAGCACAGCAGGTTCCCTTTCTAGTCTGCTGTACTCATGCACTCATGCTTTGTTTGTTTGTGTTAGTGTGAAGCCACAGTTCACTTCTGCATACTAGAGAACCAAATTACCTCAATTGTGTGTCTTTTTTGAATTGTAGGAGGAAGCTGGAGCACCTGGAGAAAACCCACATAGGTGCAGGGAGAACATGTAAACTCAGCCCCAGCCACCAGCCAAAGGTGTGGAAGGAGTTTCAGATATTAACACTTTAATGTGCATGACAAAATATAAGCTTTGAGAACTTTTGCAGCAAACCTAGATGTGGGATAAATTAATTGACATGATGCAGTTTTCATTTCATAGCAATTTACAATCAGGGGAGACGTGTTGCTACTCTCTCAAAATTGTATGTAGTTGGAAACAACAGCTACAGGGACTTCCAGAGCACCACCATCTCCTCAAAGACAGGTGTCGAGATCACTTCTGTTTAGATTTTTTTTGGAAAGCTGTAAGAGCCTTTTGCTTTGTTCTTGCAGGAGTCTGCTTGTCTCTAAAGCAGAGCTATGGAGAAAAATCACACTCAAGAGTCACTGTGGACACAAAGACAAAAATTACACTCCAGCCTGACAAAAAAAAAAAAAAAAAGGATTTCCCTTAAAGTGCTGCAGGCTGGAATCTGTCCAAGGAAGCAAGAAAAGACCTTGGAGCCCAGCAGTTCATCACAGGACACGCCAACTTACTGGCTGCATTTCAGCTGTGAGTGCCAGTGACCAGGCCAGAGATATAATTTGTCATATTTTATTGTTCTTGTACTCAGTTTTCTTGAAGTATTTACAGTATATTCATATAAAACTACAGATGTTAAGTATGTTCAGAACTGAGCTTGTTTAAATAACATTAGCTCCTCTATCTATACAGTGAAAAAATATTACAATGGCGTGGGAACAGCTTTCAATTTCTTTTCAGATTACCTGTAGGACTGTCACCAAACTGTTCATGGTTAATATTTAAAAAGCACTTAAACTCTGATGCTGCAGCTCAAATCCAGAGGCTGTGGCAGGTTACAAACAAGAGCTGTTCTAAAGAAAACATGGCAAAAATCACTGTTTAATTGTGCATCAGGAAGAAAATAGTTGAAACTATTTACAGTCACATTTTGGGCATTTTAAGGTTTGGAGCAACAGTTTGTTTTCCTGATGGGGTGCAACTTTGGACACGCTCTTGCCATAATCAATGACACTGGTTTCCTGAAGCGTTGTCACCAACTGACGTTTAATGTTTAACTTGTAAGTCAACACTGCACTTCCTTCGCTCATTAACAAAACACACGCACTCAAATGATTGGTTGTTGAGAAAAACAGAGAGACAGAAAACACTGAATCTCTCCATTTTTGTAGAATTATAAAGTTGACAGTGAAACACAGAGACACTGTAAGATGAGAGATCAGAGAAGGAGGCAACGCAGACAAACAAAGCCTTCCGGTGCTGCCAGTGTATCTTAAAGATAGTGGGTAACTGCACCCAACCCCCAGCTCCCCTCTTTGACAGATAAGTACACTGGTACAGAAAGACAAAGGAGGAGGGAGGACGCAAGTTATGGATAGCTATGAAGAACAAATATGCGATGAAGATGAAAATACATAATAGCACAGTTCCGACATGAAACTAAATAAGTAATATGTGATAATATGCGGGAACATTGTGGTGCCAGGACTGTTTGGTTTGTCTGCATTATGGAGTCTGTTAAAGTCTTGTAGCTTGAAAGACTTTAATAAACTGATAATCAGCAAGTAATTTTGGAAAACCTCTTTATAAGCATGCATTAATAAATAAATACATACATAAATACGATAATGTAGTTTATGACTCAGAGAATAAAATATGTCATAATAATAATACTGTGCCAATTATGTTCCATTTAAATAGATTGATTACAATCAAATATTGATTTCAATTTAAGGTGTAGCCTACTTTCAATTAGCTTAGCATAGCTTAGCGTAGCATAAAGACTGAAAGCAAAAGGAATCAACCAGGCGAAGTTATACTTCTACACTGTAATCTACAAACTGACCCACATATCAGAGTTTGAGAGAGATTACACAACCAGATGTGAGGATTTTCTTTAAATTAACTGACAGCACAATCCCGCATGGCAAGAAAATAACACAAACTGTTGCCGGAAAGATTTGTTTATTTACCTATAAAGCTATGGCTATATTTTATATTACACCCAAGATTGTTAGGAGACTGTCTCAGTATTTCTTCATAAATATTGAGACCACAAGCTGCTTGACCCCTTTGACCTTCTGACCCACATCCCAACCTCTAGAGAAGACAGGGTAATAATTGTGACCCACTGACACCAGCCCATCACTATCACTTGGCGAGAGAGATGGAAAAAAATTAAATATTTGTTGCACGCACACACACACACGCACGCACACACACACACACACACACACACACACACACACACATACACATACACATACACACACACAAAACAATTAGCACTAACCAAAACAAAAGGGGATATCCTGTTTTTCCAGAGCCCACTCTTCCCAGAATAGCACAGCATGGCAGGGAGGTTGTTATCGCTCTTATCACAGCCCACATTATAATGGTCTGTGTGGCAAGGAAACATCCCTCATTGTTTTCTTTCAGGCTTCCTTTCAGACTGAAGTGGCCAAGACGCCCTGTACTGCTGGTATCACTGTCATTCTCCTCCTGCTCTGCTTGTCTCATTAAGACACCGTATCTCCATCAGCGTTGTCAACTAATGTTACACAGACCCCACCTCCAACCTTATCTTAAGTTGCCGGAGCATGTGGCAGAGGGTGTATTGTACAAACATGTACAGACACACACACATGCAACAATCTCAGTACAGTGGTATGTCAGTGGCATTTTCTGCCACACTTATACAACCTCTAAACAAAATAGTGTATTTGAATTGTGTCAGTAATGTTTTTTGAAGTAAACAGCATAGTGATGCAAGAACTGACACATTTATTGTGCACATGCAGTGCATATCTTAGTAAGAATCTCATGCACAGCACATTGCTTACTCTCAGCTATGGTTTTTGCATCATGCACGTACAAACTTGCACACACATGAAACACAGTCACACATCAGTTACACCCATATCTGTGTCACTCCCCTGAGCACTTCTCACATTCACACTCACTGATAGTTTGGTATGTGAAAGTATTTATACAGCAGCTGCTGCTCTGCCCATGTGCAATCTGCTGGCACGCCTTACTCCATACGTAAACCCACGCTCCAGGTATTTGCGGCATGCAATCCCGTCCAAGCCAGGGGCATTGTGCACATGTGCAGGGGTCAAGGCAAACTTCAGCAAAGGTCAAAAGGTCAGTAATTTGAACAACAAGGTCAAAACTTTCAGTTGGAGGGCAGGTTGTGCAGACGGTTTGGGATGGGATAGTGCTGCAGCTACATTCCTTCCCAGCTCATCTCTCTTCAACAGTGTGTACACTGCCGAGGTGCCGAGATGTGTACAAGGCTTTGTTGTGTTGTGAAGTTTGATCTGGTGGGACAATAGAGACCTGATATTTGCTTCATTTGGCTCTTAGTACATTTTTTATTTGTTTTATTGCAATATCTTCCCCCTGGTCTAGTAGACCCACAAAAGCCAAACTGGATTGTTTCCAATGTGAATATACCCAGTCACCTTTAACCCCATGTACAAACATTTACAGCTAAAATGCACAAATCAGTCTTTCACTTTAATTGTCAACATAGAAAATGAAAAGGTAATATTTATTCTGTGGATTAAAGCAGTACGGCAGCTGAGCTGTGCATGGGAACGCAGTGCCAGTTTTTTCGTTTAGTTTTTCCCTGTTGGAAGTCAGGGATCATTAACAATTTGATTTGTAGTTTGTTTTATGTTTACAGACTGTCACACTTCACATCTATAGAGTTACAGTATGTACAGAAACAAACTTAATAATCCTGTGTGCAAACCTGAAGATCCAGACAAAACACACAATGATAGCGAGTGAAGACCTACACACAGACTCCAGCCCAAATAAACTGTTAAGACTGTAATTTTACAAGGTAAACATAAGTCAGTTTAATGCAAATGCAAACAGAGAGGTCCTCTCTGCTCATTTATGAGTCAAGGTCATTATGGTGTGGCATCACTGACACCAAATTCACTGCATAGTGAAAGCTGTGCACCTGTCTCACTAACTGTCAGGGCCAACTGTTGAGGACAGACGGTCGTGGGAAAACTCAGAGGGCGCAGCACTGTGATGTTTTGTTAGTCTGTCTCAGCTGAGTAAAGAGATGATTTGCCAGCTGAGGGCCACAAGCTAAATTTACAGTCCAGTGGAGCACTTGACGGGCCAAATGTCCCCTAGCTCTGCGTGTCAAAGATCAGCAAGAATTATATTCTAATCAACTGAGAGTATTTTTAGAGGAACTAACTCAATGAAAGTTTACATCAGTTCAGATTCACCTTTGAGGACATAGCTTTAAAAAGTGCCTTGTTTGCTAAGTGAAGGGAATGTTTGCCACCTTTTTAAAACAGGAAAGGCTGAAAAGAAAAGGCATTGTTTTGTATTAACATGGTTGGCACCACACAAATAATTGAATTAGTTCTCAGTGAGCTTGTTGGGACAAGGATTTCCTGCACCTTTAACGTCAGTGCATAATTCTGCGTTATTTTACAAGGCATTATACTATTACATATTATACATTTATAATAAAGTATATTATAAATGGCAATAAATGATGGGTAAATTAATCAAAATTATGCATTGCATAAACTAGACATTGTGTAGCTTCTATTTGATGTGATAGTCTGTGCTGTGTTGCACAAGAGGACAACCCAGGTGGGTTAGTGCACCACATCTTACACATCACCCACACTGTCTGAACTTGGGTGGTGAGTTAGAGATGTCTATCTTCAGCCTCAGTTTGGGCTCACACCTCACCAGTGACAAGTGACTTAAGTTTAAAATGATAACCAACACCTGTAAATGTGGCAGTGTGTGAATTTTCTCATTAGCTGAAAGTATCAATGTGTTAAGTCACTCAGTTAAAGGTAAGTAGTCTAGTGTGTGATCAGCTTTGTGTGGCTATGTATAGTCCTGCATGTTTGCACATTGCATCTCCAACACACTTTAACATTTCTGAGAAAACATTACTAAGCAAGGTGTATACTGTATATACTGTTATAATACTATGTCATTTTTCAGACAATAGTTTCTTGAGTTCACACAGACATAGACAAAAGAAGCCTGTCATTTCTAGCTGGTGAATGTGCTGTCTGCTGTTGAGTTTTTAATGACTTGGTTTTAAATGTCTAATGGCTACATACGATACATTTTATTGAGCTAAAAGGCTAAAGCCACATGTCCCCATAAGTCAGTTGCAAGTTTCAAGTCAGCATTCTCACCAGTTATATACATGTAGATGACCTGAAAACAAAGAAACAGCATTGTTGTATATAAGTATCATTATTGAGTATGATAAGAATAAATGACTAAGTGACTTAAGTTATTTTAATGCTACAAAAGAAAAGACTGACAGATGAGTTAAAAGGAAAAACTCTCTATTGCACGTTGGTTAAGGTTCCTGGGTTCTCTCCAATAAATGGAGGACCAGTGTCCACACAGTGAAGAAATACTACATGGTGGATGTGCATGACATGAATGGGTCTGTTTTTTGACCTGTTACCCCACAAACTAATGTTGTTAATTATGTGTTCCTTGTTCTTGGAAGTTGCACGGCAAGTGACGACTACATGACGACATTTTAATCCATTGCTTACACTATAGATTCTTGTGTCTGTAGTTTTGGGAGGCTAAAAAACACACCACCCTCCACACTTTTTAAATTACCACAGCTCCATGCACATCACTTCAACATGTGGAGAGCTCGACCATTGCTAAGCTATGATTGGACAATCACTGTTCAGAGGAGGGGTGTAGTGAGTGGTCATTTGAACGGTCATCTAGTTGTTGGTTTGTTCAATGAAGGTGAACTCATTGGTAAAGCAACTGAATCAGCTTTGGAGAAGGTGAAGGTTAAGACAGATTTTACTTCCTTTGATCTGCTGAGCTTAAAGGCAGATGCCTGCACTGATTTACCACCTGACCTGCGTTTTCAGTGTCACACTCCTGCCTGTTTTCAATTCTGACACCTTTGATAATCTTTTTGTGGCAGGAAAAAGTATTTCTCACACTTTCTCTGCTGTCAGATCCATTCATAATCCACTGATGAGTCAACACGTCAGCTTTGGCAAGAAAGAGGTGAGAATTAGAGTAATTTTTTACAGGTTTTACGACAATCTAAATGGCTTCATTAATGTTAAAGTTCTCTCCACAGACCTGGCTGAACCAATCAAAGGAATAAAAATGTTTAACTATCAGAACCAAAGGTTATCGCTCTGAAGTGGCTGTAGATTTTGTTGACTGTATTCCTTAATTGGTCAGGGTGTGGTGCCAAGACTCAAAGTGAGAGTGAAGTAGTGAAGTGGTGCCAGCAGAATAGCCAGGCCGCAAGAGGAAGGAGTATTGTTCTTGGCATGGATCGATGCAACCATATCCAAACACCCAGATGGACTCCAACAGGCTCCAGCAATAATACACTCACCGCGAGAGAATAGAGGTCACCTCAGGATACACACACAATAAATACATTGTGACTGGCTGTCTCCCTCCAAAGATATTTCTCTGCTCGCAGATCTTATCTACCTTTGCAGCAAACCAAGGAGAAGTACTTGGTGAACAATTAGTCTGAAATCTAAGACCAGGCTCTCAAAAATAGCACAAGTGAGGGTTTAAGGTAGTGAGCCGACTCTCACTGGTCTGATTTCTCCTATGGGGAGTTCGCAAAAACACTGTTACTACTAAAGGAATCAGTGCATTAAAGAGTCTGTCTAAAAGAGTTCAAATGCATGTGTAGTAGCTTATAAATGATTATGTAAATTACATGAGCCAGTTTAACATGCAAATGTGACCGCCTCCATGCTTCTATGTGTATCAGTGTTAGTATAGGACTGTGTGCAAACCTAAATAGGCTCATATTCACTCAGAGGATGTGTGTATGTTAACACATTGCAAATTAAAATGATCATGATTAAACAGTGGAATTATTATAACGCGCAAGATGTTCTTGTGGTATTAATGTCTAGACAAGTGTAGACAGACAGACATGTACAAATTAAAAAAAGATATGTATGTGCAAACCACAAAATGAGAAAGGTGCTAACTCAAGAGAAGTGTGCCACCCACAGAAAATCACACGCCTACTTGCACATCTTTTAAATGCAACTTTCACATTCATATATTGCAACTCAGTACCCGCCCAGTTTAATTTTTATCTGTACATGTATACATTCAAAGCATGTAGTATTGTACTGAGTCTTTGCCCTGTTGGAGCTTTACAGGAGAAATGTTTTTTTCTCTCTCTCCATCTCTCTGTCATACTGTGTCTGTGTCTATCTCCAGGTTTTTCTCTCAGGAAAACAAAAAAACGCAGCAGCCATAGCGACAGAGAGCAAAGGAAGACCTGGCCCGGGCCTGTCACCTTTGGAGCGTCCTGATTGGTGGAGGCCTACTGTGTGAGCTTTGTTGCCGTGTGGACGGCGAGGCAGGCAGTTCTCTGAGCGTTGCTGTGGACGCAGAGCTATCTCAGCAGTCCTGTCAGGGCGGATTTACACCGCAGGCTTTTTTTTTTTTTTTTTCACTTCTGTGACATATTTTGTGGTTGGATAAAAAGAAACCCCATTGGTAATGTGCATATTAACTTCAGTATGAAAGGGAGAAAAGATCTGCTGACTTGATTGTTTACTGACAAAGTAAATGTCATAGAGATATTCAAACTATAGGGAAAAAACTGACTCACCTCCCCTGCAAAGTCATACACAATAAAATGTATTATGAGACAAATCAGTCACAAAATGTGTTGTAGTAATGCGACGTCAGTAATGTAGTTAACAACCACCAACTGTCTGCCTGCAGATGAATTTTTTTTTTTCAGCAATTTACATAGGTCTGCTGTTGTGCTCAATGACGGCTGTTTTCCCGAGTTGAAAAAACAACTAATCCAGTGGGGACATCATCTTCCTGTGCAGCAGCCAGAGAAATGACAATGAAAAACTGCAGCAAAAACAGTTATGCATCTTATTGTGAATCAACTTAGGCTTATTAGCTATGGCATAATTCAAGTGATGACAAAAACTTCAAAGCAGTAGTAATTCATGTTCAGTTCATTTTAAGTGGAATGGAACAACTGACATATTACTTCCCTAAAGTTGATATTGTGACTGTTAGCAAACAGCTTGTTTGCACATCCAGCAGCGTTGACACAACATCATTTAGAGTCAGTGCACAGTGAGATTTAAACAAAACAGTGAAGCTGCAGAAACATAAAACCAAAACAGTGAGCTGAAAGGTGCTAAAATGCTCGTTAGTGCTCAGTGGTTCTGCAAAGTTGGGAGATAATTCCCTTTGAGGATTTGTCAGAACTATCAATACAAGCAACCTTTCTTCATATTACATGTAGTAACATTATAGATACAATTTAAGGCCTACTTCATGTCCACACTGACAAAAAAAGTTTACATTTACTCACATTCAACTTGATAGGATTACACATGGCTGTCTGTACATAAGAGTACTGAGGTATCCAACTGCCAGTCTTGTCCTCAGCCTCTTCTGCAAGATTCAGATTATTGGATTTTAGGATTTTAAAGACTCTTGGAAACTCTGCTGATGAGACAATACATAACTTTACTGATTACTTAGGGAAAAATAAAACTCCCTGCCAACAAGATGTTGATATAAAGATAGTGTGAGACAGAATGAATGACCTGGCAATATATCACCTAACGCATCAGTCATCACTAATTTTTCCCAAAATCTCTCTCAATTCAGTGTTGGTACTTTATAACCTATTCCACTGCTTTGATCTGGTGTCTTAATTATAAGTTTAGTTTAGTTTTCATCTGTTCATCCATTTTTTTTCCATACATGCACAACCTGCTCAGGGTCACAGAGTGTGTTGGAGCATATCCCAGCATGCATTAGGGTCATCAGTCTATGACAGCGCTGTCTTTTATACTACTTACAGTAAAGTTCAGGTAGGAAACGGTGCAGATTTGAATCTGCTTTCATTGCCATTGTTAGTAATCCAATCCTCATTTGTTATTGCCCCGTGGCACAGTGTTGATAGATGAGGTTATAATACAGTGAATAACCACTGACAGTGGTTTCCTCTGTAGGAAAGAGACATACAATGATTTCTCTGATTGTATTGTTCCCAGACAGGGCCAAGATTGAGGTGGTGACTTCCTATGACTCCTTTGACTTTTGTCTGAATCATGGATCTAAAGTATGTGTATGTGTGTATGAAGTGAGAAGAAAAAAAAATGTTTTTTTTTTCAACAGTATGTGAAAGTTGACAATTGCACATGTCATCTCATAATGTCAATTGTAACATTATATGTTTGGAAAAGGTTTTAATTCAAACGGGATAAACAGATTCATTGATCCCTTTCAGTCTCAAGCATCTCTTCTTCCTCTAGATTTCATACTGTTTTTAAAATAGTCAAAGACACAAGCTGAGAAAACCAACACAGCACACAAAATGTGGTCACATGGTGCAGTGAGTTATCCCATGCTGGTTTGGCAGACAAAGCCAAACATGATAAGAACTGAATGTGCAGCTTGAAGACAATATAAAACAACACTTCTCCCCTTACCTTTTGTGTCCAAGACATATGGACCACAAAAAAGTATCTCATTTAAAAGGAAAAATGTCCTCACAGCGTTGATCATGTTCATGTTTTTGACACATAAAGTGCATTTTTGGTAGAGAATGCACTCAGGTATGAAATGTTACTTCCAGCAACACTGTTCATGGCCAGTATGATGAATGCACTTGTGATTGTGTTTGCGTGTCTGCATGCACAGGCATGTTTCATACGACTGCAGCATGGTCTGTAATTACCCGCTAATATGTCACAGCATTAGACAGAGCCGTGACCCCTGATGGTTGTTAGATTCCCCAGAGACCAGCCTGAGGCGTTCTCACACTGCATTCAAGCTGAACTTTCAACTCACATCAGTAACACAAAGGATAATGACCACATATACAGACTTACAGACAGATGCACACACAAATACTCTACATACAAGTCCCTCATAAAGCACGTACATGTACACAAAAAGTGGGTACTTCTGACAAAAGTGACAAAAGCACAATCATAATGTTAAAGTTAAACTTAAAGGGATAGTTTGACATCTTTTTTTTTACTTTATGAATTTCACAAATGTGTTTAATCTGTATTGGTTGAGTCCTTGATGCAAGTCGTTGCAGCCAGTAGTTGACTAGTCAGACAAACAGAAGTCTGAATTACTTTTAAGACGCAGTAGCTTTAAAAAGTGAGAAATTTGCTCTGTTTGCCTGTCAGGTGACTGCTCATTCAGTCCCCAGCTGGACCATCACTTTTTCAAAAAAGTCCACAACAAATTTGAACTGACATATAATTTGTTCAACATAATTTAAACCAAACTCACATAGCTTAACCGTAATATTGATGTTTATTTCACTTCTGGTGCTGCCACTGCTTCAGTTAGTCAGGCAGGTATTTTGCAAAACTGGCAAACACTGTACCTTCCCACAGATTTTACATTTCTCATGTCAAATCCAAAATGCTTGCATACATACTGTCACGGCTAGTTTTCTCCATTTTCCATTAGCAAAGAGAAGAATAGCCTTGTTTACTGGCCAACAGAGCTCGGAGTAAGATGTGTTTGGCAGGTTACTGGTTCAGACAGATCTTAAACAGAATTTTAAAACTGACACTGACAAACTCAATAGCACTGATTGATTCAAAACACGCAGCTGTTGAGATCCTAACCCCATAAGCAGTTAATGTATAGGCCAAGTTTTGTACTGAACTGTAAAATCTAACTGTTAATTAGAAATATTCTGTATTTTTGAAATATGATTTTTAAAAATCAAACATCATTACAGATCGATTGTTTCTCCCTCTTTTGAAAGGTATTTTAAAACATTAAAAGCACTACCTCTCATTTGCATCAGTGATCGATTGGGCAAACGTGCAGCTAAAGGGCACTAAATGATAACACGGCCATTTGCATAAGCATTAGATCATAACAGGTTAAATCTGCATCTAAAGCTACCTGGGATTTTAAAAACGCTTTGTGTGGGCTGCTGTATAACTGGAGTGTCATGAAAAGAGAGGGTCCAAACAGTGGAACTATCTATAGCTGTGTCCCAATTCAAGTGCTGCATCCTTCGGAGGGCGAAAAAGACAGATTTTCACTTTGCAGCACCAGCTCTTCTGCATCTGCTCTTACCTTTTTTTTTTTTAAAACAAAAAGTTGGTTTTAACTCTTATACCATTAGCTGGTGAACTGAAGCCCCTTATTTAATTTTAAAAGTCTAATCCTCTGATTTTCTGTCAATGTTTTTGGCTCCCATATTATTTTTATTACAGGCATGCAATGAATGTTGGGATAGGTTGGACCACTAAGGATCCACCCATTGGTTGGGAGATTTTCAAAGTTCAGACTTACAGCTCCAACTAATGTTCAAGCTTTACACCACAACTATGGAATATTACCACCTTAAGTAACAAAAAAAAAAAATCCAAATTTCTTCTTGTGCTTAGTAATGGATTTTTAATAGTCTTGTTCAGCCAGTAGGTATTCAGCCATGATTTATGCTGGAATTACTTGTGATGAGCTAATGAAGGAATTCCCCACTTAAAGTCCCTTAAATCCTGGGGCTGTCCCTGGGGGGATTTCTCTCTGAACACAAGACCAGGGTGAAGGAAGAAGGGCAACATTATGGACATAATGCATTGCCCTCTCTGTCAGCCTCTGTTGTTCCGAAGTAACAAGATTAGAGAAAATGTCAGTGATGATCTAAAATAGCCAGTAAGAGCTCAAAGTTACATTTGTAAAGGGCACTGTGTACTGTCAGTTCATGGAAGATTTCCCACCAAACTAATGAACCATTTTTAAAACACATCATCAAAAATAGAAGTGATCCAGAGCAGAGAGCTGTTACCCTGTGATTAGAAATGATTATTTCATGAACTACTGTTAAAAACATGACGTTTATTCTGAAGTAAACTTCAAATTTAACTAGACGTCCAACTAAAGTTCTTCTGTCTGTGTGACATGTTATCATGTGGAGAAAAAGACTTTGAAAAGAAAAAACTTTTGTCGTCAGACTCTGTTCCTCGTCATTTAGCACCCGTAATCTCCCAAGGCTTGTCTAACCCTCTGAGATAAGTCCAGCTCCACAGTGTGAGGCTCCCCTCTCCCAGCCATCAGGTGTAGTGTGTCCGACAGCTTTATTCATGCAGTAACACCAGCAGTGAAGTTCACACAAAGGTAATTAATCTGGAAACCTTAGGCTGCTCCCCTTCACAGTGCTCTAGATAGATAATTATAGCTACAGGCCTTGGGGGTACAAGGGCAATGGAAGCGCTGAAAGACATGCTTAAATGAGACAAGTTATGTTTAATGCTTTTTGTTTTACCCTCCAGACTTTCATTTTCTCCCTTAACAGCTGCCTTTTGGAGAAGTGGACAATTATAATACTGTGAGAGCTGCAAGAAAGCACCCAGGTTTTCATTTTTATTTTAAATTTAAATGCTGAATGAATGAATCACCATATTAAACGATTCATTCTCCCACCTTTGTTCAGAGAAAGTCATGGCAGGAGGTTCAGGGTAGTCCAGGAGTGGAGCTGTGTTAATGACAGTGCTAATAGATTAGCTGAAAGGAACAGGTCACAGTTCAAACCTGGAGGCCATGACTGCGAATTGACCATTTTAACAAACTTGTTTGGATAGTTGGGATTCCAAATCAGCTTAAAGACTCTAGTATTAGACACTGGAAAGCCCAGACCTCCTTTAATTACTGTTTGGCTGTTTCTCCAACAGAATATATGTCTAATATTAATTTCATTGGCATCCAAGCAACTGTACCCTTTACAACACCCCCATTATTTATCAGCTTTCTGTCGCTCTCACTGTTTCCCTCTTTAAATTTGGTCACAGCAACTAGTGATGGTCTGATAGAGGTCACCAATAATGATTAACTTTATGTTTAAATCTACACTAATGATTTTTTTTGTTTGTTGCTTCAATTCAGGTGGAAAGAAAAATTGCTTGTTTAATGTGTGGATAATGTTTTAAAGAACACGAGCAGCAACTAGTGCTTTCTATTAGTGGTTTTGGAAATTTGAGGAAATGTGAGTGAGTCACTTACAGTGAAAAAACACACCATGACCCGTCTAAATGAATATTTCCTGTTGCAGGGAAAAGTCCTCCACATGGGTGTGTGTGCAGCTCCCATATATGTAAGAATCACATGTCAGGATGCAGAGAATCAGCTGCAAGCGATACAGAAAATATAGTAAATAATAAACCTGTCCAAAACTTTTCAGTAAAAATAATAATTAATTTTTTAGCGACAAAGAAACAAGGGTCATGTTGAACTCTGATGACAGACAGTAGCCCATATCAACAGCCAAGAGACCTCATATCCATGAAAAGAATATAATTATCTATATAGATAATTATCAATCTTGAAACTTAATAAAGCTATTCAAACGCAACATGTTAATTATTATATGACTTTCACTGAACATCATATGTGAACATTCATGAAGGAGATTAGTCTTATCAGCATCAGTGATAAACTAGCTCTGCAGGGTATCTCATTGTGAAACTTTTCCCTCCTTTGGTCCAGTGATGAAAAGCATGGCTCGGCATCCTGCTAATACTCTAATTAAAGCCAAACAGGCACACAGCTTGCTTCACCACATAATCAGTCACCCCCTTAACCAAGATTCATTTTCACAAAAGCCTGTATTATCTCCCTCATTCTGTCTTCATAAGAAGATTATTAGTTAAAATAGCCTGAACGTGATGTGTTTCATAATGTAGGACGGAGGAGAAAAGGCTTTGTTCAAGAAGGTTGAATGTTTACTGAGAAAATACAACTTTTCTAAGAAAATCTTATACTAGATGATGATGTTATGAGAATATATTATCTGAAGTGTTATTTCAGACTCTTATTTTGTGTAATTCTATAACTTTGGGACCATAAGAGCAGATGCCAGGCCCTTAGAGGAATAAAAAAGTGTTATTGAAAGCTTGAGTATAGGGGGGGAAAAAAATCAAGGGTTGAACCTCTTTGCAAACAAAGAGAGTCCACATGTGTTGTCTATTCAAATGGGAAAATGCACTTGTTGAAGCCAACCAGCTGCAAATGTAATCAGTTGAGGTTGTTACGCGACTCTGTGAGGCATGCCAAGATGTGAAGATTTTTAACAGGCTTCAGCTGAAAGTGTCCAGAGTAGCTGCAAACTAAACCTGTCATTGCCATTGATTCAGACCAAGAAAACTATCTCAACAAATGCACAAATAACTGTGCACACAAATGTGGCTTGCGGTCTTGAGACCAGGGTCAAAGCATGTCCCACAGAGAAAATCATGTGGAAAATTAATGCATTTTTAATGTTTTAATATATCAGGGGGAGCATCTGGAGTTTTTATGCACAAAATTAAACTTTATGATACTTTTGCAAAGTGTGCACATGCCCTCTGTCATATGATGATGAGGGGGAAAAAAATAAAAATCACAACGTTCCTTTAAAATGTGAAATTAAGTATCAATTGAAAGAAGGGCATTAGCACTGCACAGAGATCCAAATGCAGCAAATTCTGAACAACTGTTTTATATTCCTAGAGAAGCAATAAAAACTGAGAAAACCACATGCAGCTATAACCCAGAGGACACAACACATCTAGGTCAGAGAGGATCTTGTACTTTAAATATCCTCTCATCATTCGAACCTCCTGCCTTCACAGTACTGCTGTCATCAACCACAATGGTATGTTATTATCTAAAGATTCATGGAAAATCATTGTCTGAAGTGAAACTGTAATCATGTCCACTTAGCAGGAGCCAGTAGCAAGAAAATATATGTAAAAATGTGGTATTATCAGCAACTGGTTTCCTGTTAGTCTTCATTAGGCAACTTCAAATTACCAGAATTTTCAGATCTAATTTTTAATAGTTTGTCAGGTAACTGCTACATTTGTATTTGTCAGTGGCATCCATGAGGTTTACTTTCTTACTTCTTTACTACTACTTTACTTTCTGTATTGTGATCCCCAACTGCATTTTGATTCTTTATTTTTTAACATGATGCATATACGTCTGAGCTGTTGCATTGTAAATTATCTCTCGCCTTCTGTTAGATGGATTTGTCATTAGTTTACTTGTATCTTCTTCCACAAATAAAAGTGTTGATCCGTGACACATAATCTCTCCAACATATTTTCAGCAACACATTTTTACAGGGCCTGCTGTGTCAACACAAGCCAAGCAATAAAAAGAAAACCGCAGATTTTGTGTGGAAAAGTGAGTAAAATCAGAAAACCAGGAGGCTCCAATTGCTGCTAAGTAACTGCTCATTCTGTAAATATTCAGGTAGCTTAAATGTTAATACGATACGGGGAATACGGTGCTGATCGTTAGCTCAAGTGGTTAGCTTAGCTTAGCATAAACAGTGGAAGCTTTGCCTGCTAGAGGTAACAACAGCCACATGACCCCCTTGTAAAACTGCAATGCATTGTTGTTACACTTTGTATAGAACAAGTGAGCTTTAGAGGTGCTGGTTGGCGGATTTTGTCACCTTTGGACAGAGCCAGAGAGAGCTGTCTAGCTACTTCTCTGTTTCCAGTCTTTATGTTAAGCTGAGTGACTTTGTCTCCAGCTTCATACTTAGTGCACTGACATGAAAGTGGAATCTAGCTCAATCAATGAAGCAAATACATGTGTTTCCTAAAATGTTTTTCTTTGAAGTGAAAGCCATCTTTTTTCTATTGCATTTGATTCACATAAGAATAATACAGTAATCATTACAAAGATGTAGATTAACATCTAGATCTTGAAGATGCAACCAAAACATTAAAAAAAAAAAAAAAAAAAAGTCATTGAAAGTAGGCTGATTTAGACAGAAACCAAATATTAAGTATTCACCAATAGTGCTGCTCTCCTGAGGGCCAATTAATAATAAATGTAGTGTTGTAATGAGACAACCTACGTGCTGAAAAGACTACTACAATAGTACCCTGTGTGTTACAGACTGCAGTGCAAAGTTCACAAAGTTCATTAGAGTTGAGTTTGATATGTGGACAACTTTCTTGGTTGTATAATTCTCTACATATGCTGTTAAACACAAAATCAAGCCTTGACCTGCACTCCTACACAACACAACGATGGATATTTGAAAATGTTTCCAGCTGTGTAGCCCTGACTCATCCAGACTCAGGGCTAGAAAGCCTGCAGTCAGACACCAAGTCCCTCCACTGAACCTCCAGCAGGCTTGGCAACTGTGATTAGACCAGCTGTAAATCTTAATGGGCCTTCGCTTCCTTGCCAAACTAATGAGTAAAAGCTTCACCACTCAAATGTTGTGAATCAAAACTGACTTAACCCTTAAACATCTGGGTCTCATGTTGACCTCAGTCAACCTCCCTGGGTTTCTTGACACACTACATGAAACAAAAAGTACAAATTAAAAAAAGAATGAAATTATTGCAAGCTTGGCTGCAAACTAGCTTTTATTGCACTTTTAAGTGACTGTGTGGTGTTTTTATCTTTGCTGAAAACAAATAATTCCACTGACGTTCTTTTGACATCACTTCTGTCTCACTGTCTGGGTTTGTGCGTAAAATCTGAGCAGCTGTTGCACTGTGTGGCTCTGTATGCATGCAAATCTCCCTCTGTGTGATATTGTGTGTGTGTGTGTGTGTGTGTGTGTGTGTGTGTGTGTGTGTGTGTGTGTGTGTGTGTGTGTGTGTGTGTGTGTGTGTGTGTGTGTGTGTGTGTGTGTGTGTGTGTGCGCGCGCGTGTGGGCACGTGTGTGTGTGTGCATGCAGTATGAAAGTGTGATTGTGTGCTGACACCCAGCTGCAGCCGCTTCATTCATGCAGGTGTCATCTTGTCCAGGAAAAGCCAGTGTAAGGTTTCTGGACATTGTCAAAGCAGGTGCAATGAATTATCTTCCTGTGCATGTCTTTGTAAAAGCTTTTTTGCCTGTAACCCTTTACCTCTCTATCCTTTCTTTTGCCCATTTTCAGCCTCCAGGCAGGATCTTGACTTATCCAAACTGTAACTTGAAACTAAAGGGTTATTACTATCCTTAATGGTGGACATGATTCAGAGTGCTTCACTGTGTCGCTCAGTCATGAAGAGCATGAAGAGCCACAGCAGCAGAACTATTGTCAACACAGCACATGAGGTTGAAAAATTCATGGACATTCACCAGCTGATTCACAACTGAGGCCTCTAAGTGTATGACAACATCTCAACAAAAGGGAAGTAGAATTACCACAATTGGTTGTGTAGGTGCAGCGGGAGACCGATGCCAGCCACATGATAGCAGACTTGCGGTCGCATCTAACCTATACAGTACAGATGGTAACTGAATTCAGTCGCAGTTGGAATTTATACAAAGTTTCCCTGAGCTGTTGTTCAGACTACACTCTTATCTTGATATGTTAGGTAAATTTCAATGCAAATACAGTACTTCACCTAGAACATTTTAAATAATGTAACAAAAAATAGTCAAACAAAGCACAGAGAGAAGTCACTTATATTTCCAGTAATACAGCAATAATAATGCTGCCAGTGACAAAGCATACAAAATAGTCTTTGAAGAGATCACATCAGGGCATTCTTCAACTTCATTGCCAAATTACACTGAATAAATGTACTATACACGATGCAAGATACAGAAACACTGATCTACAGTGCAATTGGTGGTCAAAAACTGATTTGATATAAATAAGTAAGTTTTAGTTTAATATCCTGGGACAGAAGTTCCTAAAACGGGTCTACAATGGACTTTTAGTTCAGCAACCTCCCAAAGGACCCCAAAAGACAACAGCAAAAAGTCCATCCATAGGTAACACAACCACATAATGTAGGACCATGTGACTATTGTTTCATAGGTTTCATTTTCTGTAATAAAACACCCAAAAGCAAAAATCCTATCAAATGGGGGTCCATTGTCTAATTAGTGTCAGTTTAGGGGTAAGGGTGATGTGAAAGGGTTTGAGAACGACTGTTCTAGGAGATAGACTTACTTGCTTGTTCTCTAAGAGGAGAGGAACACTGACACCAACCTCGTGCTTCTGCATCCCCTATGGAGCTAGAGCCAGTATATGGTTAGCCTAGCTTAGCATAAAAACTGTAACTGAAGTTCAAAATAAATTAAAAATACACCTACTAGCTCTTCTAAAGCCCCCCAAAGGACACACTGTACCCTGTTTGTTTACTCTGCACTCAAAGAGTAATTGACAAATGACCATCTATACTGCACCAAAGTCAGGACAGACAGTGTGATGGTTCAGAGCAGATGCTGATGGTTGTTACAAGGGCTGCAATTGATCCAATTACACACAAGAGAAATGAACAGCAATGAGTTCTAGTTGAATTTGTTTCTGCCATACTCTTGGATTTCTGTTGGAGTAATTCAAGGTTGTCTTTCTTTTAACATTGAAAACAGACGAACACGGTTGTCCTCTTCATGCCCTTAACCTAATCCACTTCGGTTTACACCTGAAGAAAAATAGAAACTAAAGTAAGTTGTGAAATATATGACAAATTGCTGGGGTGACCAAAAAACTTTGGTAAACGTCCATAATTCCCTAGTGATACAGTTGGTTGAGGCACAAGTATCTGTCACCACATAATTTTGAATACAGACAATAGTGATAATATTACTGCTAATTTTGGTACTATATGGCTCCACAGTAGGAATGATAATAAAGTTACAAAGTGTGTCATGACGCCTGCGAAAAATAAAGACTTATTTGATGTTCCTTGGCATCAAACAATTTGTCAATAATTAACACAGTATGAGAAAAGCAGACAGAATCTGAGCAGACAGTCATGTCTGGGAGTGTTAGACACTAGTCTAGACAGCAAGTAAGATCCTTCCCGTCATTGTTGGGTGGCACTGAGGGGCTGCAAAACAGGAAATAATCTCTGAGGGAAAACATAGTGCTATGAACATAAGAAAGTAGTCAAAGACACATGCTTTAAATGGGAAAAAAGGAAATTATAATCTGAAATCTTTAATTTTATATTGTGACACTAACTGAAGTGAAGAAAGCACAAGCTGGACTTGAACAAACACCTCTTTTCTTTTTTTGTTCTGTAAATTACTTTGCTTTTTATGTTGCACATTGAGCACCGTTTATCAAAGATGTAGAAAAACAGCTATGATTATGTCAGTTTAGTTGAATTTATACTAATAGAGAAACCTTAATCTGTTCTTTATTTTCCTATTTTTACCATTATCTGCTTCAAATTATGGTTAAATTCATTCTTTAAATGCTCTGCCAGTGTCAGTGAGTTCAGACTGAGGTTCAGAATCAGTTTCTCACATTGTTTGTTAGCTCCATTATTGAAAGAGTTCATCTACTTGAGGGAGACAAACATCACTGTGGTGTGCTCTTAATGGTCTCTTGCACCATCTTGTGGATACAGTGTTCAGATTTCAAATAGTGCTTCTGGTTACCTTTTCTGTCCTTTTCCGTCTATGATAAAATGTTAAAAGATCTGACATTTATTAGGTTTCTTTACCTGATGACTCGTTCAGCTTAATATTAACCTCTGGTACGTTCAGCATGGTCAAGAATGGGCACAAGTGATTTAGGTGGGTTGTGAGAATTTCGTGTGATTTAGAGATAAATGATTTTTAAGTTTAGGCACATCACTGAACTGCACAGGTGGTGATCTACGTTATTAGCAGCAACGCACAATAAAGACTGTTCTTAATAATTTGAAAGATCAGTGGCATAGGACTTAAAGCAAGCGCCACAAAAGTAGTTACAATGTCCAGCATGTGTCACACTATGTGAACCTCCTCATCGATAGGGTTATACACAATGTCTCTTATTGGATATGAGGTCATGTTCACATCTATACAAAAACCAGATCAGCACGCATATGTGTAAGTGCTGAGTTTCATAATTTCACCCAGTTGAGTTGTTATTTGACTAAACCTAGTGAGTGACATTGTGAATGTTGCTGGGTTAAAGTATTAACCATACACTGGGTTATTTCCTGTCTCATTGCCTTAATACTATTATACTTAATAATAGCAATAATAACAACAGGGTGTTTCACACACCAATTGTTATTATTGTGTTCGTGTGTACACAGCAATGTTCATTTAGTACATGCACATTGTAGAGAAACTCCCACAGGGAAAGGCACTGCTTGGTGTAATGTCAAACATGAAGAAAGCCTTGAAGCAAAAATCAACAGCCACAAGCAAAGAGTTTATTTCAGTGGCGTGGGCTGAAATAATGATGAAGGCCTGACACATCTTCATCTCATCTACAAAGGACAAATCGTCCAGGAGCAGTTGATTGGTCTCTAATCCCCTCCTGTTAATTACAGGTTACTGTCATATACTGTCATATAGGGCCATAATGTTTGAAAGAAACAAACTGAATTTAAAACAAAGCCCATAAATGAGAAACTTAAACTGTAACTGTAAACTGAGAACTCAGCTAACAAAAAGAGAAGGATCCAAGTGTGAAAAAGGCCTGATCATAGGTGATTTTAAATGGTTTTAATGATCCTGTTTCTCCTTTACTTTTTATTCTCCTTATTCTTCTTACAGTGTTTTTCAGTTTGGTTCTCTTGCTCACAGGTTTGGTTTTACATTAACAGTTGAATTTTAACATTTACGTGTTTCATTTTACGTTCACAGTTTGATTGATTTTTCACATATTCTCACCCTAAATCACCTTCATTATTATAAAGCATGTCAAGCAGTACGCGCTTAGTGAAGTAGTAAAACTAAAGCAAAACTTACAGTCTGCATGTCGATATATGACCTGTTGGACTCATCAGTGGTGGGTCTGAAGACTTTCCCTCCTCCTCTGGATGGTAAAGGCAGACTTGGCAGGATCTTCCAAACTCTGTCACCTTCAGCAACTAAAGTTTGAGCATGATACACAGAGTTGCTTTAACATTTCAGTAGTATGTTATCGAAGATTGATATTTCTGAAGCAGTATTTCTGCTAGTAGACTGTTGATTGGTACATATGAGTGTGTTGCTTGTGTGGTCTGCTATAATTACAGGAAATGTAACATCTTACAAGGGACTAAATTCTGTTTAGAATTAATATAAAAAATAACATGTTTGATGCTCCGGAGAAAAAGTTTTTAAACTTATGAGGACTAAATTTGTTTGTTTGTTGCCAAATTGACATATGTTTGGAAATGCAACAGAGATGGAGGCAGACAGAGTATCAAGTAAAAATCACTTTGCTCAATCTAGATTCACTGTTTTAGCTTTGTCATTATGGGCTAAGGGGTCTGAATACTTTCTGAACACACTGCATGGTTTACATGCTCATGCCAGAATTAGCAGGAAAAGTGTGTAAAGTTACTTTTCTCCTGTATTCTGCATGAAACCCAAACACGACAACCCATTCAGAGACTCAGAGTCACTTTCGTCAGCCTTTTGAAACCTTCTTGTTTTCCACAGTACGAACTGGCATCACAATATACTTATTGTGTCAATATCTACATTGTTTAGTTTAATCTGTGACACAGTTTTAAAAAAGTATGAATCATTTTTAATGAGCTCCATCCGTCTGAAAACATACCAGACCGAGCCACACCTTTATTAGAAATCTGTTGGAGGCAGCAGCCGATTGGACTGATCTGACAAATCATTGTAGTTTTATAGCATGACAAATAACAGGTTCCACTCAGCTATAATATTTACTTTGTGTCCTGATTCACCATTTAGTTTACATGACTGGCTCCATGAATCCATAATAACTGTAGGTGTAGTTAATAAGCATGAAACAACCTTTATCAATCTTCAGAAAGATTTTGGTGACTTTCTCATTTTGACTTGCATCATCATCATCATCATCATCATCTTACAG
This sequence comes from Rachycentron canadum, assembly GCA_038496675.1. Taxonomy (NCBI): domain Eukaryota; kingdom Metazoa; phylum Chordata; class Actinopteri; order Carangiformes; family Rachycentridae; genus Rachycentron; species Rachycentron canadum. Next base: position 10,790,291 of record CM076665.1, read on the forward strand.
TGACAGAGAGTAACGGTCTGTTGTCTTTCAGCTGTAAAAACATCATCTCATTATAGTTAATCCATTGATGCATGTTTCCCTATCTTCATTCTGGTTTCCTAAATATGTTTATTTTTCTCTCGCAACTGCTTGTGACTTCCTGTCAGCTAATTAATGTAAAATTAAAATTAAATATCACTTTGTTGACTACAAATTTTTTGTTTGTAGTTTGTTGGTGTTAACTGTACATTTACTGTTGACATACAGTTTTACCATTCACAGACTTGTGGTTATCAGGATTTTCTAAGCTTGAATTTTTTATTGATCCACTTCCTGAGACTATGACCAGTCTCATGATGCAGCTATAAATAAATAAGAGAATTGTTTACAGTAAAAAAATCCAACCACCAAAAATCCATAAAGTTTTTACTGGACCTTTCAGTCACAGTCCCAGCAGATAAATCCTGGTTGAATTCCTCTCCAGTCGGTCTTCCTCTTCCTCTTTTGCCGGACACACTCTCCACAGTTATTCTGGTTGTTCACCGGTCACTACTTCCAGCTACCGTCAGCAACCTGGGAAAACAAAAGCACTGTCCTCTACCTGTTTTGGTTGTGCAGCGGCAGACACATCTTGTGCCACCAATCAAGCCTTAATTGTTCCTGAAACTTCATGCCCATTAGCGGACAGATTTTCAGAGGCAAAGTTTATAGGGAACCAATCGAAACGCAGATGGTGTCATTATTCTCTCGCTATTACACTGTGCAATCAACATTCACTTCATAATGATAAGTTACAGCAAAAAAAAATAATAATAATAATGCTGCCACTTAAAAGAGAGATGTAAATATTGCTGCAGATGCACATTTAGATTAAATTTGCCAGTATGGAGATCAAATTTAGCAACAAAAATTTCAGTTAGAGCCTAATTAATATTTGATGGTGCTTTTCCAGGCTATACATATTAAACCCATTAAGGCATTGTGCCATATTGCTTTTCAGTCTTGGGAGTAGTTGCTCATATATATATATATATATATCTGTGTCATATCATCCTATGGGAACAGCATTACATAAATTGTTAATGGATACATGTACACAGTAGAATTAAGATAATTGTCTAATGGATACTAATGCCATCTTTCTCCAAAACAACAATCAGTTTATCAGCATGTTCGCCATTAGGTTCCATTATTCACTATATTATTACTGTATCTGATGATTGATCAGTGGACATGATACAGGAAACACCCACTTCCTGACAGTTTCCACGCTACTTTTCCATGAATAAGCGGGTTTTAACGCAACATATTTTTTATTTGGACATAAATGTTAAAGAGATAATTAGGAGGCAGTAAACCGACCTAAAGTTAACTCGGTTCGCTGAAGTTATAAAGTTAGATAAAAGTTAGTTAGTTGAGATAAAAGTTATAATCTCACCGGTAAAAACCATCTCGTCCGGGATTTAACCTCCGACGCGTTTCTCCTCTGTGTCTGATGCGCAAATACAAAAGAGGAGAGAAACAGGAGGAAAAAATAAAATAAAAACTACACGGCCGCATTTTCACAGACACCATATTACAAGCTGCTACTGAGTCTGCGCAGAGCCAGAGGCTGCTGGGTGTTGCAGTTCTTCCAGCTTTGACAAGGCCTACGCGTTTCTGTTTGACCCCCTGGTAATCGAATATATTTTATAACGTCAGATCAAGTCAGTTTTATTGATATTGCGTCATTTCACAATAGAAGTTTGAACTCAAGGCATTTTCCAATTTCAATAAAATTCATTTCAAAAACACAACAATTCCCACCAAGCCCAAGCGCTTGGCAATGACCAGCATCTCAGTTTTGTCTGGATTTAGGATCAAGAAATTATGGCACATTCAGATTTTCACAACCCCAATTTTGTAATCTAAGAGGAATCGTTTGTTTTTATTGGCACAAACATCCATGTCTGCGTAATGTTAGTGGCATTAGCTTTGTTTTTCATAAGTTAGTAGCCAGTGTTACTGAAATCTTTTAATTTTATTTTACCATTAAATTTCTGAAAACACAAGTAAGCAGCTAATATTACTGGCGTTGTGTAATGTAGTTTAATGCTGGTCTTTGCTAACAAAGGTTAGTTGCTGTAGCTGCTGCTACATTACTTGTAGAGTAATGTCATTTATTAATCTACCATTAAATCCATCTCAAGATGGATCCAGACAGATTAAAAATGGCTGAGCAGGAAAATGAATGGAAAAGCAGCTTGGTCAGAGTCTTGTCAGCTGTGAGTCCAAGCTTAAGTTTTCATCTAACCAGTTTCCCAGGTGTCCTCTGTCTCTTCATGATGGATAATTAGGCCTATATATATCATAGGAACCTGAGTATCCTGCCTTCTGCAACATGAATAGGCCAAGATTGTGTTCTCCATTACTGCTTCCCTTTGTTTTGAGAGTGTTAGTGTAACGTTGAATTGGATGAAATTATATCAAGAAAGAGACAAGTCCTGGTCTGTGCAAGGTCCTCACTCCCAACCTGTGTTCTGCTTGCCGCAAGTCCAGATTTCCCCGAGGTCTGGTGGCAGTGACAGGAGTGTAAGGCGTCCACTGTATGTGGTAAACAAAAATCCTGTTCATTTGTAAAACCTGGTTATTTTCTTTTTTTTTTTTATTCAACCGGTTGAAGTTGACTATTGAGGGCAAACTATTGAATACTTCCTATAAACTGATGTATATTCAGAATAAAATCACTGCCTGTGTCCCAAATAACGTTCTTGTCTTTCGTGTTAAATTGTGCATCTGAGTCACCTAAAATTCTGAAAGTTATAAATCCAGAAAATCTAGACTTGAGTCTAGATCTTGAATCTAAATTTGCTGTTAAAGTACCACGCATCATATTCTATGTAAAATACATAATGCTATACAAAGTGTTACATCTTGCCAATATTGAAATTATTTGTGTTATGGTTTGTAGTTTAAAAATTATAGTCAGTATATTTTAGTTGTGTCTTACCTCACAAGATTTGCATTGTTATCTGAAAAAACAGAAACGCTCTATTGTTAATATAAACACATAATCATCATAATGCATAATCCCATAATTATCATAAACTGAATGTTTATACCTGTTAGTCACTAGATGGAGACATCCTATACCTTTTCGTTGTAGCCATGGTTACGCATGAGCACCATTGGCTCAGGACAAAATTAATACTTTCATTCATAAATAGATGGCACAAAAATGCTGTCTTTGAACTATTTCTGTATCTCTCATAAAACTGGCCTCACGGGCAAAACTTTGCCTATTAATTTCAAACAATTGAACGATTTTTAGGTGTGATTTAGTATTTGTAAGATACTGCCACACTTTTCACATCAGGTCAGCTAAGAATGTGGATGAGTGCTTCAACTATTATCTTCAGTATCAGTGATTTGGTCAACAATTGCCCCAAAAAAGAGAAAAAGAAAGATTCCCCAAACCCATATTTGACATATTTAATCTGCTTGTTTTATCCAACCCACAGTTTTAAGGCCAAACATATACAGAAAAACAGAGTAATCACGTTTGGCGAATTTGAAACACATTTATAATATCTACAATAGCAATTAATGATAATAGAACAACCACAATAGAAGAATAGAATAAACACAACAAATAACGAAATAAATAAAACGGCTCAGTAAACATATTAGAAAAATAAACATCGACAGCTAGACGTCATGTAAATTAAGCTCTGGCTCTGCTTTGGAGAGATGCTGATTTTAAAACTGGTATTTCTTACGTGTCCGTGACGATGGTTGTTTACACTCAACACTACAACACCCATGAAGCACTGGATTAACAAGAGATGGCGCATGCGCTTTACGACCCCTCGCGTAAACCAATGACATCACGAGCAGCCCGGACCAACCAGTCGGTTGAATCATCTGCCTGCCGTCTGGACTCTGTTTTCTCTGTCGCTGTACTTTTACCTGATGAACTTGTGGACGCAGATAGGCAGAGAAATGTCCAAGGGGACGAGGTAAGGACTTTGTCTTCGTTAAATTAAAAAAATAATAAAAAAAAAACAAACAAAAACTCCTGCCATAACGGTGGAAACAATACCCGCGCGATTAGCTGCACGGGGCCGTTTGGTCGCGGTGTCGGTGGTGACCTCGGTGCCGGTGCGGGCCGGTCAGCACTGAAGCCGTCGGTAACATTAGTGTCCGGGCTCCTTCGCAAAGCTTCAGCTTCGGTGACCTAAACCCAACCCAGCCAGGAGCGGGCTGACATTTTCATCTGTTTTGCAAATTAAAAATTTTTTTTTTTTTTTTTTTTTTTTTTTTTTTTTTTTTTTTTTTGTCAGAGGGTGAAGTCGACCTGTCCAACCGCACTTCTAATCTTAACCTGAAAGCCTGAAGGGGAGAAATGACTGAGCTCGGGGCCCGGGGACCTCCAGGGGCCCCTTGAGATAAATCCCAGTGGTCCCCCAGCAAAGTGAGGAAGAAGTACAAAGTCAGTGTAGGCTACACAGGAGAGGAGTGTAAAAGCTTTTGAGAGTCATGTAAGTTAATACCAGGTCGTGTTTATTTCTTGCATCTTTCTGTTCCTCTTTCATTAGAATAACATGTTACACAATGCTGGAAGGTGCACAAGGCGCTGCACTGTGTATATGAATGGATATGAGGTTAATGTAGGAAAGCAGTCAAATGGTCATTTTAGCTAATAATTGTAAGATTTAGTACCTGAAGTGTAGCCTGACCACTTCTTGATATATAAATGAAGCTAAATGTAACTGCAGAAGGTAAATACTGTCCAATGTACCTGCCTAGAAGCTTTATCAATCAGATTGTAATCTGTAGGCAAACAGAAGATTTCATCAATTTTATTTCACTTTGTAATTCAGATGTTGTTCAGATTAAGTTTTGATTGGAGCTCTAAAATATGCTCAAACGAAACTAAATATGCACTTGACATTTAAGGCTTTAATTATGCCTATGTGCGTATTCAGGGGTCATCATATCTTGACATGTCCCAGTGCCACACCGTTGATTGTTTAACTGAGGTTGCATACAGTTGCATGGCCCATATAAAGGGCCTAACTGCCACACTATTCTTGATAAAAGGACCAGCCCGTGGAGCCTTCAGACATATGATACTTCACCTGTTCTGAGTTAATATTCAATTGTAATGCTTTGCAGAGAAGTGGAATGACTCACTTATGAAGCCACAAAGTTACAGGTCAGTCAGAGAGCATAATGCAGAGATTATCACAGTATAATCGTTCTAGTGGAAGGCCTATACACAGTTGGGTGCTTATCAGAAAGGGCTTGCATTCCCGAGAATTAAAATGCTCTAAATCATTGAGGGGCCTGTATGTGCTTGTAATGGGCTGCTGCCTTGTGAAAGGGCTCATTGCTGCGGTGAGATCTGCAGGCATGTTTTCACTGTAAACATGGGAGAAGCCTTACATGATGTACCACACCGTTATTTTGTCCACAGTGTTAATGCTCAGACAGGGAGTTGGCTGATTCAGATCAGCATTGACAGGCCCTGACATTTGAATTACTTGTCCTGTTTTTCTGAATAGGTGGGCATTGCAGATGATTAGTCTGTGTTGGAACTGCATGCTTTCCGAAGTGACAGAGCCTGACTTATACATATCCATAGGCCAATTATTGGCTGGTACTGACTTATTGCAGACATATCAGTTCAAGCGTGTATTTTTCATTTAATAAAGCATGATGAAAAAAATAATATTCATTGCCCGGTGTTTGCCTGACTGTCCTTATCGTGTTCTTTTGGTTGACAGATGAGAAAACACAATAGAGAGATGAAAAATAGATTGTGATCCTGCTTTAGTTCTGCTTATTAGTTTACGTGAGCAGCTATGTCAGTCACCTTTAGCTGTCATAAGCAGGTGACAGATAATGGTGTTGCTTCCTCTGCATAAGCACAGCCTGCAGCAACTACTGTCTTGTTTTTGTTGGCTCTAGTTGTTTGTTGATGTTTCACATCATCTGCCTGTTGTTGCAGACACGGACATGCTCTGAAGGAAAAACTGTCCTTGGTGAAACTGACTGCTGCATTGTGATAACTAGAGCACTGGTCACTTGTATCTGTTGTGATATATGCTGGTCTGTCCTTATGTATTTCAGTGGTGGTCATCAACTCAGCAATAGGCTGAGCTTAAACCTTGTTCAAGAACAAGATCAGATTAGTCTTAGTTCCTACACCATCAACTGACAATGGGACTGGATGGCTTTAAAGCACTGCTACAGCTGGCATTGAGATAATCTGCTATTATTTGATGGTACATAAGGTGCACTGATATATGAAAATTGGAAAAGGCTTCTGTTCAGTTTGTGCTCCACGGAGTATCAACATCAAAGTTTCTGGTCCACAAACAGTGGCAGTGTGTTGTACCTACTCTTGTGTCCATCAGTACGCACAAACACTTCTGGTGTTCTCTAGGGAAACTGTGTTAATGAGCTGAGTGTTAAGTTTCACAGGACTGGCAGTGTAGCGCGGGGGGGCAGCCTCCCTGGCTGGCTCATATTAAGCACTACAGAGTGAAAGAGTAAATGACAGCAGCAACAACAGGGGGGAGGTATAGACTAATTATTTTTTCAATGGTAGGTGTCATTTGGGAGTGGCTACAACACAGCTGAGCCCCCAAGACCACCATATGTCAGCATGGTTTCTGGATGTTTTGGTGGCATTAATGTAAGGAGGCAGGTGCTGAACCGCAGCCTCGTAATTACTGTTTTCCTGAGAGAATAATGAAAATCTTCCTTGAGAACACAGTTGTTATATGAGCTTTCCTTTTAGCATCATGGACCTTCTTAAATAAATGATGATACTGTAAATCATGCACTATTATTATCATATAAAATCTGCTCACTATTTCACACACATGGGATATGTGTTAATGTCTATACTTTAATTCAGCATGTTGTGGAGGTTCACCTACTATAAATAAGTAAGTAAGAATGGTTATAGTTTGGGATGGTGCAAATATAGTTACCATGGACTTACATTTATATAAATACAATACATTTATATAAATACTGTGAGACAATTGAAATATGTCAATATATACCATTTATATGGTGATAGTTCGATATGTTTACTAGCGCTGTACGTATAAGGCCATTGTGGACAATACTGCAAATTGGTGTGAAGAACTGCGTCATAGTACTTTTGGAATTTTTAATGATTTTACAATTGATAATTAAGTTCATTATTCAGGCATTTTACTGGATTAGATAAAAACAGAAGTTCCTTTCTCTCAATAGATTTTCCAGAAATGTAGCTGTATCTCAAAGTATATATTGCAACATACATACATATAGTGTAAAAGAGGATTTTACCATGCCTGCTCCATCTGAGAACTGTTTTGAATTTTGATTAATTTCTTGATAAATTTCTTGTTCAAGTGACATTTCCAGATCCTCACAGTTTGAGAAGTTACAACCAGGGAGTAGTTTGTCTGAAACTTTGTATTTTATATGTTGTGTATATGTTGTGGTTTGCTTTTTGCTTTAGATCCTCTACATGTGTCAGCATGAGAGCAATCATTTTCTGTTGAACAAATCCAGTGATATTTATTGGTGAAATGAACTAAAGTGTCCCTGAATTGTTGGGGAAAGGTTCAGTCAGTTTTGTTGGTTCTGCTGTTGTAAGAACTTCATGTTCTTATATTGAGCTCTCTCTGTATGATGTGTAGTGGATCCTGTGGGATGAACTGTGAATCTGCAGTGCTCTGCTGGCCGGCCACAACAATACGCCTGTATGACTGTTTTGAATGTGCCATTCTTTGTGCGGTGTGCTTCACTGGGGCCAGACAATGGCTTCGTTTAGCATCCTTTCTCTGTCGAGGCCTGCACTGTCACCATGGCACCCCTGCTATGCCACACCCTGCCCCCAGTCTGGCCCGGCTTTGCACTTGTCCTCACTGTTGGGACAGCTGGGTTTAGATAGCTATCATTGGCCACACCCAACCTCACATTGTGTTGCTTTGTGACTGAGCTGGAAAACCTCTCAGCTTGGTAACAGTTTTCATTTCTATTAAGCTGAGTGTGTTAACCAGACTCATCTAGGCCTTAACCTTGAGCTTGATGGACATTTGCACTGATCCAACTTTTTTACTTGGGCTTTGGTTATCAGCTGATACACAGTACTGATCAAATACCAGTGTTTGATTAATAAGGTGTATGCCTTGTTCTGTGGAGAAGACTTGGATTATTCTTTTATGTGTAAGTAAATAAACACATTCATATACATTTACTTATTGTCTGTTATTAAAAACCAGCAAGTAATTTGTCTGGTTTGTCTAAAATGAACAGGCATTACAATTCAAGTGTAAACCTTTTTAAGTCAGCTACAAATTTGTGAGGAATAAAAAAAACACACACAACTGCGTTAAATGAGAACAAAATGTAAACATTAAATTGCTGTATGATCAATCAAAGTAAAACATATGAGTTGACTCATATCCAACTGAGCTTGACTGATTTGACTGATTTCCAATCTCCTGCTAAACATCTTTTACTGGAGAGAAAAGCAAAACCAGAAAAGAGACTTTGATCAAAGCGTTTCTTGCAGTGTTTCATAGCAGAAACAATAAACCAACATTTAAAATTATATTTGTGAAATGAAACATAAAGTACAGAGATACAATTTCACAAAGGAGAATCCGTTATATTTCATGTGCCTGTTGTTTAGGAAAACATAATATCAGGGTCTGGGTGGCAGACCACTATGGCTAAACAGTTTACTGAGGTCAACCCTGGATCATTGCTGCTGCTGTGGTGCTAAATCTATTCTTTTTTTACTTGAGAATCTGAAACTTGGCATAATTTTGGAATAACTGTACACCGTTAATGCTAAACATTAACATCGGCAGATGATTTTAGATACTCACCCCATGACTGCACACTACTTGTCCCCTCCTAGGACCGTTGACTCTTGACCTCACTGATTGTTAAGAGGTGAAAGAGCAGTGCACCCTGTTTCCAGCTCAACCACTCAGAGGTGGCAGATTTTTAATTAATGGGCTTTAGGCTGACGGCTTTCAGACCCTTTGGTGAGTAATGGATCCTTCATGACTCTTTCCCCATTTTTATTAGCAATAAAAGATGCATCTCAGCTACTGAACTAGGTATATTATAGGAAAAATCACTGCAGATGTTAAACACTGTCACCTTTTTTATATTCCTCTCATTTTACATTCTAAGCAAAAAGAATATAAAATCTGGAGATCCCCTATGTCACTGTTAGAGTTCAGTATAAATCCTGACATGCTTGCAGAAGTTGACACGTCGGCCTCCATCTACTGAAATGTGTGTGCATTAGTTTTATTGAGCAGCCCAGTCATCGGTGCTGCAGCACATACTTATCTCCACAGAGCAGGCTTCCTCCAGAGAAACAAGCCTTGATCTGCAGTTATACGCTTCTATAACTAGAACTGGGTGACCTACGAAATAATTTTTTGGGCCGTTCTGAACTTGTTGCAGTTGTACCTTCGAGAGCAAAGTACAAGATGTGCTACTTCTGATTCCTGCCAGGATTGTTTCCTTTTCGAGGTTGTTTAATGATACATCTATGTATAAAATGCAGCATCTGGTCTTACAAATCGACCGACAAGACAAATGTTGTGCAATAGTGAGTAAATGAATCAGAATCATTAAAATACTTTCATTAAAATACTTTTAAATGGAAAGTTGTGATATAAAAAAATGACCATAAGAAACTGCTTTTATTCATACAGACAGTTTTCTTAATATTGCCAGTTTTGCTCAAATAGTAAAACAATAAATCTTTTCCATTTTGGACCAAGTGATATCTGCTCTTACACATCATAAAATATATTTTAACAAAGGACAGAGCAGTCAATGTTTTCAATATAATGCCCCATAAACTAAAGACAATTTTTACTCAAAAGTAAAAAATCCTATAACATCTCATCAAAACTGTTTTAAATTCTTTGCACACTCTTCATATACACTTTAGTTTTATAAAATAGTGTTTCTTAGTTGAGTGCTTGTTATTTAAAGTGGCATAATTGTCTCAGGCTGATACATTATGTCTTATGACAGAGGTTATATTTACACTTGCTTGCTTGGTTTTGTTTCTGACTAAAGTCTTTTCATCAGTTTTTTTTTTTTAGTTTGTGTATTTTTAATTAATAGCCTCGCATTGCTGTTTCCTGTTCAAGAGTGGAGTTGGTTGTAGTTAACAAAGTCAGAAAGTGACTGTTCCTTCGCCAGACTGAGAGAATTGAGGCAAACCACAGATTATCATGACAATAAGCATCAAAATTAATCACTTGTGTGCCTCTAGCCATAAGATGTGGAAAGAGTGTAGCCACACTGCGGTTCAAACAAAGGGAGCATGTGGGTTTTGTCCTGTGTGTGTGTGTGTGTGTGTGTGTGTGTGTGTGTGTGTGTGTGTGTGTGTGTGTGTGTGTGTGTGTGTGTGTGTGTGTGTGTGTGCGCGTGTGCGCGTGTGTGGGGGGGAGTCCCATAACTGAGATGTTGGTTTGGGAGGGTAGGAGGGGGTTTTATGGGCCAGGAGGGATTCATGTTTCAATCCTTGCTTGCCTCTATTCCCTTTGTCTAGGTCACATTATTAATGTCAATTCCCAAAGCAGAGATGTTGGAAATTAGAATTTTTTATGAGTTTGCATTTTTAGTGGGTGTGTACCATGTCTATCTCACTTTTTATATACAATATTGTTTCAGGAGGGGTTCCAGCTGGTTGGATATCAGCGTATTATCTGGCTGAATTTTGCACACCCATCAGTTCAGGCTGCTACTTGTAGTTATGGCAAAACAACTCAATCACTGTGAGACCCATGCTTAACATATCAAAGAACCATATCTCATTCACCAATGCATCTTTGTCGCCTAGCTCACATAACAGCATTTCAAGCGTCAACTACTTAGTTCAAAACATTTCCTACACGTCATATCTTATCAGAATGAATCTCCAAAGATGGAAAAGGCGACTGTGGCAGCATCCGGTTTAAGGGTGCAGATGTGGTCGTGATTTGGATCTCTAACACCAAAATATAAAACTTGTTTTGTCTGTTACTGTAGATCCAACTTCATGGCCTGACAAAACTTGAAATCCTGACAAATCTCAAACTTCTAGGCAACATAGCAATGCTTTTTAGGAATCCTGCGTGGATTTGCAGGATTGATTGATTTCTTCACCTGGCATAGGTCAGATGCCAACATGTTTCTTCCTTAGCTGAAACAGCAGACAGATATCAGATTTAGAAGCAGACTGTGCCAGAGCACGGCATGCTTTATCCTGCTTTTAAAATGCTGCCCCCGCCCTCCAAAAAAGCTCACTCAAGTTCTGACAAGTTGCTGTGCAAAAGAGCAAGGGCAGAAAAATATGTTTAGGCTACTTCTCTTTATCCTTCTGAAATGTTTTAATTGATGCAACTCTATTCATTCAGAAATTCAGGAGAGCATTGAAAAGATATAAAGTTGGGAAACATTTAATCCTCTGGACCTGACTATGGATGGAGACGTCTACTTGGATCACAGATAACTATTTGCATAATATATGGAAATAAATACATGCCCTGGTCTATTGCTCTTCCCTCTCTATGTCGTTTGTTGTACCTCTCAAGCTCATTCATCATGTCAATGGTATCTTTACCATCGTAATGTAATTTCCAGTTAACTGTTTTGCCATCTCTGGAGCTGGTAATGTCAGTCATACACATTCTTATTGAATTTGTAGAATTCATGATTGTTTAGAAAAAGCACATTTGCTTCTCTGTCATTTTCTTGTGTAGCACAATGTGACTTCTTGCAAACAATATTCACAAGAGCCCAAAATAATGATTTGCAGCCCGGTTATAGGCTGGAACTGCTATCTTTGTAAGATACTGACAAATATTTTCTGTTTATTTGAAGTATAATCACTGTAGACACTTCGCTTCACTTCAGCTGCTTAAGATTTCCTGGTTCCCTTGGGCAGGGTTTTAAGTTGCTGCTATGACGAACAGGTTCCCACAGTATAACATATCTGTGTGATAACATTACTGTAGAGAAGCCGTCAAAACAGCCACGCAGTGAGACGAAACCAGCTGCGTCAACAGCTAAATGTTCCTTGGGAGTGATTGTATTTCAGCTTTTAGTGGCGACCATTGTCCAGGTCCATATTTCTTTCTTTTCTCACTTATGCAACATGTTATACTTTTACCAGTGTTGTGATTTATTGGTGATCCATCAGAACAACTGGTTCATCTTACAGTGCTATAACCCTTAAAATAAAGTGTCCAATGGGGATGTTTTACAATATTATCCATATGTTTGGGTGGAAATTTCAATTATTTTAGCAGATTCTGAGTAAATCATTACTCACCAAAGAAGTCCAGTGTTGACAAATTGAAGTGTATTGCTCCCCTAAACAGTGTTGTTTGTGTCCTAGTGGTTTGCCTTGTTGATAGCTGAGATGCCACAGGGCAGAGGCTGTCAGGTCGATCCTGTTAAACAGCAGGTGTCCTTGTTAATGTCCCCAAACATCCTGTATCTGTATTGGTTTCATTTTTTTTCACTGCACTGCCCAGCTCTTGGTTTTAACTACTCATCTGGGTTTCCTATCATTAATATTTTGTTTGGCTTGTGTCACGTCTCAGGTTGTTTTTGTTTTTTTTTTTTGTTTTCTTTCTGCTTAGATTATGACACACTTTGAGATAAGAAGCTTGTAATCCAGCCATGCAAGATGGCTGTGCACTGCACGCTGGCTTGGTTTCACCTTAGACTTTGCCTCTGTGTCAGTCATGCTGGCCATAAGCCAGTCTCACACTCATGGCGGTCAAAGATGAGGCCAGGAACTCAGACCTTTTCTCATGGATTTAGTCTGGTGAACTAATTCTCAGAGCATCCGAGTGTGACATTAGCTGATATGCACTCAGTGCTTTGAAGCTGTCTTCAGCCTCACAGCAGACTGACTGGATTATGTTGAATTAACTTTACACTGTTTGATTTGTTTATTGATAAGATGCTTCTACTGTAACCCCGTCTCCTCTTTCTTGTCTCTCTGCTCAAAACCTTAACCACTGATTTCTCAGTGCAGTGGGCTTAGCCTACATCTGGAGGGATCAACAAGTTAAGCCGCAGCCTTTTAACCCTCAAATTCTGTCAATCCATTACAAGCACGCTCACTCCAGCTGCAGCCATTCACTTCATAATATTTTTGCAGCAGTGTCTTCCACTTCTTCCAGGGAAGAATCTTTCACTTCTGTAGCCCTAAATTCTCCAGGTCAATTTATAATTTGGCCGTCAAAGAAGCTGATGGGAATTTACACTTTTGAAAGTATGTTTGTAATTTATTGAAATGCTATGTAAGTTCTTTACATGTTAATTATACATGTTCTCAATGATTAGATAATATTTTTTAAAATAAATATCCAGTATAGATGAGTGATTATTGAGTGTGTGAGAGGGGTTCAATGGCTGAAAATACCCTACTTTTATTTAAATAACGAACCAACAAATAATGAAATAACAAAGAAACTACTTGTTAGTTACTAGTTAGTGGCAAAGGTTTAACATCCACAAGAAGTGGTTTTATGTACCAAAAAAACAGCTCAATACAGTTTTACATCTTATCTCTCACACTTCTCTGTGACTGACACAATCAGATTTGGACTAAAATACTCTTACTATTTCAGAAAAAAGTAGCCACCAGTCTTTCATATTACAATCCTCGAGAAGGCTGTGCAATGTTATATTATTATTATATTGGCATCCTGACATCCTGTACGTTTTTCTGTCTTGTGGCTTGATAGCAGAGTAGCGATGTGCTTTTCTCTGTGTATTGAGTATGTTGATACTTAAAGAAGAAGCATGGTAAACTCTCTTTTTACAATATAGGACCTTTAAGGACAAGAATGAACTTTACTCTAAATTGTCAGACATCCCTTCAAGCAGATTTCAACAACAACGCATTGTGTTAACATTTTTATCTGGCAGCAGGATATACAGCCAAATTATGTGATGATGTGAGATAAGAGAACACATCATGTGGCTACAACATATAATCTGAAGTCCATCTCTACTATTAGGTTAATGTTATTATTGCTCTTCTTTTGACAAATGCTGCTCCTTTTATGTCAGTGTATAAACTGTAAAGTGTCGTATCCTTACTTGGACTTTCTTGTCATGTTTGCAATTGCTTGGCCGCATTGTAGAGATTAATGGGTGCAGAAAGTTGTGCACCCCTTTTGGGATGGACCTTTCTATTCCAGGGGGTAATTACAAGCTTTCCAGAGGGTGGGTAGAGACCACTAGGACCCTTTTTAATCCTGGCATTTAATTTGTGATCTTTAGGGTCTCGTACAAGGGAAGGGCTGCATGAGTGGAATTTATGGATATAACCCCACCCTGAATGAAACATATGTACAGTGGTAGCCCTGTTGCCTTCTACCACATGACACAAGCCATAATATAACGTTCCACCTTCACACATTCCTTCGCAGCAGAAACCTTTTTTTTTTTTTTTTTTTTTTTCATCTAGGGGCTGTCAGTTAAGATTCATCTGAGAATTTGCTTATCATTGGTGTGTAGTTGAACTTTCTGTTCATTTTCACAATCTCAACCTGAGATGCTTCAATTAAGGCATTTCATTTCCACTGGATCGCATGTGTGACTTTTGACTGACCACATGTTTCACAGGGGTTACCAGAACAGTTAACAGTATTTGCATTTTATATATAACCAGAGAAATTTAATCAATAAGTTTGTAATCACAGCTGAACTTCTCAGGGTCATCTACAATCTGCAGCCAGTCGAATTTCTGTGCTTCCTTGTTTCATTGTTGATGTATCACAAAGATTGAGCAGCTTTTAACTTGGTTAACGGAAATGTATTCTGTCTTGTGGTTTGTATGTTGTTAAGATTTTTCCTCTGCTAACTGCTTATTAGGTCAATACACGACATAAAATCATAGGACAATACCCGAACAACAGAAAGATGTATTATTGTCTGTTGAAAACCAGATAGAAAGGGATAAAGTTGGGTTTTGTCTGCGCTTAAAATGCTTAATAATTAACAGAAAAATTCAGTAAAGAGAGTTTCACACAAACACTTCTAGGCTTTGGTTTCTGTCAGTGTTTGTAGTAGAGTATGTTTTACTGCTTAACTACTTACCTTCAAATGCTAAGACAAAAAAATCATCAACCTACGCTGGAATTAAGAGGTTGTCTTGTGTTATGTCACTGTTTGATTGCATCTGCTGTAAAAGTCCAGTCTGCAGCTCACTGAAGAAATATTTGTGAGCGTAATGGAAGAGATTGAGTGTTAGTGTTAAGTTATCCAGACATTGTTAAAGTTCAATCTTTTGAAGTCCCTCATTTAATACATTCACTAGTGGTGACACTGTCCTCAAGAGAAACTTTAAAACTTTCAACACAGAAATAGAGGACAGTTCCACAGTGCACGACAAAAGTCTACATCCTCAGTGTCCCATACGTTTCCTGTTGTACCTGGTGCCCTTGAGTTCACCAAAACAACAGTCCTGGCTTTAATGGACGCAGATGATCCTTCCCACCAGAACAGAAGTCCTCCATGGGAACAGGACCTGTCTGTTATTCCAGCTGCATGACATTCTTTTCAGAGGCAGCTACCCAGGACTGTACAGCTTCCACTGTTACCCATTCATGACTGCACCGCCGCGGCTCGCCATTGATGCCTGTAATACCAGTCCTGTAGAGATAAAGCCTTTCACGATAAAGCATTTCACATAAGCACAGCTTCTTTGGCTCAAGCTACAGTGTAACATCTACAGTCATGTGTAAATGTAAAAATCTAAGACGAAAGTTGCAGTACTTCACAAAACAAAGTGCAATATCAGCGAGCAATAACATGTAACATGGAACTGCTCCAGAAATTTTAAAGCTGCAGGCAACTCTACACATTGGCATCTCCAAAACAGCAGCTGTTGGAAGACTTTGAAGTTTCAGAGACCTAGAAATGATTATGTGATCCAAGAGGATGAAGAAAGGCGAGCTATCTGTGCACTTCTCCTAGATGTTCAATTAAAAGTTTTAATTCCTCTTTTTGGTTTGATTCATGACTTCCCTTTGGCAGAGAAATTTTGTCTTGAATTGAATAAATAAATTGTCTCAGTTACAGGCCATGTGATACTGTGTTTCTGCCACATTTTCTTTTGTTATGTTTGAACAAAGCTGTGTTGAGTAACATGATGCGCAACAAAAGCTCTCTGACGTCTTGTTACTGTAATACTCATAGCTAACACTTGACTCACTTCTGAAGAGCAAGAAAATGATGACTTCCCAATAGACACTTAGTTTGTCAACACCTGTGTGGAAACCTGTAGGGCCTGAATCAGAAGGGTGACCTATGTTCTCGCATGAGAATATGTCTGATCTTCTCACCTCCTGTATGAACAGGGATGAACAAAATGGTTATTAGTGTGGATGATATGGCCTCAGAAATGACCTCATAGTTGAATCAACACGTAATATCTAACATAACATCGTTGTGAGAGATAGTATTGTCGTGCTGTTGTGTTGGATTGTATGGAAAAGATTGAGCAAAATGGCCTATCACGCCATTTGTACACAGAAATACGCTGTACTTTGTCGATGGCACATTAGTCATCACATCTCTTGGGCTGCTCCCTCATTATTATTGGCCACAAACCACAAACAAAATAGTATGTTTGCAATTCAGGGTTTTTTAAATTAGCATGAGAGAACAATCAGTGGCGTTCAGTACTGCAAGGCCCTCCCTGGTAGTTCCTGAGCCTTCAGAAAGTACTGCCCGTCCCCCTGGAAAGGGCCTTTTTGGGGGGTAAAACTCTCTCTGCAGTATTAATGTTGCATGTGGTAGTAGAAGTCATCACAGATTATTCATGAATGATAGAAATTACACTATATTGAAAACAAAGGCCAAATGTTTTTTTTTCTCACAACAAATCTAAGATACAGGAAAGAGCAGAAGGTCTGTTACTGTCAAAATGAATCAAATGTTAGCAGTAGTCATAAAATGGGATTTTCTCTTAAAACAATAACCCGTTGTTACTTCACTTATGCACTTAGTTAGTTGGAAAACACAAGAAATGAAGGACCTGATCTGACCTGACCAAAATAGTTCTTATGTTATTAAATTACTGGTTTGCATGTTATATCTTGCAGCAACAGGGCAAATTACTCTGATGTTGCTCCCTGCATAGAAAAGCAAATTCCTTAGACATGTTCATTACATCAGTGTAAATTCAGTCCAAAAAATTGTCACTATATTGCAAAGTGTTTATAGGTTGTGGACGCTGTGAGCCAGTAATTAGCTGAGATGCAGGAATGACGTTTGCACTGTAAATCACGTGGGAGTATCTGGGATTGTTTAGATTAAAAAACCCTCTTAATAGTTTGTCGGTCTCATCATAACCAGACTGTGAGGATGATTTACGTTGAATGTTAAAAGTTGCTTGGGCTAAGATATTTTATTATATACAGCCGGAGTTTAAGGTGCATGATTCAATGCAGTTTTCATACCTTCAGGGATGTTTCACATCTTACTTAATTTCCTCCATATCCCTGTCACACTTTCACTGCCTCCCATTGCTCTCCTCTACCTCATCACATGTTTTATACCTTAGCTTTATTTCCCTCCTGCAGCTCTCCAAACAAGCCTTCTCCAAACAAACCCTAAACAAGTTGTCCAAAGCCAGTGTAGGGGGAGGGGGTGAGCTGGGCGGCGGCCACAGCTCGGCTGCATCCTATTAGGACTGGGAGTGTTGAAAAGGGGTGTGGCCTGGAGCCAGTAACATCTGTGCCTGTCCCCTCTGCCCCCACGGCATTCTGCAGAGAAAGGCAGAGAGAAGGGGGTTAGGGAGGGAGTGGATACGCCAAAGAGAAGTACTTGCCGGCCAGCTGGCTTTGCAAGATTTCAAACAACAGCTCATGCTGTATGGCGAGTTTATCCCTTGTTTGCCCCCCTGCAAGCAGACTGAAACAGCCTCTATCTAACTGGGATTTTCCTCTCGGCTGATATTGACAGCCTCTGTATGTCAGGGTGCTTATTAGCCACTCCAACCCCGAGCAGACGTCTTTGAACCTGCGTGGATTACATACCTTGCGCAATGAAATGCTGTGCTGCGTGCTGTATACAAGCATCATTTTTTTCTGTCGACAGTGCACAAAGCTGGCAGTGAGTTGAGGATATAAAGGGAATGCTCAGAGCACAACAGAGGCGAGCTCACTCCTGGACAGGGTAAGACGAGCTCAATGAATCTTCCTGTTCTAGCCTGTAATCAAATGAGTGCAAGGAAAAGGAGTGCAGGAGCCGGCTATCTACTGACTGGATTGTGTGTGTGTGTGTGTGTGTGTTGTATATAGCTGCAGACAGTCTGAGGCTATCGCATCTGTCTGTTTGTGTGTGGTGTGTGTGTGCATGAGGGGAGTTTGGGCTGATGGTTTGCTTCATCATTTGTCAGGATACAGGCTAGATTCCTCTCACCAAGACATAGGTGATTGTGTCATGTCTGTCTAATTAGGAGGTGTTGGTGTGGAAAAATGGTGTTGCCGTGGTAACCCATGGGGGAGGGGAGGATGACAGGGTGCTCCAACTGGGCCCCGGGGCTGATTTCGTGGTGAGAGAGTTGTCCTCTGTATGCGGGGAATGCCCCATAATGACAAGGCTGGTCTGGAGATAGGGTGAGGTGATGGTGGAAATATGTGTTCTCACACACAGACACACACACACACACACAGAGGCCACAGGCTGCTACCTCCCACCGGCTTTTCTCTGTGTAGTGACGAACACAGCCCGTTATCAGTGTCAAGTGAGTGCGAGAGAAAGAGAGAGAGGATGGCATACTTTTTTCCATGATGGGGGTGGAGTGCAGATAATCAGGTCAATGAAATGGAAAGTCACCTTGAGCTCAGAAGGGTCTGCTCATTCTCCTGGCTCGTTTCCTGCCATTGGCCATCCTTCTCAGCTTCCACTCTCACTTCCTCGGCTTCTCTCCAGAGGCCATACATTGCATGTAAATACTATACAAGCTGATGTCACGAGGGACGGACAGCTTTGTAATTCTGCAGGATTTCATGGTGGTGATGCCTCTGAGTGATGGCAAGCTAGCTTTCACCCTGTAATCCCTAATGGTTTTGTTATTTGTTTTTGTCTGCTGAATTAGAGAGACAATCCTATTTTCTCCCCTATAAACATCCAGAGCAGATTAAAAAGGAGGGTAATGTGCGGTGGAAGGGGCTTACATTAAATCACCCACCCACCCAGCTTGCACCGGGCACCCACCACTTTGGTTACCATAGCAACTGAGGAAGAGGCAGGGATTTTTAAAGGACAGGCTGTAGCTCAGGGTATCCTGCAAGAGATTACAGTGCTCTCCACACCCTATTACTGACGATACGAGCGGTTCCTTGATTTACTGATCAGGAATACGTCATTGCCTAATATTTGACTGCAGCCAGCTGTGGTGCACATAATAATGTTTACTGTTCCTTCTTGCACAGAGGTAGGTCATGACTACGGGTCTTGGGGATGTTTCCAGTCGTTCACTTGTTTACATCTTTAATGTTGATTAAAGTGCAGACATAGGCTCGATCTCGCTAATTTGATGATGGCACTGATTTTCTTCCCTTTCTGCTGATAGTCAAAGGCTTATTGATTCTCTCTTTGAGTGGCTCCCAACCTGTCAGACGAATCCATGCAGCCCTATTGGATGAGCTAAAGTGCTCCCTCATTGACACCACCCATCATTCTTCAAATGGATGTTACTGATTATATCTAAGACAATATTTCTTAAACTTTCCAACTTTCAATATTAAGTCAATTTGGTAAAGTTTACATCCATTCAACTTCCACTGCGCGGTGCAGACATGGATATTTCAAGCATTTACCCATTACCTTAAGTAGACATTTTTTTCATCAAATTGTAATTTCTGTTTTTAAAATGCCTTAAGCTACTCCACAGTTTTTCCACAAAACTATTAAGAGAAATACAAGCTCCCTTCTCATCTGTCCTGAGTCCTGCTTTGACTACAAATAACACTCTCAGTATGACTTTTTTCAGATTACCAGATAGTGCTAGATACAGCTGTAGTCGTCTAAAGGACAATCCATTTAAGACCCTTCTCTCATAATAAATAGAATTTTCCCAAATTACCCAATCTCAATGACAATGCACAATTTTTTCCCACCATCTGCTCACTGAATAATATTATTTGACATTATAGCGCGCTTGTGAGGAGCTGCACATACAGAACATCCAAAACAAAGTTGACACATATCAGCAAATGAATCTAAAAATAGCCATTTTATAACTCATACTTGGACAAACATGACAAATACAGATCGTAAGTGGTAGGTGGGCGTTGAGAAATAAGAAAGTTATTTCAAATGTCAACATCCATGCTGTGTGTTAAACATGGCCTTGTCTGTTTAGATTTATCATAGTTAAGTAGCAGCATGATAACGGTCACTCATGTTTTATGTGCTATTTTTAAACTAAACTGCTTCTGGAACAACAAACTGAACCTAGATGAATAAGATGGAACCCCAAGCAAGGATATTATCGCATGTTTAAGTAGTTCCCATCTTTGCCCGAAGTCTAACCTTCACTTGAAGGGTTGACCCAAGCAAGAATGCTAACATGTGAAGAGTGGGGGGTTGGAGAGTCTGTCTGCAGAACGGGTTTGACAACCTTGTCTGTGGAAAGAGCAGTGGCCTTTTAACCTGCTTTTTAATCTCTGTCCTCCCTACATTTCAGCCGCACACTCCCCAATCCTTAATGGTCATTTTTTGCTTGGTTCTATAATTCATTTGTGCAGGACGTAAAGGGAAATGCCACCTATTTCTTTTAGGGTTTGGAACTGTTCAGTGTTTTTAGGGTTAATATTTAGTCCTATCGCTTACAGAAAGTCAGTTTTCTGTCTAATCCGTGGCTTTAGGGAGTTTGATAATTGGGTATTCCTGTGGGAGACCATGCACATTTGTTCAAAGCATTCAGGAAGGTTCTTAATGGATTAGCTATAGTTTTTTGTTCTGTGCACAACTGAAAGTTTTGAAGTGTGTAAGTCAAAACAAACATATGGTGAGCCTGCCATTAAATGGACAATTTCCAGGCTTTTGATTCATTGTGGCTTCTTTTAGGAGGAAAGAGAACTTGTAAAAAGCTGGAGGGCACCACAAATTAGATACACCAGTGATTGAATCTTTCCCAAGCAACACAACAACTTTACTGACAAACATCTATCGATATTGCCTTTGCACAACCCTTTGTTCAAGAAATAATGCAGTCCTTTCCTAGACTAAACATGTCAACAGTTCAGATGATCATAGCATCTACTGATTAAACATTTAGTGTAGCAAGAGGAAAGAACACAGTGAGTTAGTCATCTTGTATCACAGCCTCTATCTTCCTTGTTTTCCTGTTTGATGTAAATTTTCAACTAGATTATTAACTTCAACTATTGAAAACAGGTGTGGTGAGATATACAGAGGCTGCTCTTGAACTAATCTGAATCATCGCAGACTGTGACCACGATACTGTTTCCAGATGAAACGTGTGAAGACCATGAGGACAACGATTAGATTACCTCTGTGACATGGCAAACAGAGTTCCTGTTTGTCTGGGCCACAGCAGTGGGTCCAGCCCTTTAAATGTGAATGTGGCTGATTGACTGACTGAGTGATAGCGTTAAACCCTAGGTTAGCAGGCCAAAGATGGGAGTTTCCTCAATTATCAATGCTTTTTAAATGATTTTTCGC
This sequence comes from Rachycentron canadum, assembly GCA_038496675.1. Lineage (NCBI taxonomy): Eukaryota > Metazoa > Chordata > Actinopteri > Carangiformes > Rachycentridae > Rachycentron > Rachycentron canadum. Next base: position 10,812,005 of record CM076665.1, read on the forward strand.
CAACAGGCTGTCGAGAATTGAGCAAATATACGACTCTCAGATAACCCTTTCACCCTTTCACTTTTCATACAAGATAGTCACCAGTATTGCCATGAGTTTGACACCCACATACTGTATGTCGTCATAAAAACTGGAAAAACCACACCAGAAGAATCACATTACATCCCAACATATGTAATTCTTTTCCTAACAGTTACAGGCCAGACAAACATTCAAGTCAATAGTGACAAATTCAGAGTCCCACACGTTCTGAACTTTTTTTTAACCCATAGCCATGTAGACAAGTGTTAAATGTGTCAGCTGGTGGAAGAAATGCTTCCTTTGTCTATGTCTGTGCTGTTATCCCTTTCTCTGTGCACTCTGTGTCTCTGTATGTTAATCCTGTAATCTGAGAGCCACTTCAGCACTGTTCCCTCAACCATGTGACAGTCCTGCTCCACGGGCGATGCCTTTGTCATATCTTGACACATAATCCTGTAATGTAAACGCATACGAGCGCGCACAAATTAGAGCCTGTTGCTTTCACACTAAACACAGCTGAAAAATAATTGATTTTAATCTCTCTCTCTAACCTGCCAGTCAGCATTTCTATCATGGGCCAGCTATTTTCTGATGTTTGTCCGTGTGTGTGTGTGTGTGTGTGTTTACTCATTGTTTACTTAGGGCGCCATTAAGTAATTGGCAGAATGAGGACCATGCATGCTATCCAGCTGTGCAAGACAATTGGGCACCACTGTGCCATTTGTACCAGAGCTAAACCAGAGAAAATTTGACATTTTTAAACACCGTGCTTAACAAGAAAACATTTGCCAGATAGCTACCAGTTCTTGGGATTAACATGGGTTATTAATAGAGCAATTCACTTAGCAGTTACCAATGTACACTTATTTTGACCAAACCTGGGAAAAACTTTAGTAGTAAACATACGACAGGAGAAATAAAGATTGTTTTATTACTTTTGATTGTTATTGGTTATGTTATTGGTGCACAATTTGTGGTTGCAAAGTCATGCTCCTGTTGAGGCCAAACAGTTTTGAGTTTCTAAAGTTAAGCAAGCACTCAGTGTCCAAATCTGGGTTTCTGATTGATTTTCAGCCGGTCAGCCCTGGCTCAGGCTATGTGGTTTGATGGAAGGACTACCAATAGCCTTCACAGTGTGACTCCTGAGTCTTTTGTCTGCAGCTGTCCAAATTGATCCAAAATAAATTACCAAGTGCAATGCACAACAATTGTGGGGGTTTCCAAACTCCATAAGCCTCTTGACTGAAGCACACAGGAATCCTCAAACCATGAACTTTCTCTCTCCTGAGGCTTTTTTTTTTTTTTTTTTTAATATAAGCACACTGTTATGTGCAATGGTTCTCAGTTTTTGTCAGTGTGAGAAACCATGTCTAACACTGTGTAATGGTGTAGTATAGTAATAGTATAAAACAACTCTACCTTTAACGTCAAGTTGCTTTGCATTGGAAACACCAGTAATGACGTGATCGTCAAATCGCAAGTCTGATCCATCCCAAATCCTAAATCAGAAAAGAAGATTAAATTCTGTGCACCAAATGCCTTTCTGCTCCGCCTATAACACAGCTGCAGCTATATGCTGTATGCCAAAGCAGTCAGTAAACAGTAGTCAGTGGTTGCAATCCTTTTTTCTAGTATTTTTTTTCCTTCATCATAGTTTAACCTAATCTCAAGAAATGCTTTGAGTTTCATTTTGTCTTTGACATGACAGAATGTATTATCTTGGGTTAGAGAAATTATATGCTTTAAGGATGATGGAGCTGTAGAATGTATCGTTTCAGCCTTGTCATTGTGACGCGAACACAAGCAAGAGTCACATCATTCTGCAACTCTTTTGTTGTTTCATAGAAAAGAAAAAAATCTTGTCTTGCAATGTCAGTTTTTCTGGTATCACACAGCCTTAATGTGCCATAATACTTAATTGATTCAATTTTCTGAGAGAATTCATTTTCATTACGATTCATTTCCATCTACACTAAGGTCAGAAGGTCAGGGACTTAACATCTACATCCTCATTCAGTGATTCAGCCATTGCCTTTGGCTGTAGTGTTCATTTGCTCAATTAGAAACATGGCAGAACTGTTCAGCTGTACGTCGTCCCAGCCAATGTTAGGTAGAATGGCCGGTGCTATGGGCAGCTTTAAGTCGTTTTAGATTTCAAAAAATTAAAAGTAAAGTACATCTCAGAGCCAGAAACTGCTGTGAGATGCCAGCTGGTGCAGAAGAAGGTATTTCACACATCTGTTTTCAATACTCTACTGTCCACTGTGTTCTCTTTCCAAGGTTGAATTCCTGCTCCAAGTCAGGCACATGTCAGGATATTAGCATCAGCTTAAAGTCGACCTGTTAGTATTTGTAAATTAAACACAAAGCTCCCTATTTGTGACAATAATTATTTAATGATAGACTACATAATTAGATTAGATGTATTTATGTGGATTTAGTTTTTTAATAAAAGCTACTTTTTAATAAGTAAATAAGTTGTTTGAGTTAACAACTGTGTAAATATTCATTACTTTATCATCCATTTCTAAGCCTTTGGATACCAAATGCTAAAATTTCACTCAGCAAGGCCACTGGAATGATCAGATATTGGGCAATTAAAGATTATAAATTTATTATTATTATTTCCATTTCACAGTTTACTTTCTGAAATACCATTCAGCAAATTATTTTTTATCTTGATAAACGTTTGCACAGGAGAGGAGGCTGATTAAAACAGAACAAAATGAAAGAAAAGGGAAAAAAAACAGTTTGACTAAGTGGAGGAGACAGCTCGATGAAAAGTGTCGGGTCATCTTTAAATTCTTTCTCTCTGTTCTTCGTTCCTCTTTGCACATGTTTAGTAACGTGAGCGTCTCTCTGTGTTTAGCTTAAAATGCTGTTCTTGACTTCTGCCTTTTCTCCAGCAGACCTGACAGTTGTGCAGGTTTTAATGAAGAGGTCTTAGTGCAGGCACCATGCACGGGCTCACACTCATTTTACAAACACTGGGATTCTTCTTACAGTCTGGACTCGTGCCAAGTCACCCACCAAACCACATGGTCAAGAAAACAACAAGGCTATCCAAGGATAGAAATCTCCCCCAGACAAAGGGAGAAGTGTTTGTATGACTATGGCTGGCCGGGTTTAATTATTGAATGTGCGTGAATGAAGAAGTTGCAAAAAAACCTGCAAAGGAAGCTGTTTTGTACTGTACACAACAGCCTACAAAAGTCATGATGTCTCCACTGCAGTCTTGTTTATGTCGGTATAAACAACATTTGTCTAGATTATGTGGAAAGTGCAGCCGTTACATATCATTATCATCATCGTCTTGCAGACGGTTAACATTTTGGACATTCCTAATACAAAGTCTTTTACTGCTTAGACAGATAGGGGTCACTTTGACAGGTACATGCATGGAGTGCAAAAAAGGTAGGCTGTTCTCTCTCAGTTTGAGCAGGTGACAGGTGGAGGTGTTGTTGTATGGGTGTTGTTCAGGGTCACAAGGCTCACCTGGATATGAGAGGAATGTCCTCTTGTTCTAACAGGCCTCTGTTATGTTGGTAACCTTGACCGTCTGACAGACAACCTCCGGGGGTTATTATCAAAGCACTCGGGTCTCAAAGGTTAACAGTTAGAGCACTAACACAAAGTCTTCACATTGACACAGTCTGCTTGTTCAAACCTTAACCATCCCCATCTCTTTGCTCTTGTGGTTTGTGTCCTTGTACCCTCCCCTCCCCTGGGGCACACCCTCAGGTTCCTGTAGCTGGATGGGGACCAACACAGTCTCGCTCTGGCTGGGGCCTTTTATACAAAGTTTACAGTGCACTTTAGCTAATGGAAAAGATGGGTAGTTTTGTGGACTAATATGGTCAAAGAGGGCTGTGAATTGCTTCTTCCCTTCATACTAGAATAGATGGTGAGCCTGAAGCCAAGCGGCTGCTACTGAGGCCTCTGGTTGTCTATTTGGAAAAGTCAAGGATGTGTCAAAATAAATACACTGTGTGTGTTCATGGCGTGATCTGCTGTGCACTTTACCCCACGTTTGCCCATTTGGGCTCAGGTACCTTGTCTATGCAATTGGCTATAAGCTCATTCACTGGACAAAGGGTTTGTACATTTTCAAGAAAAGTGATTATTTAGTAATGACCTAAAGTTGGCTGTTGTTAGCTTTGTTTGACAGTTATTGCCTGTTTGTTAGCCACGAAAAGACAGAAGTTGTAATTTGGACTTGAGCTTAATGTGTCTGATGAAATGGTCATTGCAACTATTCATTATGACAGTTTATCTTAGAATGAAATATTAAAATTTTAGATAGTTTTTTATCTGTTTTAAAAAATTTTGCTTCAATTATATTCCTTTGGCGAGATTTGCTTGCTAGTTTCAGCACATTAAAACAAAGATTGAAGAACGTTTTGGGAGAAACGTGAAAACTCTAGAGACTGTTCCAAAATGTAAAAGCTAGAGTTGCTGGACGGAGGAAAAAAGATGAACCAAAAAGTGGCAAAAATAGGACAGTCGTGGCATCAGGCTTTATTTAGGTGGACCACAAAATTGACTTTTTATAAGATGACTCTATTTAGACAAAGTTGCCATAGGAAATGTCCTCACTTTCCTTTTTGGAAGAGATAACTTTAGCTGTCGCCTGTTGCCTCAGCCCAGTGAGCCCACTGAGTATAGTGAAGATGGGAGACGTGACCTGACCAGGTTGAATTTAGAAATGCATTATGAGGCATATGATGCATTCTGTCCAGGCAAAGCCTCTGACTTATAGGAAATCACTGGAAAAGGTCAAGTGAACGTGGTTATGTTCGGCGGACTGCCGGTCACCAAGAAAAGACATCCAAAAATTCCTGCAGGTCAGCACAGCCTCTGTGGTTTATGATACTTGGCATCACGCTCCTGGTTGCAGCAGGGAGACTAAGGAGCTGTTTTTGTGACATGCTGACGACAGTGTCCTGGATATCTGAACACCACATCTTTATTTGCTAGGCAGCAGAGGAGTCTTAGAGAGGAGTGCACTTATTAGCTTGTTCATTATTCCTGCCTGGAGTAAAGCCAGCAGGTTGGAGAACACACACGCTACAGCTGTCTCTCTTATACAGCATGTTTGTATGAAATGGTCACAAATCAGATCAGTTTATACTTTCTCTAATGAAATATGAGGATTGTCTTGTCTCAAGATCTTACCTTCTTACCTTGTCCCAGTTTCTAGCTTCTAATCTTTCAGTGTTAATGAAGTGATTTCTTTAACCAGAGGACCAAATGCCCCATATGCAGTTACATCTGATCCCAAGCTGAAATATCCTCTGAGGAGATGACCAAAGGGCTGTAACGTTAAACAAGAACAAGAGTCTACAGCCGTGCTAGCAGCTCAGCGAGGTTGTACTTTGGCACAACACTGCTATGACCTAAATAAAGCCATAACGACAATATACTCACAGTTACGGTGATAACGTGCTCGTGTTTAGTGGTATAATATTAACAGTGTTCACTATTGCGGTTCAGCATGATACCATACTAGCATTTGCTAATTAGGACTTCACATAAAGTACAGCAGTGACTGGTATGAATGTCACTACACCAAAAAAGATGAGAGTTCACCAAAGATATTAAACATTATCCTAAGAAAAACATGAATGTGGCAACCAAATGTCACAACCACCAGCCAACATCTGTCAAGAGATTGCCCTCAAAACAAATGTCAACTTGTGGTGGTGCTAAATGAACATGGTGAGTAGACTACACCCTTTGGGCGACATGAATTTCTTCCATGTAGATGTTGAGATATTTAGTCTGGATCATAGTTGTGCTGAGAAACACACTGACATTGGCATCTCTTGAGCCCCACCCCTAGCATGACTGACAAAACAAAAAGTACCCTTAAAGCACTCATCATCTGGCAGCAGAACACTTCCTGTAATGTACTCAACCCTGCTGAGTTATGCTGTTTATTTATGACAGCTGATCTTTATGTATTTTTATCTGTGATATACAGGCGTGGCAGATGGGGCAAGATTCCAAGAGGTTGCACGCATTTCCGACACAAGTGAAGTTACAGCTGCTAGAGAGCAAACCAAATGTGTTATTGTGTCCCAGGAAGAAAAAGTCTGGTTATTATGATTGAGCCAGATTATGTTGGAGTTCAGTGTGTACTCCAAATGTTGTAAATATCACCTGTTATTTGAACAACTTGCAGGCCAAATTACGCGCCATGTAGTCACTCAACTCTGGGTTTATAAGAAGGCCTGTTGCCTTTGTTGCTCTTCACACCCAATGACCAAGCCAAGTCTCCCAAAACAACAAAAGGCGTCACACACCTCTCACCACAGTCATTGTAAACACACCCCTCTAATCATTAGTTATTAGGTCTTTAGAGGAAAGCTGATGCTGAGTAGGAAGCAAAGATGAAAAGGTCTGAATACTCCAATCCAGGGAAATTGTAGTCTCCATTTCAAAAATTACACTCTCTCGAGATGTTATTGTGGAAACAATGTAATTAAATCTTTCAGTGCTTGTCTCCAATAATACAGTGCATTGTAGTATCCCTTCAATACTTGTGACCCTGAGTTATTAAACATTACCAGGGGCAGAAGTCAAGCCAGTTTGCCCCTTGAGCATTGATGTTGGACTTAAAAACAACAGAAAATATTTGTATAAAGCACCATTATCTTCTATTGTTTATCTGTCTCTGGAAAAACTCATCAGCATCAGTTGTTTTTTGTGAATGTCAGTATAAAATCACAAATTTGACTGGTTAAGACTTAATTCTGCTGTTTAAGGCTTGATTTGTAATCGTGTTGCAAACTCATTGTGTCCCCTTGCTGTGTCCACAGTTCTCTCTGACGGAGGCCAAACTCTGAGGTGGAGGAGGCTGTAAAGAGGCCCTGAAGGAGCCTCCCTCCCTCCCTACCTGGCCAGCTGGACCGATCAGACAGCCATGGCTCCGCGGAAGCGTGGTGGTGGTGGGCGCGGTGGCCTCTCTTTTATCTTCTGCTGTTTTAACAACAGTGATCACCCAGAGATCACCTACAGGCTGCGGGAGGACTTTGCCTTGCAAGCCATGGAACCTGGACTGCCGATGCCTGGATATGATGAGCTGGATGGCATGTTCTCCGAGTTGGTGGTAAGAATGATCAGAAGAAGTGCGTAATTCTTGTTTTAGTAAATATTTCTTAACCTTTATTTAAATGATAAATTGGCTCATGTTCTCAAAAGACCAAAATCAACAGTGGATTGCCTGTCTATCTAGGCCTGATGTGTATTATTTCTTTGCACGACAGAGCTCCATTGTTATACAAAAAAACCATTAAAAACACATAAATGAATCACACTGTTGCACTGAGGTAATCCCACCTACACCATCCTGCTGCCATAAGAATCACTAGAGCACCAAATGTGCATTAATCCACGGCTGAAAATAGTCCCAAACAAATGCACCGTTTATTCCTGTTGAGTAATATTTGCCAAAAACTACAGTGCCCATCTGTTTCAGCCCTTTTTAAAAATGAAAATATACATGTTTGACCTGCTTTAAAAGATTTAGATTTTGATGTAGCTTGGTGCTGACCACCAAGAACAGGGACGTGAAGCTGGAAAGTGTTGAGAAACATACTAACACACTGGCTGGTCTTTTTGAAAAATATAGAATTTTCTGCCAAGTAAGCAATAGTGATGAAGCTCAAATGGAAACGCTCCAACTGTTCAAAAGCAAAAGTATTCACAGTTCACAAAAATCACAATAATTTTGACAGTATCACTTTAAAATAATTATGTTTAACATCACACTGTTATTGTCATTAGAACATGGTTGCAATTTAGTTAAATAACATGTCTTTTAAAATATATTCTTACTTGATGGTTTCCTCTGTTATAGCATAATATATCTGCAAATCAACAGTTACTTCCTCTCAGTTTATACTACCTTGAGAGTAACAGGGCCAGGCTGCTATTTTTTCTCTGTCTTGTTGTCACTTCTAATTTGTCGTGCTCTCCTGTCTCTTCTGGCCCCATTTTGCTCTCCCATGGTTGCCACAGTAATCTAAGCATGACATTTTTGCACATCAATAGACCTCATTCAGGAACTCTTAATGTCTTTGCCTCCTCCATCTGCTAATTGCTTGTTTTTGTCTACCACCCTTTATGAGGACATAATTGAGTAAGTTGAGTGTGACGACAAGGAGGCTTTCAGTTGCTCTGTTTACCAAAAGAAAACAGCCACATGCTTTTCTTTTCACCCAGGATGAGCCAAAATGTGCATGCATAATTGGAATGGGTTTGCTGCAAAGAGGACTCGCGTTGTGGAATAAACCATGCTCCGTCTTGTTACGATCAATAAAACCTGACCTTTGGACTTGAGCTTTATTTGAACAGTTTACCAAAAATCTGTAAATCAAGGGTAAACATGCTGAATTTAGAGAGACACCATCAAACAGAACATAAAATATGTATCTGAAGAATCATTTAAGCACACAGTTGTCATTTCCTCATTCAGAACGTGGACCTGATTTATTAAATCAACCAATAGCCCACACAGGCATTTTAGGACATTTGATCATTGCACATATAGATTTATTTGGGTTGACAGCTTTAGCAAAGGCCATCTCCAAAGAAAATTCCCACAGTGAGTGGTTCCCATAAAACATTTAGCAGTGTTAACATACATTAAAATTTCCATATGTTGCTTAAATGACCTTAAGAAAGAATAAACCAGTGTTTAGACTTGTGTTTACACTACTGTATTGTCTCTCTTAGAGCTAAATTGCTTAAAAGCCTTCTCATGACTTTCACCATCTCTCACATGAAGCCCATTTAGCTATAGTCAGCTTAAGACTGGACTAATTTGGACTGAAACACAAATATGTTAAAGCTCTAAAAACTCTCACATAAGTTATAAAAATGCCATTAACTCTTGGTTGTCTGCAGCATCAGATCTATTAACTGTGTCATGTCTCCTGTCGTGTGTGTGTGTGTGTGTGTGTGTGTGTGTGTGTGTGTGTGTGTGTGTGTGTGTGTGTGTGTGTGTGTGTGTGTGTGTGTGTGTGTTCAGTGTTTTCAACAAAGCATCTAATGTCCTTACTCAAATTTCTGCTTTAAGACTCCAATTAAAACTTGCCATGTTTCAATTGTCCAAAAATCTCTCAAAGTTAAATAGCTCCCAACAGCACCCTTTGTGTGCCTCAGTCAAATATCTGTTACACATTGTGACACATGTTGTTTCCAGATGTTATTTACCACATGTCGAGTAGGCAGACCACGCCTCATCTTTTCCCCCCATTACTCACACGTCTAAAGCCTGCAAGACATCTGATTTGATTCAGAGTTATTCTGAATTTACGATGAGAGCACCCGGTAATATCCCACTGAACATAAAGAAATTTAGCACAAATTGATATCAAAACCAAAAACAGAGCTCTGGTGCAACTACTCCTGGCACATGCTTTTGGTTTGGGTGGAAAAAACAAAATTGATTTATGTAGATATTTAAAAATTTGCAGGATGATGATTTGATAGCTTGGCATAACATGTCTGTTCTTTGTAAAGGATGTTTTGAGAGTGATGCTTTATTTTTAAGCAGCGAATACCACCTTTTCCATTCACCCCCCATACAGGATTGTGAAGACAATGTTTTTCCTACTCCCAAACATTTCTTAACCTTCTCTGCTATTCTTTCCCAACTTTGCAGGATGAGCTTGACCTCACAGAGAAACACAGGGAAGCCATGTTCGCCCTGCCTGCAGAGAAGAAATGGCAAATCTACTGCAGCAAGAAAAAGGTAAAATCACTGTATTACTCAGTTTATGGCAGGCCCCAGCATGAGTGTGTTGTCTGCAAATTTTTCATCTTAAATTTCAGGTGTAAATTAAATGCTTATGAGATGAAAAGACTCTAAAATCTGGGATTTAGTATTATAAATCCTTTTGTGTGGAGTAAGTCTATCCATTGGTTTCTGTGAAGCACTCCAGTGAAAAATCTAACTGCAGTAGTGACCCCATTTGCTATAATTCAGGGTGTGCGTAGACCCATATGGCACTCTAAGCCCAAACATCTTGCCAGGACCTAATTTATCTATTTCTTTGCATCTAACCAAAATAATAAGGATTGGTGCGAAGGCATAATTCTTCTGTTGTGTATTGATGGTAATAATGAAGCCACTAACAGCAGTAAATCAGCTCAGTATAGGACATGGACCAGAAACAGGAGGGAAACATGCAGATTTGGTTACTTTGTTCAGATATACTATAGGGAACAAATTATGTTGAGGTTCAAATTCATTTATCCTGGATTTTTCAGGGTGAATATACAAATATTTTTCACAATGTGGGTCTATTCCTTTAACGTCAAGGCCTCTCTGATGTGCCTCCCTCATCCCTTTTAATGGTGCCAGCAACATTTTGCCTGAAGAAATAGCTAACCTTCACAGCATTAAAGCCTGTCCCAGGAGGTCACAAACAACATTTTATCAGCAGACATTTACTTCTGAAGCAATGCAAATGATTTGGGTTTGGTTTGGTTTATTAACAACATTTTGTTTTATAAAGGACTTTTGTGGGGAATATAATTCTAAAGTAAATTTCCATTGCTGCAGCCGGTGTTCAAACAGTTGATCTGCCTTTATCCTCCAAGTAAAGCATTTGCAACTATCTAGCTCACGAAACATCAGAAACTCCAAATAAAATAATGGTGCGTATGTCACTATTAAACATCGTTGACAGAAATGCCTAAATACGTCAAACCACTAACTTAGGAAATATACCATTGTGTACCACAAAGTATAGTTTAGTATCTTTATGCCCTAGTCTGTTATGTCTCTGTTCAATTTCAGCTGCTCTTCTCCATGACAACATAAAAGTCTTTACTACCTGATCAAAGCTTCACCATGAATAACTCACTCACTTAACTTGAATAGATGTTACACAAGGTGGATATAAAAAATAGTGATGTGTAGAGGGAGGAAAATGAAGGCTAAATCCAGCCTGTTCCATTAGATAATCCGCTAACAGGGAAGGCAGTGTCAGGAATTATAAAGTACTGAAATATATTGCGGGAGTGTAAAATGTTAAAAGTAGTATCGTGTTTCTTGTGACTCCAAAGAGTGTATTTTCTCCCAAACAATAAGGTCCTTGTCTCATCGTTCAATTGTCCTAACCAAAGCGAGGATACTTTAATCATGTGATGTCTTCTTTTAGATAACAGACCTGTTCCATCTACAGTTCACATAGCCATAACATACTCCGTGGCTCTGTGACAGTGTCATATTTCATTATGTCTTCTCTCCCTGATAAAAGAAACATCAGCTGTTCCTCCTTTCCTTGTATGTGTGTATGTGTGTGTGTGTGTGTGTGTGTATATATATATATATATATATATATATATATATATAAACTCATCCTCTATCCTCTGCATGCAGGAAAACACAGACGCCTGTTCTAGTTTAGATCAAATTGAGCTGAGCTTCCCATCTACCACTGAATATGCCCTCGCATTTTTGCACCCGTGATTCTCAAGGCCGTAGATATGAGTGTGTAGGATATCCTGTCCTGACTAATATGCAGACAGGGCATGCAGATTTATAAATCTTTTCCTACATCCGGTAACAAACTGGATGTGAGGAGTGTTGGGATTTAGTCTGATGGATGGACTGGTTGGTATGTCAGTGAGTGTGCTGGGCAAATCCTCAGACAACACAGCTACAGGAAGCTGAATGAAGCAAGTTCAAAAGCCCATCATACATACTCTTTAAACCTGCATTTCACATTTTTTAACATTTTTTTTTCATGGATTAAACAAGTTAGATGAAACGTGTTAATTAGTAAGCTTGAAGGTCCTGGATTTTCTGATCTTTGGGCAGACTTGCTGTTTCCTCCAGTTTCCTGTCATCATGCTAAGCTAAGTTAGCCAGTGGCTTGTTTTTTATGTAGAAATAGTAGGTTTTTCCCACATTCAACTTGATGAATATGATAAAGGCATGAAAAGCTACATCACAAGCCATTACATTTGTCAGATTGTGTCTTGATGCACTTATTGCTTACATTGGCTGCAAACAGCACCCACTAGCCCACAGCAACACAGTAAGTGATGAAGAGAGGAGGGTGGAAATGGAAACAGCACATGGTCTTGTTCCTACCGTGTCCCAGTTAGTGGCTTCATGGTCCTGGGGCCAAAAGTAGCCTCATGATAAACCTGCTTCTCTCCATCTTTAAGAGAACGTGCCGGGATTTTCAGTGTTGGTGTAAAAGTGGTGATGGATTTGGTTGGGCCAGATCTTTATGTGTAGAACAGGGGGAGGAAGGAGAAACAGAAAAGGATCAATATTGCTGACTCGGCAGCAAGCTCTGGCCCCAACCCAGACAGATACAAACTCACCATCTGAGCTCAGGGAGGAAGGGTGTGTGTGTGTGTGTGTGTGTGTGTGTGTGTGTGTGTGTGTGTGTGTGTGTGTGTGTGTGTGTGTGTGTGTGTGTGTGTGTGTGTGTGTGTGTGTGTGTGTGTGTGTGTGTGTGTGTGTGTGTGTGTGTGTGTGTGTGTAAGCAGAGGCAAAGGAAGTGGTTGGTTGTCCAAGGCAAACAGGAAAGCTTCACTTCCACAGGTGCAGCTTTTGTATGTGAGTCAGAAGGGATGATAAGGAGGAAAGTGAGGTCATCATCTGGTCGCCACAAACTCTTTTTCATCAGTCGTATTTTTTTTTTTTTTTTTTTTGGCAATTAGATCCTTCACAATTCAGACTGGGCCCGAGAGTCAGTCAAAGCTTAAGTTGTTTGATTTGGCCCAGCACCTGAGCTGATGAAATCATGCTGCAGAGGATCAATCTTCTTCCTGCTTCTTGTCAGCTCTCCTCCTGGCTGCACCATCTGCCAAGAAACTGATTTACTGAGCTGGTTGTTAGCAGTTGTTGTTATATTTCTCTGTGGAGCTTCAAATTTCTTCTAGAAAAAGGTTTGAGTTCTGAAAGGACAGAGCTTTTCTTTCAAGCCTCTCTTTCTGTCCTGTAACGTCCTAATAACGGAGATTGAGTCCTGTTTCCTGATGCATCTTTGATCTTTTCTTTCACAAATGTGGAAAAAATAAATTCATATGAAATGCACCCCCCTCTATTCTCTCTCATCATGACCCTAAATGAACTGTCAGTGTTTGAAGACTGCTGATTCCGATTTGAAAGATAAACTCTTTAAAGATTTAAAAGGAAGTGGTTCCACCTCTGCAGCTGCTCCACTAATGGACTGAACTCCTTCCAGCACCAGTCTGGTCAAGCTGGCACTGGTCTCAAGTGGAACAGCGGGATCAGGCCTTCCTGTCACCGCACGATCCCTGCACACCAGCCAAGGGTCCACAGTTTCTGCAAGAGCAGCCAAGTCTCTGCAGGCTGCTTTATTAACTGACGCCCAATTAGTTTCTTATGGTCACAGCTCGCTTGTGCTTAATGGAGCATGGGTTAAAATGAAAGTCTGCGGGCCTTTTATGTACAAGCCAAGTTCAGGGTCAAGTCATTTTCTCCTTAGCATTCTCCTTGAGTTTGAGAATTAAATCATCTAAGAAATGTCTTGCACTTATTCTTTTCACTTGTATTACAAACATTCCTGTCAGGAGATTAATCGCAACATAAATCCAACCTCATCCTTAATCTGAAGTTTTAGCATTCATTTGCTAATCTCAAGATTTTACCAAGCGGCTGTACTCTCTTTTCGCCAGCTCTCACCTTCTCTTGAAACTCAGTGAAGCGCTGGAGGATAAAATGGGAAGGATATCTGTGTTGCCCTACTTTGAGCTCTTGCTCTAATTTCCAGTTTTTGGCTGTTTATGCGCCAGACCTTCTGCTTCATGCGTGTTTGATGGTGTTTGTTTGCTTCATGTCCTTCAAAGACCATGATCTGAAAAACAATCATATGAAGTTCTCCATGTGGTTTGTAGATTGAATTTGATGGATTGAAACATATGACATTAACCACACAGCAATGTGTCTTGCTGAATTATTTCCTTCAAGATCAGGCCCTGAAGTGACGTTTTAAAAATGACAATGCATGTCACGAACAGTTTATATTCATAAACAAACAACTTTTTCTTGTTAACATCTCATTATCATTGGGTGACATTACTTAAAAAAAATCTGTATCACAGCGCAACATCTTCATTTTGTTATTCTCTGATTCTCAGGAACAAGAAGAAAACAAAAGCGCGACTAGTTGGCCAGAGTACTACATTGACCAACTCAATTCAATGGCAGCTGTAAGTAATAACATTTTTTTTATATAAAAATGATAACAAAATAGTCCTGAAAGAAAGATCTGTTCTCTGTTGCTCTTCCTTAGTTTTTTCTTAATAAAGACGTTTTCCTTATCTGAGTAAAGGATGCAATATTGTTAAAGACGGTGTCTGAGCTCCATAATTACATCTTGACATTCAACTAAGAGAGGCTGGTAATGAGCCAAGAAATAACATCCTTTTTAAATCAATTACAAAAGGATTTTTCTCTGATTCTAATAAGAATGAAACAATGACTGTCATTAAATGAAATAACGCTATGGTTGTACACATGCTGTTGTTCATCACATTCTGTAGCTTCAATTTAACCCACAAAAGTGGGCGTGTGCAATTTGACATTTGTGTCACGGTGCTGTCATAATAAAACCAAATCCAGCTTTATTTCAACTTTGAATTGTTACTCAGACTTTAGACTCTTTTGTTGAACAGAGAAAGACGCTCCTCGCTCTGGAGAAGGAAGATGAGGAGGAGAGGAACAAAACCATAGAGAGCTTGAAGACAGCTCTGAGGACACAACCGATGAGGTGGGCAGATTTTAATAATGTATCCTCCTCTCTGCTCCTTAAATTTAATGTCAACAATCATCGCTCTCATTTAACCTCTAACCTCGTCTGTCACTCATTTCAGTTCTTCCCAACCATATGTAAATGAGCCCTTTAAGAATTGAACACCTATAAAGGTCACTCAGTGTTGGATAAAGATTTTTTCTTTGACCTTAAAGAGGACAAAGGAAGCATGTCATTTCCATTTTAGGAACCTGAGCTTTTCACTGAACTTTGAAACAAAATGTCCTGAGTTGCTCAATACATTTACTAGAGACAAAATCTATTTTCAGTCCTTTTAGAAGCAACTAAAAGTTGTCAATAAATCAAAATGTATTTTTCAAGCACATTTTAAAAAATAATATAATAGTAAATCTGGATGATTTCACTGCCTGCTTTCCTCTCAGGTTTGTGACTCGGTTCATAGACCTGGACGGCCTGACATGTATCCTGAACTTCCTGAAGAGCATGGACTATGAGACCACAGAGTCACAAATCCACACTTCTCTAATTGGCTGCATCAAAGCTCTGATGAACAACTCACAGGGCCGTGCCCATGTCCTCTCTCACACGGAGAGCATCAACATCATCGCCCAGAGTCTGGCCACAGAGAACATCAAGACCAAGGTGGCAGTGCTGGAGATCATGGGCGCTGTGTGTTTGGTGCCTGGTGGGCACAAAAAAATCCTGGAGGCCATGCTGCACTACCAGCGCTTTGCCTCTGAGAGGACGCGCTTCCAGGTGGGTGGAAGAAAGTGCACAGTTTTAAATCTATTGCAGATAGTCCAGAAGTCCTTTGCAAGCAGCATTGTGGCAAGATATATAACAAGTGTAATGGTTTGTGAACTCTCAGACTCTTATAAACGATTTGGACCGGAGTACGGGGCGATACAGAGACGAGGTCAACCTGAAAACAGCCATCATGTCCTTTATTAATGCTGTGCTGAGTCAAGGAGCTGGAGAGGTGAATTACATACTGTACCACAGTTTTTATTTCTACTGTTACTTTCACACTAGAAGGTCATCATGTCCCTTTAAACACCGATTGCATTATTTTTAAGACAAGTTTGGAATTCCGCATCCACCTCCGATATGAGTTTCTTATGCTGGGCATCCAACCTGTGATCGATAAGCTACGATCCCATGAAAACTCCACGTTAGACAGGTGAGACCTTAGAATCTAAAAACATACTTTCCAATTTTTGCAATTAGAAATCTGTAGAATCTTAAAGTTATAAATAAAATCATCCAATGCTCATGCAGAAAACACTCTCCTACCACTGCCCTAAAGGAAATGATTTGACTGTGTGTTTTTTAATTGCTACTTTTAAAAGAAATCTTTCTAAATTAAACTATATGTATGTGAGTGGTTCATATTCACAGGAAACTTCCTAATCCTGTCCTTCCCTCTGACTCTCTCAGGCATTTAGACTACTTTGAGATGCTGCGGAACGAGGATGAGCTGGCTTTGTCAAAACGATTTGAGTCGGTAAGTGAAGAAAAAAAAAAAAAGAACTTACTCTTGTATTACTTGTAAGTTTAAAATATTTTAACGAATGTATTCATGGGTTGTTTTTTCTACTTTGTCTCCTCCAGGTACATATAGATACCAAAAGTGCCACCCAAGTTTTTGATCTTATCCGCAAAAAGATGAACCACACCGATGCATACCCGCACTTTATGTCTGTCCTTCATCACTGTCTCCTCATGCCACGTGAGTGATTATTTACATTATAGTTAATGCATCATGAAGCTGTATTCAGTGTATTGGGAAAGACCCTTCAATTTTTTTATGATTTTTTTTTTTTTTTTTTTTTTTTTTTTTTTTTTTTAATGTTACAGCCTCATGCTCATGCACTTACATCCCCATAATAACAAAGTAAAAAATGAATTTTAGTCATTTTTAAATTTATTAAAATATCACTTAAGTATTCAGACCCTTTGTAGTGACACTGAGCTCCAGAGATCTGTGTTGGAAAATTTCTAAAATTTCTTTCAGTTTTCTTCTTGTTGTTATGGGATATTGTGTACAGTGTAGATTGACTATTTTATCTTAAGGCTGCAGCATAACAAAATATGAGACCACTGAAGTTTCTGAGTGCTCTGGAAATCTCTTGGAAATCTCCTGTTGACCTCAAACAGAAATTTAAAAAAAAAAAATTTTTAAATGTGATTCAAAGAGCCTAGTGAATTAAAAGAAATATATAATAGTTATTTGCAAAAGGCAAATTACACATTGTTGTCAAATTACACATTTTGTTGTGGTGAAAGACATAAATCCAACTTCCACAGCAAATGGACATTTAAACTTAGCCTTTTTCAAATGCATTGTTAGTAATTGTGGTATATGCAAATGTTTGGTCACCCCTCCACTTGTAAAACACGGAGAACTTCATTAACTCATTAGGCCCCAATAGATTTGTCAGGACTTCTAAGGCATAAGGAATTCTCAGCTGAGGATGAATTTGATGACTCTTCAAACCTCACGGTAACAAAATGAAGCTAATTGATGCCTAGAAAATAGGGCAGTCTATGAAAAGCAGTCAACGTGCTTTCAGTTTGAAGCTGAAATGTTATGATCTGCTGGGCAGAAGGGAAAACCAAGGCCCCTATGTCTGTAGGAGTTGCAGGAAGGTTTAGCAGATAGAGGTGGTGCAGCAATGGTGCACGAACATGGTCTCATCACATTGATATTACCTATGACCTCATTGCCAAAGCCATCAAAATGTCTGCAAAGCAATATCTGGTTAGTTCTAGAAGTTAAAAGGGGAGCAAATGAGCTCATTTTAAGCCCATGAAATGAAAAGTAACAGTGCATTAACGTTAACATTTTTAATGTCTGTTTGCTGCACTGGTTGTATTTATTTTCAGTTCAAATATGAGTAGGATATGGAATTTTCCCAGGGGTGCCCAAACCTTTGCATACAAGGTAGCAAGTAGCCTTATTCCCACAAAATACACAGAACATATGTACCTTCTGGTTTCTAGCCCAAAAAGATAAGTATATTGACTCTGTTCAGATTAGACTGTCCAGAAGTAAGATAAACTAATTCCCAGCCAAACTGAATACTGTATATATTCAAAGCCAGAGACTGTTGTTGGCGAATTTTGTGTCTGTCTAGTTTTATGCAGAAATTCCTTAAAGTTAATTTATTCAGCTTCCCCCACAACATTTAACTTGAAGTCTTAGAGATGTTCTCCTTGCTGCTCACCTTCCTTATTGAGTGGCTTTTTAATAACAAGACTTACTTTGCTGAGGCATCAAGAGTGTAATTAATACTTGAGCTGCAAATACAAGTATTACAGTTCTACACATGGGTTAATCAACTGCAAGCATGTGATGGTACTTGAATGGAAAGGGGTATCAGAATAGCATTAGTTAATATGATATTGTGTGTTGAACATTTGCATTTTTTCTGGTAAGAAGTAATAACTGGATGTGTTCTCCTCAAGGTTTTCAGACTAAACACCAAGACAACAGTAAACGTGTTGTCCCAGTGACAGACGTAGTGTCACCAGTCTAATACATGTGTCACTTAGCTGCAACCTTCAATCATAGTGCCTCCCTTCGGCTCATCAGTGTAATTTTGGAACAGGACACATCATTCCTTTGTGTTTTATCATAATCAAACAGCCAGTGTGTGTCCAACTTCAGTGAGTACTAACTCGGGCCAGGAAACTAATGGGAAACTTACTTCTCTTTCTCCTCTTTCTCCAGACAAGAGAAGTGGCAACACGGTGCAGTACTGGCTGCTGTTGGATCGTATTGTCCAGCAGATGGTCTTACAGAATGACAAAGGTCATGACCCTGACGTCACACCACTGGAGAATTTTAACGTGAAGAACGTCGTCCGGATGTGAGTCTCCCAGTTTCCCTGAACAGACTGACACATGAATAAGCGCATGGAACAGATGAGTTGGCTAAGGAATGTAGAACAGCTATGTGTTTGATGAAGATCTGAAAGCCATGTGCTGAACAGCGCCGGTTCAAAAATAGCTTCCCTTCTGAAAAACAATCACAGTAGTTGTTCTTGTAGACACTGCAGTTAATTATGTGGGTCATCCCCTCTCCAGGCTGGTCAATGAAAACGAGGTCAAACAATGGAAAGAGCAGGCAGAGAAAATGAGAAAAGGTACACGTGATTATGAATTATTTAAATTATGTATAGAACAAGATAAGTGAATTAAAGGTGTCAGATAGGATCAATGAGTCATTTCCCTTCACAGAGCACCATGAGTTACAGCAGAGGTTCGAGAAGAAGGAGCGTGAATGTGATGCAAAGACCCAGGAGAAAGAGGACATGATGCAGACACTCAACAAGATGAAAGAGAAGCTGGAAAAGGAGAGCACAGAGCACAAGAATGTCAAACAGCAAGTGGCCGAACTCACTGCACGACTGCACGAACTCAGCACAGTACGTTGTCCTTAACCCCTGAAATAAAACCTGCAATCCCTATAAATAATGGATAAGTTTTGAACCTACACGTAAAACATGTGTAAAGAAAGAGTTGAGTTAAGTTTTAAAAAATAAGCAACTAACTACCTGACCTAAGGAAATGGAAACATTAAAGTCCTCCAAAGACCCCAAAGCACAGGTGTACTAGGACAGTGGTTTCTCAGACTATGGCCTTAGTGTGAACAGTGGTGAGTGCAGTTTCACTTTAAGGATATTTAGAAGCCTGAAGAGGTGAAAGTTTGCAGTTTTCATAAGACATAATATTTTTTTTTACATATCCTTTTAATCCTAATACAAAAATATAATATATTGAATATTCTTGTATGTAAATGATAACGTTATTGTGGTCAAAAAACCTGTAGAAATACTAAATAACAATTATTGCATCTTATCCTCGTGACTCTCCCAGCAGAGGCAGGCAGCTGTTGTTCCTGGAGGTCCTCCCCTCGCCCCCGGTCCCCCCGGCGGCCCTCTGCCTCCTCCACCCATGCCAGCGTTTGCAGGTCTGTGCCCACCTCCCCCACCCCCCCCTGGTGGTATGATGCCTCCTCCACCTCCCCCACCCCCTCCTCCAGGTGGCCCTCCGCCTCCTCCCGGACGTGCACCTATTGGAGGCATTCCTCCGCCTCCAGGAGCACCACTGGGACCATCCCTGAAGAAGAAAAACATTCCTCAGCCATCCAATCCACTCAAGTCCTTCAACTGGTCCAAGTTAGCTGAGGTAGGAACGGTTGAGACAAAGGAATATGTTGATACTTTGAGTGAAAATATGAGATATAAATATCTTTTCTTTTTTTCTTCTGCTCAGAATAAACTAGACGGCACTGTGTGGATGGAGGTGGATGATGGCAAGGTTTTCAAAATCCTGGATCTGGAGGACCTTGAAAAGACCTTCTCAGCCTATCAGAGACAGCAGGTACTGAGGATGAGACCATTCATCAACTCACCAACTGTTGCCTTCTAGTATCAGAGTTGGCTAGGGGTCGATTGGAGGGGTGAGATGCGTGGCTGATAACTCTGGCTTATATTTTTGCACTTAGACCTGGTTTGTTGCTTGGTTTTCTGAAATTTCTTGTTTCGTAACTTTTAGTTTCTTAAGCACAGTTGAAGAAGGTAAAAGGGGAGAGATCTGATAATCAACAAAAAACCCTGAAATAAAACAAATAGAAGGAAATGATTGATGATTGATTGATGATTTGGTGCATATATTATTAGACGCAAAGCTTTCATGCTTGAATCATCTTAAATATCTTCTCACATTTGACCATAATGCTATATTTGTCATTTTTGTTTGTGGTTTTTGTTTATTTTGCTATATGTGATTGAAAATGCATGAATGAGCTGCTCAGGATCTGCTGTTTCTTTCTTGTGGCTTTAGTATGAAATGTATCTAGTGACTAAATAATCATAATCAGTAGTATATGTCTTAGCTGCACAAAAGAAAATGAGATGTCAACAGTCCCTTTTTTCAGATCAGTCTTAAATAGCAAAGCGGTGCTGCATGAATACACATAATTAGAAGCTGAAAATTAAACACAAATACAAAAAACAGTCTATTGAGATGCTTAGTTGAATCCTGATTAGTTTCACTCACTCACAAAAAGACACTCTTGACAGACTTGTTTCTTAGCTGCACAGCATGTGAACTATAAGCACGTATTGATCACCTGAACAGCCACTTGTGTTTCACTGCTGCTCACTTCATTACTTATGGATCCATTGTCATCTAAATGCAGAATGAGCTTTGATTCATGTGCTGTTTGATTTTATGGGCTGCAATCACGTAACTGCTTTACTTATTCTAATGAGTGCTTACATCTTCCCTGCTTCTTGCCTGCATTTTAGGACTTCTTTATGATCAATAACAGCAAGCAGGTGAGTGCACTTACAGTACAGTGGATATACAATGTGGAACTGTTGTCGCTCCTTGTGGATTCAGTCAGACTTTGTTTATATTATGTTAAATTGTATACTTGATGTCCTGTTGTATTTTCAGCTATATTTCTTTAAATCTTTTCCTACCATATACACCTTTTGAGATTTTTGTTCAAGTCAACATCCTTTGTCCATGGGTGTGTCATGTTTGATTCTGATAAATGTTCTCGTTTGACCCTGTTTTGAACCTTTTTGAATGTTGTTCAGCTCCTGTTTGGGATTTAAGAGCATGTGTCAGTCAATTGTTATTCTTTGTTTGTTGATGTAACCAAAAAAAAAAATGGATTATCTGTCTAACCTTAATCATCTTGTTCACAGAAAGAGGCAGAGGACGACACACTGAGCTCTAAAAAAGTCAAGGAGCTGTCAGTCATTGATGGCCGCCGAGCTCAAAACTGCAATATCCTCCTCTCAAGGCGAGTTTATTACATCATTATAAAAGAAATTGCTGTCACATCCCAGGTGATGATATTTTTTAATGGACTCATCTGTTGTGCACTGCAGGCTGAAACTTTCAAATGAGGAGATCAAGAGAGCTATTTTAACTATGGACGAACAAGAGGACCTTCCCAAAGATATGCTTGAGCAGGTACTTGATCTGGTTTCCTGCATGAAGCAAACCTTCCTCTGCTGCCACTCATTCAGTGTGTTTATACAGTCAACCCCAGATAAATGGTTTCTTTAAAGTCATGTAAACAAGAAACCTTGTTACTGTCATAGGGATTTAGAGAAGCATTATTTCCCCAGCTAGATTTCTCCTGTAGAACTATTAGCTGTGTATAAAATTAACTGGGTTTTTATTTGACTTTTCACATATACAGATGTGTTAGAGTCCAAAGTCAGACTAAAAGTTCAACTAACACAAAGTATCCTCTGGAAAACTAAATAAGTCACTTTCTGGCACTCAACATCTGTGCTGTCACTGTGCTGTCATTCCTCCAACACAGTGTTTTCAGCGTGTTGTATCACCACTACCGTTAAAATAAGTGAGCCGTGCAAAATGAGGTCAGGGCAGAACAAACTCTGCTCACTGACCTGTTGCATGTACACTGCATTCAAAAAGTATTCAGACCGATTCACTCTTTTCACATTTTGTTGCAGCCTTATACTGAAATTACCACCCAATAATGACAAAGTGAAAGTAATTGAAAATGTATTAAAAAGGAAAAACTGAAATGTCACATTGACGTAACTATTCAGACCCTTTGCTATGACACTTGCAACAGCCCTGTCCAAGTAAAGACTTAGGTCTTTTTCTATCAGTTGCTGAAGTTTGTCCCAGAGAAGAGCGACGTGGATCTTCTGGAGGAACACAAACATGAGCTCGACCGAATGGCAAAACCTGACCGCTTCCTCTATGAGATGAGCAGGTACTTTCCTCATAAGTGTTAGCTTTTTAGTTCAGTATTAAACAGGTAGTTATGTCAGACCTGACAGCTTCAGGTCAGCCTCTGCAGTTCTGCTGAAAAACAATAGCCATTGTTCCCTCTTCACCATAGCAGATAAATGAAATGACACATGGGTTTCTACTTAGCCGGGAACAATAGCTGTCTGTGTGAATCACTGTGAATTGTTTTGGTGAATAAATAGAATCTGTAATATAATAACAGTATAACAGTATTTCAATTGCAGTTTGGTAAACAAAGTCCTATAAGACTAAATGAACAAAGGACACATGTTATGATGTACAAATACATTAAGACCAGCTATGTAAAGATCCCAGAGATTCCTACATTGGAGTGACAATATAAATATACTTAACAGTTTTTCATTTCAATAATTCACTGTAGTTTGACATGTTTCATTTGAGTTTAATCAGAATAGAGAATGGACTGGTGGACAGATGTCAGTGGTATCCATTAGCTGCAGAGATGGTGGTTTATAAGCTGAAATCATATACTCAAAAAATAATCTTCATCACCACAACTAAAACTTCATATGTGTCATTTTGTAACCATACAGACGGCTAGCTTTATTTTGTTCAGTTACAATGTCCATGTTTGTGGCTTTTTGTATAAATTTGTGGATTTCCTTGTTCATAATTTATGATTTTTGTGTATTTTTATTCTCTTCTGACATATTTTCCATCTCTTGTCCAGAATAAACCACTACCAGCAGAGGCTGCAGTCTTTATACTTTAAAAAGAAGTTTGCAGAGAGGATAGCTGAGATAAAACCCAAAGTTGAAGGTGGGAAGAGTGTACACCATGATTTTTCTCTGTGTGTGTGTATGTATGTATATATATATATGTGTGTGTGTGTGTGTGTATATACACACAAAATACACAAAAATATGATGATTATAATATTTTATATATATATAAAATATTATATTCATCATATTAAATAAGGAAAGTGTTGCCAAAGGTTCTTAAAATTATTATTTTTTTGTATTTTTACCCTTTGATCTTTTCCAAGAAATCAATAAGCATGCAACCAAAGACAAATTTCTAGTCTAAAAATAAATAGGGACATTCATTTTCTGTGTCTTTCAGCTCTGACCAAGGCATGTAAGGAGATTTTACACAGTAGAAACCTGAAGCAGCTGCTGGAGGTGGTGCTGGCATTCGGGAACTACATGAACAAGGGTCAGAGAGGAAACGCTTATGGCTTCAAGGTGTCTTCACTCAACAAAATCGCTGACACCAAATCTAGTATTGACAAGTAAGAGAACTTTTTCAGTCATAACATTAAAACCTTGCAGGCAGTAGGAGCAAGAAAGTACAGAATATAAAAGTCACATCTGGAACCAGGAATGTGATATTTATGAAATTCCATATGGTTATTCATATTTTAACCTACATAATAAAAGCAATATATTGCACATTTGACACGTTCACTTCAGCCCCATGTGTCTGTACTGTGTTTTTATAGAAACATCACTCTCCTGCACTACCTGATCACCATCCTGGAGAAGAAATACCCCAAAGTCCTGATGTTCCAGGAGGATCTGCAGAGTATCCCAGAGGCAGCTAAAGTCAAGTAGGTGCAGCCTTGGAGCAGTGGTTCCCAATCTGGGGGTTGGGACCCCTCAAGGGGTTGTAACATATAACTCAGGGCTTACCAGATAATTAACTCAATTGGAAATAAGAAACTTTTGTTGTACCTCTCATCTTTTTTTAAACAATATATATATTGGATGTTCTTATTTTTCACTAGAGTATGAATAATATAACAAACATTTAATCATTAATAAGATAAAAACAGCTGAGAAAAATATACATACACATGCGATTACATTATTATTGCAGATAAATCCCAGGTTATAAAAAGGTTCAAGATAAAGACAGGGCTGCCAGACTTTGTAGAAGTGAACTGCTTTGATATGTAAAATACTTGAAGGATATTCCAAAAGAACCAGCTCAAATGTAATTTGACTTCAACCCTTAACAGAAGAGCCCTCATCACAAATCCACTACACTAATATGTTTTTCCTCACAGCAAAAGTAAGAACTGAATAGAATCTTTCATTATTAACAGTAATTATATCTCTACTTTGGAGCCTCAAAATCCAAAGTCATTAGATCAATTTCTTAATCTTTGACCAATATTCTTCTCAATTTCATTTATGTAGTCTGTGTTTGCTTTTGTTCAAGTATAGATGCTTATCTCCAAATTTTCTCCCATGTCTCCTCAGCAATACTCATAATCCTTGCTTCTTTATGTAATACTGAATCATTTTACCTGGTACTTTGTC
Organism: Rachycentron canadum; assembly: GCA_038496675.1. Taxonomy (NCBI): domain Eukaryota; kingdom Metazoa; phylum Chordata; class Actinopteri; order Carangiformes; family Rachycentridae; genus Rachycentron; species Rachycentron canadum. Next base: position 10,836,900 of record CM076665.1, read on the forward strand.
AAGGCTAAAATACTGTGATTAGACATGGCTTTGTTTTAAGAGTCATAAGCTAAGATTGCTGGGAACTGCAACTTTGGAGAACTTGCAGAATAACTTTTAACTGTGTTCTTGTCTTGGTATAATCATCTTCTTTGTTTGTTTGCAGTATGACAGAGCTGGAAAAGGATATCTGCAACCTGCGCAGCGGCTTGAAAAGTGTTGAGAGTGTGAGTCAGAAAGATTGCTCAGAGACAACAGTATATATTTTTACTGGTCATGCAGTTGTACATTGTTTACTGCAGATCTAGTGTAGCTCTCCTTCAGCTCCCTCTCTTGGATTGTCCCTCGTAGGAACTGGAGTACCAGAAGAAACGACCACAGGAGCTGGGCGACAAATTTGTGTCTGTGGTGAGTCAGTTCATCACTGTGGCCAGCTTTAGCTTCTCCGATGTGGAGGACTCTCTCACAGAGGCCAAAGAACTGGTGAGTAATCACGCCTGTACAGTTGTTTCTGCCAGATTTAAAAATTTTTTTTTAAAAAGTTGTCTGTTTGAGCAGACTGGTAGAATTTGTACACAAACGCTGAAAGCTTGCATCCCATTTCCTCTCAGTGCAGCTGTTTCTACACGCCTTATTGACCTCATCGGCCACCTTTCTAGGAAAGCTAACAACAGGAGCGAAGAGTTTCAGCTTCCTGCTGCAGCACCACTGATACTTTATTGGTCACCCTGCTCGTTGTCTAATGTGCAGGTCAAGAGTGAAACCGGTGACAGAGAGAAAGGGTTAGATATTGTTTCACTCGTCCGTGCTCTTCATTATAAGCGTGTCTCGTGTCATGGTTTTAGGGGCTGTGATCACACCTGCCAACTGCTTCAACATGTCATTTTGTGAATCCATTCAAGTGTGGGTGGTCCTTGTGAAAATTAGAAGCTAAAGGTGCTCTGGTAGGTCAGCAGAATGAGCACTTACCTCGTGTAGCACAAAAGCAGAAGAAACAAACCTCGTTTCTGCAGATGGCCATGTTAAGGGAATTTTACTAGCAGAAACCTGAGCATATTCACCTTTTAATGGAGAGCTTGACACCCTGAAGTCAGATTTATGTGTCTGTCTATATTTATTGGTGCAAGGCAGGAGGAGTTTTTATCTTGAGCGTGTTTTTCGCTGCATACTGTGAGTGTGTGCTTCATTGACCTGAGCGCTCAGCTGGTCACATGGCAACCATTAGTCTCTGTGAATCATTTATGGTGTCTCACAGTTAAATATTTGAGTGTTTACAGTTGTCCTCTGTACTGATTGGGAACAAGAGAGCCCCTGCTGACCCTCTAAACACCTCTTTCCATCTATGTGTGGCTACATGCATATCATGAAATGGTTGCAAAAAACCAAGATATATAGATATATAAAGAAGAAAATGCAATGTTTATGTTCTGTTTATCTGATTGATGACAAATGCTTTACCTGCATCTTTGCTTCACCTGTTTCCATGTTATTGGCAGAGCTGCAGGGAACGTACAGATCTTTGAGGGTATATGTTCTCAGCATGATCCCACATCTGGATGTTCTGCTTTTTTTTTTTTTTTAACTTACTGTGAGAAATACCTAACAAACACGTTGCCTTAATTTGGGCTCTGGCTCCAGTCTCCAGCCTCAGCTGTAATCAGTAGCTGGTCAAATCTGGGTTAACATGGGCTTCAAAGCCTGACTACTGGCATCTTGCTCTGATTTCAAAGAGCTGAGACCTAATGAGTCTCCTGTAAAACAGTCAAAGATGGAGTAAAACATGGCTCTACTGCGTCCTGCTGTAAATCTAACCCCTGGTGCCCCTCCACACGTGCCCCTTTCTCTTTGGTCCCACACAGTTCCTGAGGGCAGTAAAGCACTTCGGTGAAGATGCCAGCAAGATGCAGCCAGATGAGTTCTTTGGCATCTTTGACCAGTTCCTGCAGTCGTTCGCTGAGGCTCAGCAAGAGAATGAGAACATGCGAAAACGCAAAGAGGAGGAGGAGCGCAGGGCCAAGATGGAAGCTCAGGTTTGTTTTTTATTTGCTGTTTCCATATGAAAAACAGTCTCTTACACAGATATAAACACTTGAATTCATAACCAATAAAACTGACCTCTGCCTGATTTATACTCACATTCATAGTCTAATTTCTTCTGATATGACCAGTAGCTTGTTATTGATGCTGTGTAACTTTCTACAACTGGATAATAGTTTATTTTGTGAAATGCACTTATTTACACTTATTTGATTTCTTTCGGAAAGTTAGGTGAGAAGATTGAAAACCACACCCATTACTGGATGCTAAGTATGAAGCTTCGGGTTATCTTAGCTTAGCATAAGGACTGGGAACAGGGGTAACAGCTAGCCTGGTTCTTTGCAATGATAACAAAATCCATTTAGCAGCAACTCTAAAACTCACTGATAAAAACACCATATCTCATTTGCTTTATCTGTACAAAAACACAGGTGTTAGTATTTTTTCCCTGCAACAGCTTGTAAATTTTGTGGTGTTGCCTAATAATCTGACAGCATTCACAAGAAGAAATTCACGGCTAGCTTTCCCCTCCGCTTCCAATCTTTCTGGTATGCTAAGCTAACTGGCTACTAGCTGTAGCTTGATATTTACTGTACAAAGAAGATAGTGGGATCAATCTTCTTGTGTAACAGTTCCAGGAACTGTTGGGTTAATGTTTATAATGCTATAAAGTTTTGAGATGATGTTGAAGATGATATGCTTTGATTTGGGGTGCGTAAAAAAATCTAAATCTAATTGAATAAATCTTAACAAGAAACTAAATGAGCACATTTACTCTATTGTCAAAATAGGCAAAGATTAATATTTTCAGATGGAGCGTCTTTATTAATATAACTTTCATTTGTGTCACTAGTTAAAAGAACAGAGGGAGAAGGAGAGAAAGGCCCGGAAAGCAAAAGCAAACGGGGAGGACGATGGCGGCGAGTTTGATGACTTGGTATCAGCACTGCGATCAGGCGAAGTCTTCGACAAAGACTTGTCCAAGATGAAACGCAACCGCAAACGCATCAACTGCCAGACCACGGACTCGAGCAGAGAGCGACCGGTCACAAAGCTCAACTTCTAAGCAGAGGTTGAGATCATCATTCTTGTTTTGCTCGCCCACACAGACCCCCCCCCCCCCCCCCCCCCCCCCCCCCCCCCGACCACCCCAACCCCTCCGCCGCTCATCATTAGTTCCCCTCTGGGTCAAACTGACACACATTCCTCAGCACCCTCCTCCGCTCCCACCCAGTGCTGCCTGACTGAACCATGGCCTCACACCATTGCAGCAAAGCCACACGCAGCACAACATGTTCAGACCCTTCATCCTCTCAGATTTTGATGTTAAACTGGAGCAGAAGCCAAAAACTATTATTAACGACCAAAATCTGATAATTCCAGCTGGAGGATCAGTTTGGCCAAATGAAATGTTTTTAAGAAGTTAAAGTTGAAGCAGGACCAGGATTTTCTTTCTTGTTCCAGGTGTGAGAGATGGTCACTGTTGTTTGATAAGACACGTTCTATGCTGTTTTTGTACGTCAGAATCTATGCACAGAGTGAAATGTGCAGCTTTTAGACTCATTCAGGGCTTGATGCTCAATTCAAACAGGAAGATGATTCCATTAAAAACATGAGGGGCCATTTTGTACAGATTGATTTCATAGATTGGGAGGGGCTGCTTTCACATGAGACAAAAGAGACAGACTGAATATGAACTTCCTCTTGACGCTGCCACTCTCTTGCAGCCAGAACCATTAAAAGACTGAGACGCTGCATTTTCAAATGGACGTGGTTTTAACGGCAAGTAGCGCAGTTGAAAGGCAGAGGTTTTTTTTTTTTCTATTCATCATTATTGACATTCAGCATTTATATATCTGATCACGGTATGTTTTATTTGAACGTTTCCTGTTAAGAGCTGGCCTTAACTCTGTTGATTTTAATTGTTGAGTGGATACTGTCAAAGGCCTGGGCCTGATCTGCAAATTCTCAACAAGTGTGGACACTCATGTCATAGATTACATATATATCTATATATAAGGTTGCGTGATTGTTACACGTGCACATATGAATTCATAATTACTATGCTAAATGCCATTAAAACCATACCCAGTCGAGGCAATACACTTGTTTTTCCTCTCTGAAAGGAGTGCCCTCCTTTTAATGTTTTTATTTGAAAAAAGTTAAAGATGTTTTCTGCACACTGGCTGGATTTACACTGCATTTGCAAAGAAAAATAGCAAGAATCAACATCCTGATTTAACAGTCTGTGATCCACATGTGAGGTCTTCTACAAGAATGGAAACCTCACATGTCGAAATGCAACTTCTGATTTTAATTTGTGCCCTCGGCAGCTGTGTGAATCCATCCAGTGCCACACACCCCCATTGAACTTTTATAATTTAAATATTGCCTTCCATTGTACAATGACCTGATGAAAATAAATGGGAGAAAACAGTGTTGAGTTTTTGTATTCAGTTAAGGAGTAACACTTTGTACACTTTTGAGTGAATTTGTGTGTTGTGAAGTGTTTTACTTCCAATTAACCAGACTCATAGCTCCATCTACAGGTCAGTATCTGCTCCTCTGCGACCCCCTGCTGTCCAGTGTTGTTTCAGGCTCAACACTCTCACATGCAATACAAACACAAACTATTTCTGATGTTAAAAATTGCAATTGAATTTGCCAATGTACAGTTTTAATTGAGGACAAAGTAAGTAGGACAAAGAGGTTAGTTGTCCACCATGAAAATTTAAAAAAGGGTAAATTATTTGAATGAATTCCTATGAAGAAAACTTTGCTTATCGTAAAGTAAGGCTAACAGATTTTCTTTTGGTGCCAATCATGACTTTTCAAGGTACAAATACATTTTGCAACACCTTTTATTTTAATCTACAACCGTGTTTAAATGTAAATGCGCAGTTGAAGCTCACTTCAGCAGAAACCCACGTGTCAGTTTGTCATCTGGCTCCTGCACGAAGCGTGAAACTCCAGTGTAAAAAGCTCTGCCAGCAACTTCCACCACAACAGCCTTGAAGTCTCCACACTTGGCCTCCTGATGTGAAACACAACAGATAATCACAAACATATTAAATCATCACTTAACATAAAACAGAAGTATCATAACATAAGTTTGTAAGTTGTGTTTTTTTGGTAATGGACAAAGCTGCAGACCAAAAAAAAACAAAAATTCATTATTGGTCAGTCTTCTTGACAGTGTTTAACTTTACCATCTAAAAATAAAACTGCAGAAATAAAATCTGTTTTAGGTCCAATAAATATGAATGTTTATTATGAAAAGTCAGCTGAAATATATTTTAGTCTTTCTGCAGAAAAAGAAGCCAAGCTCAGGTACCTCAACAGCTTTTCCTGTAAACTGGGATCCAGTGGCTCCACTCTGAAACGTCCTGGTCTGGTTGAGCTGGATGAGACCTCTGTGATACTGAAGAGCCACTCGAGCTGTGACACCAGAGCCTGTGGGGCTTCTGTCCACCTGAGAACATGTTTAAAACCAGCCAACAGCCAGGTTAAGATATCTTCTATGAATCCAGACAGCACATGGTGCCTGATCTGTACTTTTTGTCTTTGTACTTCAGTATTTTTTCCACAACAGCTCTCCTTATGTGCTGGTGTCTGTGAAATACCTGAGCCTCTGCAAACACACAGACGTTGGCGGTTGCATCAGAGGAATAATCATCTTTTCCATCTGTGAGGATGGTGCCATAGAGGAAGGCCAGATCATCATTGGTTGGGTGGTGCAGCTTCACCTTTGAGTGAATGAGGCAAATGACTGAAATCAACACACGCAATATGTTCCTGATATTTATGTCCTGATGGCCACATACTTTTGGCCATGGACTGTATTTGGGACCAGATATTTTTCCTTGTGCATTTTCTTAAAGTAAATAAAAAAATTAATGGATAGGAGGCCCCTTAAAAAAAACAATCACATTAGTAACAACAAGTTCAACACAACAAATGCAAATTTGACAAAACAGTACAAGTAAAATAAAAAATGGAAATTAGGCCTCCTTCAATAGCAAAATTGTAAATTATACCTTAAAAGATTTGGTGTCCAAGTAAATTAAACTCTTTAATCAACCTTTGTGATTTACACAGCATTTTGAGTTAGGCACATTAGTCAGGTACATTATTTATGTGATCACAAATGCCCTTCTTTTAGATTACATAGCCTGTAACTCTAGTGTTCTTGTTATTATTCCACATCTGTCTCATTTCAGGTTGACAATATGAAAGGCTCACCTGGGTTTTGACAGCGTTTGTCACTGCTGAAGCTGCGTCTACTAGATCTCGAGTCCTGGACTTGGTCACGTCCAGGCCAAACCTCTGGGCGTTTACGAAGGCGTAGAAGGCTCCTCCGTAGCTGATGTCCACCGTCACATCACCAAAGCCTTCCACGGTCACTGTCACATCTGGATGCAAAAAATCATTTTAATCCTTGTAGATATATAAATACCTGAAAACAGTTTGGTTTCTCGTGGATCAAGGTGGATTTCGTACCTGTAGCAAATGCAAAAGCTGGCACACTGAGAAACCTCACTCCTCCTGTTTTACCATCAGAGTACTCAACAAACGCCTTCACCAGACCACAGGGACAGTGTATGTTCACTTGTGTCTCTGGTGACTGTGTCTCTTTCACCAGTTTGTAGTCAACAGCGAAGCGTCCGAGCGCAATGACAGCATGTCCACACATGGTGCTGTAGCCCTCGTTGTGCATGAACAGCACCCCCAGATCAGCCTCCGGTATCTCGCTGTCCACGATCAGGGCTCCATACATGTCATAGTGTCCCCGGGGCTCAAACATCAGCACCCTCCTGAGGTGGTCCAGATGTTCTCGGACATAACGCCGCTTGGATAGCACGCTGTCACCTTTGACCTCTGGGTAGCCACTGAGGATGATGCGTAAAGGCTCTCCACCCGTGTGCATGTCGACCACTGAGAGCTCGTCTCCCTCATGAGGTGGAAGCCGCATTTCCATCTCAGTGCTGGTTTTAAAAAAATATATCAATCAATGCTTTGAGTCAACACACAGACTTCAGTATTTTCCAACACAGTTCAGCAGGGAGCTAATCTGTGGCTGTCAGTGGACACCAAGACACTTTCATTCACTTAACACTGGAGTTCCACCTTTTGTTTGACCTCCTTGCTTCAGATTCCTCGAAGTTAAAACAAATGAAGAAAAGCTCCAGATGTTTGTGACATTATTCTTCTAGAGTTGCTTTGTCACCCACATTATCAGACCACCAGACCACAAAGTGCAGCGTTTGTCAGACACTGAGAATAATAGAGATAATAGAGAATGTGAAAGATGAGCCAATGAAAGAAAAGCCCCCAGGTCTGACATTTATACATAACATCACATTATATTACCTCATTTATTAATAAATACAGTACATTATTTTATTTATCACAAATATATCCCAAATTAAAATTACAAAATCAACTATATAAAGTATATAAAGATCATTATTAATAATTGATTATGAAAATGTATTTATTATTATCAAGTGACAGTTATATTCTTCATTAAATGAGCAAATAAAGTAAAAATTATTCTCTCAACTCCAGAAAACTGGGAGAACAGAAAGTGTTCATATTTGAGAAGGTACAAGTGATTTTTTTTTTCCTTATGCTGAGACTTGAGTGATTTATCAGCTAGATGGTTAATCAACTCATTATTTCAGCTCTAGAGCAAATAATAATGAAACTGTACAGTGGGGTTCAGTAGGGGGGCCAACAACAAATCTCTCTCCCCAGAGGCCCTTAGGAGGTTCATCTGACCCTGAACCTTTGACCCTTAGTGTCTTTTAAATTAAAAAAAAAATAATAATAATTAAAGAGCACATATCAGCCATTTTAACAGAGGAAATTAAATCAACGTTAACGGTTTTTTCCCCCTCAATAACAAAAAAATATAGCTTTTGAATTTTTAACTTGTATATTTGTGAGACACATATTTTACCCAGTGTTGCGTTCGCGGTACCTTGGAGAAGAATGGATATCTGATAGGCAGACTGGTTCAAGTTCCTCTAAAGGTAGGCTGTTCAAAACTCTGATCAGCACCGCAGGCCATTATAATTGACAAGCTGTTCCACGATGATAATGTTAATACAAAACCAACTATCAGGACACAGGGTTTTCTTCTAAAAGCTTTGTCCCTTCGGGGCGAAGTGACCTGTTAAAGGCTGCGATTGACCAGCGTCACTTAAACTGGTACAAGAAACAGTCAGATTTACCTGCGTTAATGCTTCTCTGTACTTCGGACTCAAACTTCTGCAGGGTTCAGTTTAGTATTTTTCTTTTTTTTTCTGGTGCATGCGCGTCTCAGACACGGAATGAGACTTTAGAGCCTCCCTGTGGCCTGGAGGGCAACATTCATGAAACTTTCAATGTGCTTTTATTATGTCCACATTTGAAATCATTCATCACAGCATCAGGAGATGGAAAAATAATACACAATCCAAGAACAATAATGGTTTCAACTAGCAGGGAAATAACACACACTACCCATCATAACTCAGTCAGTCATCTGTGTTGTTTTTGTTTGTTGTAGCAGTGGACAAGTCAAAGGATGAATGTGAAAGGTTTCTGGTATTAGTATTACTACCTTTTTTTGATTGAGTTGGGCACCTGTTGCCTCTGAAAGCAAAATAATCTGAGGGAAAAGTCAGTTGGATTTCCAGGCCCCTGCTTTAACACCTTACCAAGAGCAAAAAAGTGGCTTCACCTACTTGCTGATAATGAAGCACCGCAACAGCTGTTCACACCCATACCCTCTGTTTTAACTCACCGGGTTCAACAGAAACATGGCATGTTGCACTGTTCTCCTAATTCACAATGAGCAGCCTTGAAATAACAGAGAAGACATAACAACAGATTGTGATCAGGCTTCAGTTTCATTAGTCACTTTGTTGTTGACAGGTTTTCCTGGGTGCATGCAAGGTCATTTATGTATCTCAGATAAAATCATCCAACAGACATGCTTAAATCCTGACAGGCGATGCTCTGCAGCCACGCCGAACATTACAAAACATCATGAATGAAAACTTTATATCTTCTTTACATTTTTTTTTAATCCACACAGAATAAATAAATGCAAATGCCTCTGTCTCTAAATGGGGCGTAGGTTCGTTTAGATTTGCATAGCGAGGTATGTGTAGTGACCCATTATCCATATTCTTCACTACTTTACAGGCAGGCAGATACAAAATCACCAACACTGAAATAAAGATAGAAATTATATTATTAATAATAATTATTAATATCATTAGAACAAACATACCTGAGCCAGGGGCAAAGTTACATGAAGGAATAGTAAGTTTGCTGCATTACCTGCTGAAATATTCATGTCTTGTTTAGGGAAAATAAATCTCAAAAAGATGAGAATTAACAATATAAATCTTTAAAAATTATTGAACTGTCATCATTGCATTCCTAATTCACATGCACGGGATGCTCACTTTTGAATTTCATTAAAGGACTGCATAGTCACAATAAATATCTTCCGACCCTCCTGTTCTGTCATTTCATATTTGATTTGCCCCATCACAACAACACTGACTGAGGCTTTATATTGTAAGGCACGTGTTCAATTACCTGACAACTGATTAAAAGAGAGACAGTCACCATTGTTACTCTAGTGAGGACAAGCAACAACATCTGAAACACTGTCGCAGCTCCTCCAAAATAAGATAAAGTGAGACATTTACTGAATATCCAGAGTGTTTACTGAGCTCCAGTCCGTCCAGAACGATAAAAGCTTCAGCTGCTGCAGCTTTATCTAGGACATGAGTTATGAAAATGATGGCAGGTGAACTTTTGGGTGTTCTACCAGAAAAAAAAAATGTGTTGAAAATCATGAAAATGACACCTTTATAAAAAACCTGACCTCAGCTTCTCCATATTTTTACTGATGGCCCCATCAGGCTAATATGTTTTAACAAAATCCTTCATCAGAGTATCATACATGTTGTTTTACAATACTCGTAAAAAATGGACTTATTTTCTAGTACAATAACAATACAATGTTTCTGTTGAATTGTTCATGTATTGATCCTGGTTCTTCTGATATGTAGCACACACAGGACCATAAAAGTGCCTCATGAGTCAAAGACTGTTAGAAAAAATCCCTGGGTTCTTGTAGTGCTAAGGTAACATGAAAGAGGATTTCTGCATGCAGTCAAGTGTCCAATGCAAGACATTTCTTTGGCAGGCCAGAGTCCAGCAGTACATGCACGGTGCTTCCAGAAATCAGTTTTTAAAGAGGTGCAGTTTGTGGATCAGTGAATTTAAAAAGGCCCGTCATCTGTTTTTGGTGTGACAGGCCTAGAGGTGGCGACTGAGTCTTGACTTTTGACTCTGGACTTCGGAGAGGAGGTCGGTGGCAGCGAGAGTCTTCTTTTCATCGACAGCAACCTGAGGATTTCACTGACCTGAGACTCGAGGGCCGACAGCCGACCGCTCAAGATCTGGATGTCTCCTTTCAGCTCCATCTTGGCCTCATGCAGTGTCGCCTGGAGGAGCGCTTGCTCGGATAACGGCTGTACAAAAGAGTGTTTGAGGGAGACATCGCTCTCAACACCAAGGCTGTGCTCGAATGGATTCCTCTCCATGGGGCTCTTTTCCATCGGGCTTCGCTCAAAGGAGTTTCTTGAATCTCCAGCTCGATCAATGCGCAGATCACTCTTTGTGATTCCACTGTCACAGGAGTCAGTTTTGTGCAAGGCGGTTGTTTCTTCGCCTGCTTCTCCTGCATTGTTGCCGCCTCCTGAGCTCCGTGTCTCTCCACCTTCCTCTGAATTGTTGGAAGCTGCTAACTGTCCTGAGGACTGCGACCCTTTCGGCCACTCCTCTGCTTTCTGTATCTGCTTTTCTTGCTCAACAACTGGAGGTGCTGGTGCAGCAGAAGCAGCATTTCTAAACTTTGCCCAGCCTCTTGCACCTCTACTGCTGCTGGTAACACCACCCACCACTCCCTGTCCAACTGCACTACTACCCCGTGCAGGACTGTTAACCCTCTGACAAAGTTGATTCTCCACACAAGGCCTTGATATAGACTCCCCTGCCTCTTGCGTGCAGCTTTGCTCTGACTTTTCAGTGTGGACAAATGCTTGTGGAGATGCAGCCATGTTACATTTGCTGCCTGTGCCCCCTCCTCCCGTGCAGGGCGCATTATTCTGCACAGTGGAGCTGTACTCCTGCTGCTGAGAAGATACAGTCTGACACTGTGTGTAAGAGTTGGAGTCGGAGTGGTGGCGGTGGTGGTAGTGGTGGTGCTGCGGCTCCACCTGCACACAGTGAGGACCGAGGTAAGCATGAGACTCCCCCGGTGTCTGAGTGTCTCTCTGCTGCCTGAACCTCTGGAACAGCTTTCGGACTGGGTGGTCTTCAGGAATGGAGAGAGTTACCTCGCTTCTCTGACGCTCCTGCTCCCTCTTCACATCAGAGATCTTTCTGAAGATTATCTGCAAGAGGGAGAATCTGTGCATGAGAACTGTGATGTGGGTTATACTTGCAGTTACAGCAGTAAAGCTACTCTGACTGCATTTCATGCTCGACTTGGATTTAACTGAATGCACATATATAATGCAGCTTTAAAGCCAGGATAACAATCTAGACCTGCTTTGTATTGTATGTTGAAATATTAAAGACCTGAAAGCAGCAATGCACTAGGGAAACAGTTAATGGAGCAATAATGCAACGATGGAGCGATAACTACACCCAGAGAGTTTCTGTAGTCCCTCAGAAGACAAAGGGAAAGTTGTCATAATTTCTCAGTGTTTCACTTTTCAACCTATGTTGTTGAAGAAATTGTGATAGTAGCTTTGAGTAAAATAACCGCTGGTTAAATTATCTGTGGGTTAATCTGAAATGGACTAACTTATGTGTGTGAGAGACACAGGTCAATCACTGGATGTTTCTCTGGGTGATCTTGGTCCAGTTTCGCTAAGGTGCCCATGAACAAAATAATTTGGCCCCATAAGCGCTACACTATTTTTATGGTAAAAAAAAAAATCTGTTCAACCAAAGCTAAAAGGAGAAGGTTCAAAACATTGCTGTATAACATATAACAAATATACAAATAAAGCAAGTGCTGCTGAGCAATTCCTGTTGGGATCTGATAGATGATTTTCTAAAATAACACTTACAGTATAGCCTCATGTGCTCATCAGCAGTTTTAATGCACATTCATGCACATACAAGTGAATTTAATATATATCAGTTAAATTGGTGGAGATTAAATCTTAAATCTTAACAGTTTCTGAAGCCTCTGATATAAATATTAGAGTTTTTGTCTTTCTTATCATTTAATACACTTTAAATAAAAGCGATAAACCCTTAAACATGGAGCTGCAGTTTGCTTTGAAATTGTTTAGATTTAAAGCTGCTTCACTGAGGATGTACTGTATGTTTCCTCAGTCATAAGACCTTTAACATGGTGCTGCAACACACAAGAAAACTCAGAGAACACTTTAAAAGTAAATAGTCAATTTAAATATTATAAAATTGTGATAAAAAGGAGGCTTGTTGTAAAACCCTGCATGTTTCTGAACAGATGAAATAAAGTTTTCTTGTTTCAAATATACTTTACCTCAGAAATATTCCATATGAGCTGCTCCTGAACAAAGAGCACAACTGATCACATGTACCCATTACTCATGTATCCATTAAGAATTTATGCAATGCTGTTCCCATAGGATGATATGACACAGATATATATATATATATATATATATGAGCAACTACTCCCAAGACTGAAAAGCAATATGGCACAATGCCTTAATGGGATTAATATGTATAGCCTAGAAAAACACCATCAAATATTAATTAGGCATTTATGATGTTTTCTTTTTAAAATTGAAATTGTTGCTCCTAAATTTGATCTCAATACTGGCAAATTATCTAAATGTGCATCTGTAGCAATATTTACATTTCTCTTTTGAACTAATTGGTCATTTTAAGTGGCAGCATTTTATTTTTTATTTTTTTGCTGTAATTTCTTCGTTATGAAGTGAATGGTGATTGCACAGTTTAATAGTGAGAATAATGACACCATCTGCATTTAGATTGGTTCCCTATAAACTGTGTTTTGACCGTGAAAATCTGTGTGTGTGTCCACCTCTGCACAACCAAAACAGGTAGAGGACAGTGCTTTTGTTTTCCCAGCTTGCTGATGGTAGTTTTTTTATAGGTAGCAGAAGTAGTGACCAGTGAACCACCAGAATAATTGTGGAGAGTGTATCAAGAGGAAGTTGTCAGAGAAAGCAAATAGGGTCAGGCATTCACTCAGAGACAGAGCTGTGGTCAGACCGGCTGGAGAAGATTCAACCAGGACTTATCTGCTGTGACTGTGACTGACAGGTCCAGTAAAAACTTTTTTTAACAGCTGGTTGGACCTCTGATGCTGCAGCCCACCAGGATTTGTCTCGGGTCTGCAGCTTGCAGTGGATCGAGTCCAATATACCAATTTATATGAGGCTTTCAAAACCCATTAACATACACTTTCCCTCTGTTTGTTCCCACTCACATAGCTTTACAGTGTTCTTTCAACAGTATACTGTATATAGTCTTCACTCTGTCCCTATGATGTTTGCACTGAGTGAAATATTAAAACCCAAGACTCCATGTTTTTATGGCTACAATATCCTACATATTGTGTGCATAATTTTATACATACATTTGTCCCAAACATTCAGGGTTACATATTTGGTATATCTTGGTTTATAAAGTTATAAAGTGGGGACATCTTCGTGTGTAGTGACTGAGACAACAATAACTAATTGCACTGTTTGGTTCAAGCAACTTTTCATGTATGCTGATGACAAACTGAAAAAGATACAAGAGTGATTTCGGTCATTTTTACCCGTTTTCGTAGATTACAGGTGAGTATGAGGTTGCGGGAGAAGGAGCTGGCAAATGCTGTGTAAAAGTCCAGCACCCTGATCAGAGCTTCCCTCCTGATGACGTGCAGGTCGCAGTAGGTCAGAGCGCGGACATTGGCACAAGCGCGGGCCGGTGTAGTCTCTTTCCAGAACGCATCTCCAAACACATCACCTTTACCTGGATGGGACATTTTGTTTATCACGTAGAAAAAGCGTTGAATCCTTTACCATCAACACCTCATGTGTCATGTGCAAGAACATGAATAAAAGTAGCAAAGTATGAGACGATTTAGTTTTATCACTGCCTGCAGATACAGATAAAACTCGGCCCGGTCTGTTTCATAACATTGAGTTGGGTTACCTAGTATTGCGATGACCTCATCGTCCTGGATGACTTCGAGTGAACCAGAGACCACAAAGCAGAGGGTGTCGACACTCTCACCGATATGAAAGATAAGGTCTCCAGGTGCACAGTGCGTGGTCTGAAACTCCACGGCCAGAGAGCGCAGACAGCCGTCACTGGCCAGACGAAACGCTGGATGGTCATTGAACACCTGTCTGTTCAGGTGGACACAGATGTCTGCTCGCATGTCTTTGGGACAAATTGAGAGAACCTGAGAGAGAGAGGGTGAGATTTCAGAGCAGAGATATTAACTACTTATCATAAGAGCGGTGGCATTTCGACATGGTGTAAAACAACTACAGCAGAAACATGAGACCGACAAAGTGATAGAGAATCAGTCACAATGAACGTTTTATTAGCTTCATGTTTTTAACAAAGTTGCATAAGCTTTAAATAATCTTTCATATTTTACTATCTGTCAACAATTAGAGCTGTCATATTTCTGATTGTAGCTGAATTACCACACGATAACAATTACAAATACTTTGAAGGAAGAAAAGAAGACATGCAGTTTCTGTACAAACCAGAGTGTGGGGCCAAAAAGAGTTAGAAATCCAGATGAAAAGAAACAGCACCTGCTGCTTTTAAAAGCAAAAAATAAGTAATTTTAAAACGGCAAAAAATATGCGCTTATCCATGAGTGGGATGTGGCATAAAAATCCAATTGTAGTGGAGAGTTAAACACTTATCTGCACATTTGTCTTGCTCAGTCCTGTACCCATGGAGGAGAGCATATTTTTCCCCTTTTAAAAATTAGGTTTTGATTGATTAAATCCCAATTATCATTTCATATTCCAGATTGTAATATAGCACAGCACAAATATCCCTTAATAGCAGTCTGTATTTATGAATTAATTGAGAAATGAACAAGCTCCAGCAAAGTTTCAGTGAACCCTGAGTGTCAATGAGTGCAGTGGATTCTTTGTTGGCCTTTGAGGCTCCTTGCTGTTTACATCTCCACGTCCACCTTTGACCCAGCCCATGCATTTTATGATACTGTTTAAAATGATAGCATTCTGACTCTGAACTCTCAGCTCTTACCTCCCTCAGAAACAATGAAAAATTAAACGCATGTATACACTAAAGACTACACTATAGACCTCCACAGAATCAGTATATTGTGATAACCCAATGAGAATATGACTACAGTGACCCACATAGAATTTCACTTATTTAAATAATTATGATTATTGATTATTATACAGTTTAAGGTACTTCGCATTTCTGATTATTGCAATTTTAGAAGTTAATGTTGGGACAACTGCTACTGATGATACCTTATCTGTGTCGATGCCCTTGGACATGGCCCAGGCGGACACGATGAAGTCCATGACTCTCTCACTCAGACCTTTGGGAACCTGATAAAGTTTGAGAAAGTCACGCACATTGTTGAGCATCTCATGGTAGCGGTTTGTGTTGGTGTACATCTGCTGGAAGATGGTGGTGACATTTCCAAAGATGGTGGCGTAAAGCAACGCTAAAACAGAATGATAGAAGGTAACATCAGATACTGTGGGAGTAAAAGCAGCTTTACAGACATACTAATCTGCAATTAAGATTTATTAAGCAACATAAGAAGAGAGAACACATTTTATTTTAGGAAATCATTTGTGATTACTAGGATTTCAGGTCTGTTCCTGAGATACAGTCCTGAATAAAGGCCAGAGGCATTTTGCAGGATATGATTCCACAAAGAAGTTGATCTTTGACTGTATGCATATAAAATGTCATTTTCCAAACACTGTTGAAGTATTTTGCCTTAAATTCGATTAATAATTAGGTAAATTAACATCAGATGATTACATACAACATTAGTAGATTATATGCATTAGTCTTTAATTAATTAAATTTCCAAAATAGCATTAACCTGTACCTTAAGGGGTCTTTGAAACATGAAAATTACTCTTGAATTTTCACCTTAATGTTGTAAATTATCACAATCCATTAATTTTTTTATTTGAACATAACATTTGATTCAAATTCATTAATTATCTCCCATAAAATTTTCACCTAATCATAAAAATTAAAGCTGTTTGAAGGAATAGTTTTTTTTTATATTTATTGTTCGGTATTAAGGGTTTTTTATCCTATTTTTGGAGGTGTATGATCCATGCATATGGATAAAAATATTAAATAAAATATGTAGATATGCTGATCACATGGTTATTAATGGATAAACAATTGGTAATTTTAATTATGTTTAAATATTTTAGTATGAATATAATACTAATATAAAATAAACAATGTCTGACTGATGACTTTCATTAAGACAAAAATGCTGCATATTTTAGTGCAAATAATGGGATTCTGTAGGATAACTTACTTTAGTATGCAGACTATTCTACAAACACTTTATTACAGTCAAGTATAATACACTACATAATATGGTTCTCGTTCAAGTTAACACACAGCCACATATACACAGAGAGTGGTGGCTTGAGCATTTATAATATAATTCATAATGCACATTTCCTCAGTAAGAGCACAGCTCTGCAGCACTGCAGTGACCTCAAAGAGTCAGTCAGTATCTCTTATCCTGAGGTTTTACCCACTCAAGAGGAAAGAGTCGTCTCCAGTCGTCACAGCAGGATCACAGAGGTTAGGATACATATCTAACGTGATGGCTCATTGTCCATTTACTACAGTCGAGCTTGCAGGCAAACTGTGCCTTTCCTCTCTTCCTCTCTCCTCTCACATAATTACTGTATCTATGGCATGAGATTTATCGGCCGTAATTGAACACGACAATTCAGTGTGACTGAGTGATCTTCGTGATCGAGATGCTACCAGAGTAATGGATGTTTACTTTTGGAAGCACAAACCTTTAAGCGTGGCTGTCAGATTGTGTTTCTCTCACTGTTTTTATTGCATCACTTTACATGCTGTTTTAAAAGAGTGGGCCAAAGGTTAGTACACAAAGGCGAGTCGTGGCGGAGGAACTGTAAGAAAAGGCTGACAGTGGAGCCAATGACACTGAGGTGAAGCTCTTACTGTAACTGCAGTGGGTGATGGCACCTAAAAATAAATATCTCTATTTTTGTAACGAGGTTCAAACTTACTGATTTACATGTAATAATTTCAAACAATAACATTTCTTTAAAAGCTTCATAGACTTATTTTTGTGAATGAAATATTTGGGGAAGTTGAGATCTAGTGAATCCAATGTTCACCACTTCATAAGTTACATACAGTTTATTAAGTCAGTTTATGTAGTAGTAGTGCAGTAGTGTATACTGTGATTATAAACCAACAGTGTTAATACAACATGCTGAGGTATATAAAACTGCATCAGTCCTTAGTTTATGTTACACAAAATTCTACACAATGCTTGACTATTGTTTAAATTTATAAGGACCAGGACTGCCTTCATCTACATGAAAAAAGTTTTTCCTCAGTAACTCAATATTTAAAGTTAATATTTAAAAAAAAAAAAGTAAACTTTTGATTAAAGCAGAGAATTGGATGAATAATTCCAGTGTGAGTGAATTAACACATAGACAGTGCTCCTTCAATAATGGGTAGTGATGACCAACCTTCAGACAGACACATAGAGCAGGCTGGGCGACGAACATGTCACTTTCTATTATTGACAAAGCAGAGTCATAGATTCTCCCCAGTGGTACAAGCACAGAGACTGAAGCTAAATGTGAATTACAAAGAGCAGAGTCAAGAGAGTCTGTGAATTACCTAATACTATTGAGTAAAGAATTATTTACATGTACAAAAGACTGATCAAAATAAGATTGAAAATGGCAGTTCATCATTTCAGTGTGCGGGAATGAACTATTCTTTTTAGATTAATTATAATGAATTAAATTAAATTAGAAATCTAATTTGGACAATGTGAGCATGTAGAGCATTAAATGTATAAAACGGACTGGAGTGGGAAAAGTATAGAAAACACTTTAAGCATCAAGCCTCATTGTTCACTATATGTGATTCATGTGATGCTTTGTATTGTTGCATCTTGATTATGTTAAAAGCAAAGTTAAGTTAGTTAACAACAGTAATGACCTCTGCTACACCACACGTACATCTGTAAGAACCAGACGTGTTGAATATCATATGTGAAGATTCTCATGAACCTTTGCAGCCTTTATACCATATGTTGCTTTACTGCAGCTGTTGGATAGCCAGCAGGGCTGTGCAGCACATTATCTTGTTTTGCATGCAACTTAATGCATCCAGATTGTTTCGGCTCCTGCGAGGTTCTTCTGGCATGTTATGAATGGTTGAATGAGATGAAAACAGCATCAAAGGATGTACGCTTCATTTGGTGTGATGAGGAGACTGAAGAGCTCTTGCATATTGTACTAATGAATGACTAGTTACCACATTTGTTCCACCTCCAGAAACTGGTTAAAACTGGAAGCTTATGCCACTAAACTGGCAAATAACAATTCCTCATAGTCATTTTATCACTGTTACGCTATCACATTATGGTAACTGGTTTGCTGGTTAGCTGGTTAAGACAAAACAATAAAGTTATTTTGTTTTTTGGGAGGTGGCTTGTCATACTACAGTGTTAAATGTGCAACATGACACTGGTCTCAGTATTAACTAAATGCCAGTAATGGCTAAAATACCATTGCTCAAACTGGTGTACACTGGTAAGAAAAGTAGTACCTGTCAGTAGAAAACGACTGTTCCACTTTTTCTAGTGAAGAAAAGGTCAACGATCATACTACATACAGTAATGTCTTCGTACTGTACACCACTGAAGCAAGTGTGAAACTGCTGTTCTTTTGTCCTCTACTCAGATTTATTTGAACTGTCAAGCTTGTGCCGCCTGTGCACTGAAGGAGAAAAACAGTGGTCACTTTGATTTTAGCTGTTTTGAAAAACCTCTCTTGAATTTCCGTGGACGAATTTCCACCTGCAATTGATACATTTCTGGTTTGTGTTATTTGTCAGAGGCCTGGAAAAAAAACAGGCTGGAAGCTGTTTAAATGTGTATGTTTATGTGATAGAAAGAGCGTGTTTATGTCTATATTAGATGCCTGTGTGATTTTACTGTCTTTGTAATGGCATCTCCATTTACTGCTCCATTAACCACCGCTGATACCAAGAACAGCAATGACAAAACAACATTATTTGTTATGTAATATCAGACCTATTAAGTTTGCTGTTTTCTCATATTTGATTTAAAAAAGATTAAACTTTTGCAATTATAATAAACCAAATCAAATGAAACAAAAATGCAATGAAGCTTAAAACGTATTTAGAAGATTTGAATTATTTCGTCTAATGTGTGGAATCAATGGTAAACATAGTGCTTAATGGAAAGTGACTGAGTACTTACAGCCCACCATCATCATAGCCACAGAGAAAATCTTCTCGCCATCTGTGGTTGGAGCGATGTTGCCAAATCCAATGGTGGTGAGACTTGTCATGGTGAAGTAAAGAGAAGAAATGTACAGTGTGTCCTTGTTGGGGCCTCCTTCCCATTGGCCTGTGCCGCTGGCATTGTAGCGGTAGGGAGTTCCTATACTTACAGCTAGCTGGTAGAGCCAGCTGTCCGTCTTAATGGTGTTGGTGGTCTCATCAATGACCTCATAGTCCCCAATGCTGTACCAGATACAGGCCAGCCAGTGGGCCACTAGACCAAACACACAGACCAGTAGAACCAGAACGGCTGCTCCGTACTCCAGGTAGTGGTCCAATTTACGGGCCACTCGGCCCAAACGGAGCAGGCGGATCACCTTCAGGGAGCTAAACAGGCTGCTCAGACCCTACAGAGCAAGTCAGGAAGAAGAGGTTAGCAAAACACATTTCAGCTATTCGTCACAAGGTTTTCATCTTAAAATGAAA
This sequence comes from Rachycentron canadum, assembly GCA_038496675.1. Taxonomy (NCBI): domain Eukaryota; kingdom Metazoa; phylum Chordata; class Actinopteri; order Carangiformes; family Rachycentridae; genus Rachycentron; species Rachycentron canadum. Next base: position 10,857,012 of record CM076665.1, read on the forward strand.
GTTAAGGAACATGCCAATACCATTTTTTTTAACAATTCTTCAATTAACTTTACACTTTTTCACTATTTTTTTCTACGACAGCGTGAAGAGGTTTTCAGTATTTCACAGACTTTCAGTTAAACTTTCTGAAATCATATTAATGTCTTAGTGTCAAAAAAAAAAAATCTCTGTTTAGCATTTTTGCATTTTTGGAACATGTTTATTCACATTAATGTGACATTGATGCAGGAAAACAAGGGTTCAATTGGTGTTATGGCCAGGACTATTTCTGGGTTCAGTGACTTCCTGCAGTCATGTCATCACCATGAGGAGATTCCATGAAGCTACTGTGCCGGGTTAAGAAAAAGTCATACACCAATAAATAGAGAATGAAAAGGAATGAGATATAACAAGTTCATTAGTGTCTTTTAGAGGTGCTGGCAAAGATTGTGTTACCTTTGGGCACAGTCTGGGTAGTGTGATCTGTTTCCAGTCTTTGTGCTAAGCTACATTAACATGACTACATTAGTCATATTGAATAGTCTCTGGAGTGGTATCAATCCTCTCATCCTTAGTCTGTTAGAGACTAAATAATTCCCAAAATGACAAACTTTAAACTGCTTTTGAAGAAAAATAAGTATTTCCTTACAGGAAGTAAAGAATCTTCTACCCGTGTGGTATTTCTGTGGAAATTTGAAGGCTCCCGAAGATGAGTTGCTGGAGATGCAGACGTGACGACTTCCTTCATAAAGACAATCAAGTCAGAGTAATTTTATGTTTCCAAGAGAAAACAAATGTCAAATTAATCTATTCTTCAGGAAACCATAAATCCGCTCACCTCGTCTACATTTTCAAAGGCGTTGATGATATCATAGGGCAGACAGGACAGCAGATCAATGACAAACCACGTCTTTAGGTAGTTCATTCGGATCAGCTTCGCATCCGAGATGACCTCTCCAGAAGGGCCCACAAAGGTGGTGTGGAAGTTCAGCACAATGTCAACCAGGAAGATGACATCTACAACGCTGTCCAGCACCAGCCAAGCCAAATTGTTTTGTTTGGTCTTAAACGAGACGTTATAGGGCACCATGATGGCAGTGTAGAAGGTGAGGATGAGGATAACCCAGTCCCAAGTGGTCTTGAAGGTGCAGTAATGGAGAATGATGTGCGGAGGTGTTTTGGGGGCCTCTTGTTTATACTGAGGGAGAATGTCTGATCCCAGCTGCAGAGCCTTTTATTGAGAAGGAACATTAAGCATCATGAGTGAAAAAGCATGTAAAAGAAGCAGTGGTCTCATCATAAACTCATCTAGTTGTGGTAGTAAGAATCGTACATTGGGATATTCTGGAACTGGGAGATTAAGTATTATTTTTAAAACTATATTACTAACTGAAATATGTGTTTTGTTAATCCTTACATTTCCCAGATGCCTCGGAGGATGGTTTTTATTTCTGATTTCAACCTGAAATGTACGGTCTGATCTATTTAAATGTGAAGATCATTGACCCTTAAAATATACCCTGCCTTGCTATTGCATTGCTTTCTGGTCTGTTTACAAATTCTACTGAAATACTGAGTGGTTTTGTATTACATTGGTAAAACCTCTTGTCTGGGGAGATATAACCTTTCTAGAGCTTCTAGCAGAAATTCAGAATTGAACTTGTAAACGTCATGCATTTTCCACAGCTTTTTAAATCATCCTTATTCAGACCAGACTCACCTCAGCCAGTCTGGATGGCTTGTGGCTGACCTCAGTCTTATTTAGTGGCGCTAACTGCTGCACCAAGTTGCGGTTGTTGGTCAGTGCACGTGTCAGTCTGGCAAACTTTGTCCATCCTGCTGAAAGGGAAAAGGAAAAGGAAAGATACTTCTTATTAACTCACTACAAGTTTTTCTCACTTTTGAATTCTACAGAGAATGTTTTCAGAGGCAGTGAACAATAAAGAACGGTCACTATGCCATCAAAAATAAGTGGAAAAACTGAAAAAATACTGTCTATTGTCCGAGTATATTACTGATACAAACATTTGAGCACACTGTTTTCCATAGGTTGAAAAAGTATTGTTGTTGTAGCACACATATGCTCCATGGTGTGTTTAAACCAGTCAGCAGAACCCTGTGAACTTGCAAATGCTTGCATAAAAAGGGACTGACGTCTCTTCATTTCCTTCATGTACAAGCAGTATTTTCATACAGTTACCATCCCCATGTGGTCTGAGTTTCCTTTGTTTCTGCTTGATGTATGTAAGAGACTTAGTGGCACATTTAATCCCCAGGGACATGGCACTGCGTAGACCCAAAGAGACCAGTGTTCACTGACCCGCACACACAGCACCTGGACAGTTGTATGTTACATATCAGGAAACAAACATCTCTTAAGTCACATCCACTAATGTGCGCTTGAGATTTTTGGCTGCATTGCATCTTAAATGGTCCGATGAAGTAAATTTGAGCTTTGAATACAATGGTTGGACTTCTTGAGACAGGTGCAGGCTCTAACGTTTCAGTATGAAATGCTGTAAATACAGTTACAAACTAAATAGAATATGAACTCTCTCACCTCTGGTTGATTCATCCTCGATTGGCTGTTTGAAAAGTGTAATGTCTCTGAAGGTACAGAGAAAGAGCACCACCTTGTCCTTTTCATTTCTGATTGGAGCAACCTGCATGTAAAGCCAAATTGGTGTTCCTGTAGGAAAGGATGAAAATGAGAGCTGTGGGACAGCACACATGGACATGAAATGTTATTTAATCTGTCATACTTTTAACATGCATTTATTTATTTCAGTAAAAACATTTGGCTCAATAGTCATACTCACTATTCTTTGTATAGAGTAGCACTTCGTAGAAATGTGACTCATAGTTGTTAAAGGTTTGTCTGATTTTGTCTATAGTATTCTTATCAGTCAGGTCACCATACATGAAACTGCAAAAAAGAGCAAAACAAAGCAATAATCAAGGGGGGGCATGTTGCTATGAGCTGCCCACAGCTGGGTTAAAGATGAAAACATTTATTCATACTTTTTTAAAAATGTCCTTTAAGTAAATACTGAAGTTGTTGTGAATTAGTTGTTTCATTGAAGCAATAAAAAAAGAGTTAAGTCCAAGTCTGTTTTCCCACTCCAACCTATAAACCATGCAATAGTGCAGTAACATTCGCATTCTGGTCATGATACTACAAAACCCTGTCTTACTTGCACGTGCTGCTCCTGTGCATGACCTCAGCTCTGTGGTAGCCAGACAGCTTGCAGAATCCATCGTTGCTGTAAACGACTGGCCACTCCACAATCTGTGCATTTCCTAGCAGGAAACTGGTTTCTGGCACAAAACAGAGAAATACATAAATCTGAAAAAACAAACAAACAACTAGTCTCTACGAACAACACACCTGCAGACTGCTGCACCTTTTGATCAACCTTTGGGCGTTTTGTCAGTAGAAGTTGTAAATCTGGAGTTACATAAATGCAACCTCATTAAAACTGGACAGATTTTTACCATTAGTTGATATTTTTGAAAACAGAGACATTGTTATTTACTGTTCCCTTTTAATCCTGCTGACCAATGTTATGCACGTGAATCTGCACCTGAAATATTCAGTGCAATTACTTAAATCAATATAAAGTAAACTCTCCCATTATTTCAATAACCACAATAATGTAAAGTAGAGGCAAATGTCATTAATATTTCACACAACAGTGATAATCAAAGGAAACTGCGTGCAGAAATAGTTGTTGATAAAATGTTTATGTTCCACCCTTAATGTTAATTAAATATTAATGAGGAGCAGCAAAGTTCTCCAGCTTCACAACAGTTTGCAGTCTCCCAAGAAAAGAACAAGGACATTTTCAAAAAATGAAAGTGCATAGTAACTATCAGCACTGTCAAACAAACAACAAAAACAAAAAAAAGTGATCATTGTCCCAGACCAAACCTGCTTAAAACACATAATTAATGTGAACAATAACTTTTTAATGCCACATTGCACATTCTTTCATTGTACTGACCCTCTATTTGTACTGAAAACCTCCAATCTCACACACATCCACACTCATTATTTTGCCTGTTTTGCTGAGACACATTACCTTTGTTAAAAATATTGAAGCAAACAATACACTCCTCAGTGGGAAATAAGCACTTAAAATAAGCACAGGGAGATGCCACAATGTGCAACTGAGTCATAAACACAAATCCCATGACACAATACCAAAAAGAAAAAATGAAATAGATTTCTTCAGTTTTACTTAAATCGCCAAAGAAAGTCTTTCTAGGGAGATGAGTAAATCTACTTGTTCCTAGGGAAAATTTAGACAAATTTCAGGAACATCATGAAGGTTATCATAGCCTACTGATATATTTTATTAATCCAGGGAATTTGAACATGAGAGTTATTGCATAATTCATCAATGCACCTGTTATACATTGTTGGGTAGCTTTGAAAAATGGAAATTACAAGGACGTTAGCTGAAGCTTCTTTTCATTAAATAAGAACTAAATTACATTGTAGGTTTACTTCAGCATCCTGGTCCTGTGTGGCACCTGCAGTGACAATCCCAAAATCAACATCCATTAATTCTTGTTTGTCTTTTAGATGTAAACTCACCGCTGGAGCGCCGGACAATATTTTCCAGGAAAGTGTTTTGCGGAGCCACCAGTCCTCTCTTGCCCCCATGCATTATGAGGGTTCAGGACGGAGCCTCGGTGCTGCTCGGTGGTCGTCCTGGCGTTGACTGCTCCTCGGCTGTGCCCGGCAGGAGAGTGGACCGCCGGCGTCAAGTCAGTCTCAGTTAGGAAAGGTATATCCGGGAAAAGGGTTTTAAAAGTAAAAGCCCTGCTGTCAAACGTTGCATTTCTCATTTCGCATGAGCGCATCTACCTAAAGTAATCCTTCAATCCAGTTTATTGGGATCTGGGGTAAATGGTAATTATTACACTTAAGCTATCATATTCACACATTTAGAGCCACAAGGACCCGAACACACAAAGTCATAGGTAACAGGACATGCCAAATATTAAGTCTTATTACTTGGGAGTGGCATCACCCTTAGTAGCAATAACAATTATTATTATTATTATTATTATTATTAGTAGTAGTAGTAGTAGTAGTAGTAGTAGTAGTCATTGATAATTAAAACGATGAGGAACTTTTATTTTGAAGGTAGGAGCACTAATTTTCCGGTGTCATTTTGGTATTTTTGTATTTGGCTCCTCAGACCCGGAATTTCTGTAAAATTTTTATATGAACTCAAATTTTGTTTATTTGTATCAATTCTTTTTAAACTATCCATAGGTCTAACTAAAAATATTATGCTAATAATAAATGTTTTGAAAGTAATGATTTAATAACATTTGCACTTATATTGGGAAACCGCAAATCTCCCTATGGTAATTCAGTAAAGTTTTCTTAATGTTCCGGCAACTGTTAATTTTGATTATGCAGAACCTGTCATATATAGATCATAAAACTGCTTTAATCAATATGATTTGAATTTCTAATTTAATTTGAATACAGTATGTCTATAGACACATTATCACCAGCATGTACATAGCATAGAGACTTTTCAAGTAAAATTGAAAGCATTTATTTTAGTAACCTACTTTCTAGTTTTGATGCATTGGCACCTTCATTGATTACTTTATTTGCCTTTTATGCAACTTTACACTTCAACACTCCTACATCCGATTAATAATCTCACTGCTCGAGGACAAAGAACACAAACCTGCAGCCAGTTACAAACACCCATCTTCAGAGACAAGAGGAACAAGGAGTCCTGCAACAGATAGTGGATGGAGTCTAAGAGAAAGTGCTGTTTTAAAGGTGAAGGGTGGTCACATATGGATTGATTAAGTTTTTTCTGCACCGGTAAAATTAACTGATGAGTAAAACATTATTAAATCACTGATAAATGCCACAAAGTGAAACTGACTCATAAACACAAATCACATTACATTAGAAGGGAAAAAAGGCATTTATTGCACATGATATAGATTTCTTCTTGTTTCTACTTGTTGTAATGGTATAAGGAAAATGTAGACATGATTTTAGGGATATCGATCCAGGGAATTTGGACATGAGACTTATTGCATAACCCGTCAATGCACATATTATGCATTGTTGGGCAGCTGTAAAACAAACAAACAAAAAATCCGATAAAGTTTCACTTTGCTTGCAGTCCCTAAAACATTTCCACAGTGGGCTCTATTTACATTAGGTTCATGAGAAACGGATGAGTTATTTCAACTGAATTGTAGTTCGCCGCGCTTCCAGCAGGGGGCGATACGTGGAGAGGTTGGAGGCTGGCCGACCGACGAGGGGGAGGGAGGCAGCAGGGGCCGGGAAGAAGAAGCGGAAGGGTGAAAACAGGGCTGTCTGTCAGTCGGTGGTGTGAATTTGTCTCACCGTAAAGTAATGGTTAACTCTAACGGACTTTGGATGCTGTCGTCCAAAACTTCTACGTCGCTGTCCAAGGTCGGTGTTTCGAGCGCGGTCACCGGGTAGAGGTGAGGTGTAACTGCCCCGAGCTGCTGGTGAAACCCCCGTGTTTTGGTTTGGTTCAAGAGGAATGTAACGGCCGCCGAGCTGCACTTCTCCTTAAGGGCTGAGTCGATGAACATGAACTCCATCTTTACGCAGGCAGCAGAGTTGTGTGTTTTTAACTAACCGGCATATAAAGTCATGGCGAACGACTGTGTGCAGTCGTTTGTACAGATGTGTAATTTTCTCCAGGAGCCCCGACATGTAGCGAGGTTTCAGCGGCTCTGCGGCGTCAGGGGGACGTTTCCGGACAAGCCGACCAAGCCGGAAAGCGGGCAGCCGGAGCCGGACTGCCCCGGGCTGAGGAAGAGGGGCCGTGGCTCAGATGTGAGCGTTGGAAACGGAGCAGCCGTGGATGCCACAGCACCGCAGGTTAACGGGATGCAGGGTGACACCACCGACGGGCCCGACGGGTCAGCAGCAGCTAACGTCGACTCAGACACCGCCAGAGCTAAACCCCTCCGGAGGAACTCCCTGACCGGAGATGTGGGCCAGGAGTTTCTGATCCACAACAAGTTTCTCTTCTACCTGTTCACCTTTGGGACTGAGCTCGGTAACGAGATGTTCTTCATCGTCTTCTTCCCCTTCCTCTTCTGGAACATCGACGCCCTCGTCAGCCGGAGGCTCATCGTGGTCTGGGCCTGGAACCTGTTCGTGGGCCAGTCCACCAAGGATATGGTCCGCTGGTCCCGGCCGGCCTCCCCGCCCGTGGTGAAGGTGGAGGTCTTCTACAACTCCGAGTACAGCATGCCCTCCACACACGCCATGACAGGGACGGCCATACCTTTCTGTCTCCTGATGTTGACCTATGGGCGGTGGGAGGTGAGCACCGCAGGAGTCCAAGTGTCAAACACAGTGAAACACAAGTTATTGTACTACAGTTGCTGCAGATAGAAGATATAGATTGTGTCAAAGTAACCTGCTCCAGAGCTAAAGTAGCCAAGGATGGATTACCAACAGGGCCGAAGGGGTCAGCTGCCCCTGACCCTCTGGGGCATTTTTGCTAACTTGATATTATGGAAATTGGTAATTATATCGGATTTAAATATCTTTGGTTTATGGTCAAAATAAACAACTTGAATATGCCAACCTGGGCTTTGATCAAATAGTTTTATGGCGTTTTATTGATCAAAGAGATAAGTGATAATGGAAATAATCTTTTGTTGTGGCCTTAATTTGCTTGGCAATACCTAAGATGAACAATGTCCTCTCAAATTGTTGAAATTGCTCCACCAACATGAAAAAGTTCCCAGATCCTGATTCATCTTTTCTCCTATTAAACTAGGTAGTAAACTGACTAAACAAAAGTCAGGCTTAAACACCTGAAATTGGGGAACAGGAGTGGGAGGAATTGTGGATGTGGGTTTAGTGTCGTCGTCGTCGTCCCCCCCCCCCCCCCCCCCCCCCCCCCATCCACACACATTGTTGTGCAATACTAACTCCACAATGTGGAACTGGATATGTGATATTATAGAATACTTGTACAAGGCACATCTATATGTATATATGTCAAAATTCACAATCCAGCGCAAGTGCTATTCTTCCTTCCGTTTCATTAGAGTTCAGCGATATAGCTGGAATGCACAGGATATGAACACACTGTGATTAAGCCTCAGGGGGAGGGGAACAGATACTCCAAGGTCCCAGACATTCAAAGGCCCAAAGAGGCATGTGTTTTTTCTTTTGTTTTGTTTTTTTATATATACATCCATTATCTTGCAATTTAAAAAAAAAAAAAAAAAAAAAAAAGTTTGGTCTGTAAAAATCAAAATAAAAGAGCAGGAAGTAAACAGGGCATATGATATTAACACCAGGGCTCCACAGCACCAAATGAGGGTCACTGGGCCAGTTTGGCCGAAGGATTGAAAAAGCACAGACTTAAATCCATGTTAATCCGTGTTGCCCAGTCTTGTATGAAGCCCAGGCCAAATAATTAGAAGATCTTAAATGCATGAAGACTATGTTATAACTGATAATTGCAGCTGCTGAAAACAAACGTTCCTCTGTTTAAGCAGACTGTTAAGACGTGTGTCAGAATATGATGAATTAGCTTTGTTTTTTTTTAACAAAGACTTGCTGTTCCACGTTGTCAGACAGAAAGATAAGGAACCAGTGACTGATGTAGAGGAAGTATCAAATTAAAGGGTCAGTTTTGCAGATGAACAAAGAAAGACAGTTGTGCATAAGAGAAAATGAATTGCCCCACAACAAAATATTTTGTTAAGGTGTGAGTGAGGGTGTTGGGGTGGTTACTGTGCTGCTGATGGGCCAAGAGAGAGAAGAGTGCAGCAGGGTAACAACCAGGTCAGGGCTGCAAAGCAACAAAACTGGTTCTACTGATACGGCACGAAGCAGCTGGATTTTCTACCAGCAGCAAAGAGAAACTCGGTAGATCAGCAATCTATCAAGTGAAATGACGCATTAAAGAAAGACAAAGAGAAAAAGTTGTATGGCTTTGAGCAGAGACAGAGAAAAAGCCTGTAACTGAGAGAGAAGGAGCAGGTTTTTGGGGAAGGAAAAAGCTATGTGCTCCGAATTGTTTTTATGGTGCCGTATCCATACAAGGGCTGTGAACCGAACACGGGCAGCTGGACTGTCTGAACTGCCTGAACTCGCTCAGTGTCATGACCCTGATGACTGAGAAAATGAAACATTTAAAAGACAGTGCTTACAGAAGGTTATCAAAGATAAGATGCAGACCATAAACAGTCATTGGGACTGGGACAGATTTAAAGAGTTCACTAAATCGTGTTCGAAGACGCCATGCTTATACAGTGACCTTTGCCTGAATACTTTTTAAAGAAAGATATCAGTCAAATTACTACAAAATAAACTATGTACTGTGTTTTTTGTTTTTTTAAATCTAATGTTTCCATTGGCAATGAACCGTCAACATCTTTATCTTCCAGTCAAAATTAACAGAGGAAATAGTCTTTTAACTGCGTCCTTGAGCCCAGGGACTAACTGCTTTCTTCCAGAAAACTATGATCTGTGTTTTTGTATCTTTCAGAGCTTCAGCTTGAGACACCGTTGTGATACATGTGTTAATTCTTTAATGCCGTGTCCTTCGCTCTCTCCCACAGTACCCCTTCCTCTTTGGCTTTGGTGTGGCTCTCAGCTGGAGTGTCCTGGTCTGTGTGAGCAGAGTCTACATGGGGATGCATTCTATTCTGGTAAGCATATTAAATAAATAACCATAATCAATTTAACAACCCCTCACTGAAATATGAAGTAAATTGAGCCTATACAGTCTAGAGACGATCCCCTACCTGCACACTTGGCCTCCACTGGCACCTATAGCCCTGACCCCTAATGGTAACGCAGTGAGGTCAACTCCCACTTTGATCAAAAGCATTCTCTAGGAAATGTTGGGAAAACAAAATACATTGCCTTTAGCCCTTAGCCTCACTGAGCATCACTGATACTATATTATGCAACATCAAATGCATCTCAGATGATTGGAAATGTTGGCATGACTCCTGGCACCAGGCTTATCTTGTCTTTTGAACTCACCTGTGCATATTTAAAATTTCTGTGGGTGGACAGATGCTTGTGAGAGAGGCAGTGAGACCAGTTGTTAAAAATAGGATTCTGTAAGAACACATAATAAATTCCTGTGAATAGTTTTTATTGGTTACTTGTCCAGCCCAATGTACGTGATTACGTTATTATTGAGAAGCTGTTGATCAAAATCATGCTGTGGAGGATTCCTCAAGAAGAAGTTTTGAAGTACAAAGCAATAACAAAAGCATTAAATAGAAAAACCAAATTTAAAGAGCTTTTTATCTCATTGGCTTTTTTAATTGTCTCTCTATATATATATATATATCTGCATCTTATGATAACCTTCTGTAAGCGCTGTCTTTTAAATGTTTCATTTTCTCAGTCATCGGGGTCATGACACTGAGCGAGTTCAGGCAGTTCAGACAGTCCAGCTGCCCGTGTTCGGTTCACAGCCCTTGTATGGATACGGCACCATAAAAACAATTTGGAGCACATAGCTTTTCCTTCCCCAACACTGCTCCTTCTCTCTCAGTTACAGGCTTTTTCTCTGTCTCTGCTCAAAGCCATACAACTTTTTCTCTTTGTCTTTCTTTAATGCGTCATTTCACTTGATAGATTGCTGATCTACCGAGCTTCAAAATAAAAACATGACATGAATGTGTGTATAATACACTAATGACCCCATTATTCGTGTTGATAACAAACAAAGAAATATATGATGGTGATGATGGAAAGTTATGAGTAAGCACAGCCAATAAACACATTAAAGCCAGTAGATAAGGTTGGAGTAGACTCTGTGGCATGTAACTGATGTTCGGAGAGTCTGTTTATGTTCTGCATCCACCAACAATAACACCTGTTTATCAGAGAGCTTTTTTTATTACCTATGAAATGTCATGGTGACACTTGTTTTATAGCGCCACACACAGGGTGGAAACAGCAATGGTTTATTTTATTTATTTATTTTGTTTGTCGATTTGATGATGCATAAATTGATGCTAAGAGCTCAGACTGAATGATCATGTCAGAATACATGTTTGTTTGCTTGTTTGAACTTAATGTCATAGACTGTGGGTATATCAAACATAGATTATAACCCTACTAAAGATAGTTTATGCCGAGTTTACAATAACTTGTGGCATCCTTCTGTTACAGGAGGTAATCACTGGCTTCCTGTACAGCCTTCTCATCCTAGCCTTCTTCCAGATAGTTTTGGACAAGATCGACACCTTCTACATGATGGACCACTATGCTCCACTTGTGATTATCATCTCACATGTGAGCCTAGGACTCATAGCGTTCTCTCTGGATTCCTGGAGCACCTCTCGGGGCGATACAGCTCAGGCCCTCGGCACTGGGGCAGGAGCTGCTTTGGCTACCCACGTGAACTACCAGCTGGGGCTGCTGCTCGATCCGCCACTGTCCTCACTTCCTCTAAGCTTACCATCAATCACCATTGGCTTGGTGTTTCGCTCCCTGCTGCGCTTCCTCATTGGAGTCGCCGTCCTCCTCATCACGAGAATGGTTATGAAAGCAATGACTGTTCCCTTCTTATGTCGACTGTTTGGGCTGCCCTCAGATGATGTAAGACGAGCAAGGCAGCACATGAAAGTAGAGTTGCCATACCGTTACATTGTCTACAGTGTTGTGGGTTTTAGTTGTGTCACTGTGGTGCCCTTCCTCTTTAAGATCTTAAACCTTGCCTGAGTGTTGTGTTAAAATGGTCAATGCACTGCTGACATGTTCGCCTACACAGTGAAGGCAAAAAGCACTTCGTTACATGCAGATAAATGTTCTTAAAAAATTTGAAGGATTAATCTGACTATATTCTATAATTTGCTTTTTTCTTACAGTCAACAAATCCCAGACCAAAATCAACCATGAATGTATCCTAACAAGTATTGTCTATGTGGCCAAAGCCTGGCATGGCTTACTCTATTGTGCTGCAGAGCTCCATTGTCATCCAAAACTATTAAAAGACAAATCAGTGAGCCACACAGCTGCACTGGTGGTGTTTATTCATTACAATAAACAGAACCACTCTAGTTCTAGTTTCTTTAGTTTTTTTTTTTTTTTTTAATTCAATCCCACATGTGCTAAATACACTAAATATGCTCAAAATAGTCTGAAGTACTTTTTTTTTTTTTTTTTTAATTAAAGTATATATTTGTGAAATTTTAAAGATTTACATCTGTATTAGCAACCAGTGGGTTTAACACATTGATATACGGACACATTGTTGGTTTTGGCCTTTTCATAGTATTTGTTTTCCAGATCAAAAATATAGAATATCGCCTGCTTCATCCTTTACGATAATCCTGTGGTGGACACATTTAAGTATTAACTTTGCAAATACAAAATCTACCAGATGCACTGTAATGATGCTTGGATTCATTAATAAGGAGAATCAGTTGTACATTTACATAACTTGATTGAAATATAATATTAGGTTTTTGGAGAATTACTTGCGCTAAGAATAAACCAAACCATGAATCTGTGTGTAATTACTTTACTTCTCATTTGTTCAAATGCAAAACAACCTGGAGCCAATACTGTACGTATTAAAGGTCATGGGTGTCAGCGTAGTTGGCGATCTCTATATGAATCTGGAGGGTCTCATTGAGCAGGTTTGTTGTGTCATTACTGTTTTTCTACATAACCATAGCATTATTTTGTCACCTTCTTTTTGTACATTTCTTGTGCCAATATTGTAATTTTGGCTCAAATGTAAACCAAGTTTTCTCTTAAATAATCATTTGAAAGTATAGAATTAAGAAAAGCAAATATTTTTGATAAATTATTTTACCATTTTAAGTATCTTGAGATGAAATGTCGCTCTTTGAAGAAATCTAAATATATTATTATTAATTCCAGAGACATTTCAGCTGTCCTTATATTACAGTATATAAAAACACTGACTCTTGCACTTGTCTAAATGTTGTAATTGTTGGTTTTTTCCAGTTGTAATGCTGGTTTGCTCTAATGTTCATGACAGAGTCTGAATCCCAGAGCTCTCATATCATGAATACTAATGGAATATTTAAGGTCTAATATTATCAACTCATCTTTTTTTTCTGTCATGCAACGCTGTACTGGGGGAAAAAATGAAAACAGGAAAAATAAAATAATCCAAAAAAAGAAAACACGTGGATTGCATGTTATTTACTTACTATTATTTTTTATTTTTAGTAAAGGAGCATCCGAGGAGGCCCCGTCAATGCATGTATTCTGCTTCAGAGTACAGTGACTTACTTCTCCAATGTAAATAATGTAATCTCAGTTCCTAGTGACTTTCTCAGACCAAAAAACAGATGATTGGAATGAAGTGGCAGCTGTCTGTTTGCTGTGAGTTCTAAACAGATCCACAAATGAGTAATCAATAATTAATTATTAATAATAAATTACACATATTAACAAGATGGCAGTGGAAAAAGTAAAGTAATGAAAACATATTTTACATATTTTATTCTAACAAAACACTTGAGTAGAAGCCCAAAGCAAGTGAGGTTAAATACTTTAACAAACTGAAATTTTATTTCACTTAGTATATTGTCAGGTTTAAAGACTCATGGTGTAAGATTTATAGCTGTAATAAAAGTACCGCAGAAAACGTCAGTAGTAGCATTGCAGGTAAGTGGTTAGTGTATTGCTCCCTATACCCAAATACCACAGAGTTCACACTCAACCTTTGAGCAATTTAGATAAGCTTTTAGGTCTTTATCTGGTTTGTGATCCACATGCACATCCAGTGTTTTCTCTCTGCTGCTCTTATAGATTGAACTTTGGTTGATGGTCAATTTTTGGTATCTGAATCCTAAGAATTTGCAGACGCCAGCACAGACCCTGAGTCTCCCTGAGCAATCTTTCACAAGTATACATTAATCAGCTAAAAAGCTTAGCTTTTTGAATGTCTATCAGGCTCTCAAGTATCCATAATCATTTATAGCTCCATTTTAAAGGCCCATGGTCATTTCTTTTGTTTAAACACTTTGCTTTTATATATAGAACAGTGAAATAGAAAACTAAAAACTTAACTTTAATTAAGACTGTATGCCCAGTTTATTAGCTATATCTAGTGTAGTCAAATACATCAATAAATAAATCCTCCATAATGAAAATGTAATAATAATGTTCAGTTTTTATTGACACTGTTGTAGAGAGATGATGATACAACTATATGATCATTTCGGAGGCTGTACTCTGTGGTGCTTATACAGAGTTGTATCTATTACCTTTATCAGTATAAATGGGGTGGATGGACAACAAAAGAGAAACACCTGTTACTTTCATGCAATACAAGTCAACAAGTCCTTTATTTGTCCCATAGTGGGGAAATTATGATGTTCAACACCAACTAGTTATCTATATCAAAAATCTACCTCAGCTGTTTCCAGAGCTTTTCATGCATAAATCTGTATTACACAAGTGTCGTGAAAAAATGCTACACATACGGTAATGTTTTGTGTTGTTGTTGTTGTTGTTTTTTTTTTAATCTACTGTCACCCAGATGTGGGTTTGTGGTGTTTATTTATTCTCCGTCTATTGACGCTATTGCACCTCGAACGGGGATTTTATTTTGAAAATCGGAACACGTTTTAAGCGGAAGTCCGGGCTTCCTGTGTCTCAGTCAGTCGGACGCTGGAGATGAAAGTTGCCAACGCTTAGGCCGATGTCAACATGGTCGGCAACGTTTACGCTGGTTAACGCGGCCGTGCAATGAAGGCGTCTCGTTATTTGAGTTGATACTTTTAGACATTTGCCGTTGACTGTTTTGACTGTTCATCCGCTGCTCCGACCTTAGCTCGACCGGCCGGTTCAAAGAGGGGTGACGGCAACATCACGCCCGGGAAGCCGCATGTGAAGCTTTATCCGGGCGGACTGTTGGTCCTCTGTCGGCAGAGCAGATGCCTCGTCTGGAGAAGTTAAATGGCATGGCGACAAAGAGGTAAGACTGTAGCTACACCTGCAGGGAAGCTGGAGGAGGAGGAGCAGGTCAGGACTCTGGTTGCTAACTAACCTGAACATCAAGGTTTCCTGTGGTTCCTCCTCTAGTTTAAGGCAAATAATGAATTCACCTCATTGTCTCTCTTTGTGTCTCTTTGTCTCTGTGCATATCATCAGACCTAAATTGGACTGGAAGTTTGTGCAGAGGTTCTGCAGCATCCAGAGGGTCCTGTTCCCCTCATGGAGCAGCCAGAGTGTCCTGATGTTTGGGACACTGCTTGTTGTCACCCTGACAGGTAACAGCTGGAGTTACCTGTATGGCTACATGGCAGCCAAAGAGGAAATAAAGAGCCAGTCTGCGCCATCTATCAAATGAAATAAAAACTCTTTGTTTGTTCCCTTTGTGTTGGATTGCACCTTTGTAACGTTACATGTCTGACAACAGCAGGGTGCACAGTATGTCACCCCCCCACCAACTGAACTTTAGCTCAATGTATAATTCATTTGCATTGTTTTACGAGTCTCTGTTTGAACTGTCTCCCAACAATGTGCTAACACCTCCTTTTTTTTGTTTCTTTCTTTCTTTCTTTCTTTTTTCCCTGTTATCAGAGCAGTTGATCATTTACCAAGTGGGTGTCCTGCCCAGTCACTTCTACAAAGTGCTGGCAGACAAAGATTACTCAGGCTTCAGGAGTCTGGTTGGCAAAGCTATGGTGCTCATTTTACTCAACTCCACAGTAAGTTGATGTAGCAGGGAGAGTTGACAGAAGTTGAACAACCAGATACAAATAGAGTACAATAATTGAAAAGTTGTTTATTATTAAACAGAGGCTCTCACTAATATTAAGGCAAATTATTTTAATACTTCAATACATTTATCATAATTAGGAAACTAAATAAAAAATCAGGTACACTGTTCCCCATATTTTATTATGTGACCATATTGCATTTTTTTTTAAATTGCTGCCATAAAGAGCAGTCGCACCTTTATCAGGTTAGGACAGCCTGACATGTTCATTTTATAGTCTGCTGTTAGTTTCACAGAAACTGTCATATACTTACTGTTTATTGTGCATATTTTGCTTTTTCCTCTTCCTCACTAAGAGACATTTTTTCCCTCCCTCTCTTTTGTTCCAGCTGAAAAGTCTTGACCAGTTCATTTGCAATCAGATGTACATTAGCTGGAGGAAGACACTAACTGAGAGCCTCCACACGGCCTACTTCCAGGGCCGAGTCTATTACACACTCAATGTACTCAGAGAGGATATAGATAACCCGTAAGTTTGAATGGTTTTTGTCTGTTATCTTTTTTCCAAAATGTAGTTATCAGTGCAATTATAATGACTTGAATTCATCAACAGCTGCATGAAAATACAAATTACATGCATTAGATTCTATTTGAATATTGAAATGATGCAGTGGAAAATAATGTAAGTGGTTCATCCCAGTGAATTTTTTTTTTTTTTTTCCCTTAATGTTTGTTTGGTTTGTATTTCAGAGACCAGCGGATCAGTCAGGATGCAGAGAGGTTGTGTAAGCAGATGAGCACTATGGCTAGTCGCTTGATCATCTCGCCGTTCACACTGGCGTACTACACCTACCACTGCTTTTACAGGTGGGTGTGTCGAGTACTGTGGCAACACATACCTCCACGTACAAGCATTTAACACCTGAGCTTGTGAAAAGGTCATGGGAGTGAAATACTGGAAGGAAGTTGTCAAAACTAGAACATCCATTTGTATATGTAATTACTTTTGCCATAAACAAATTGTGCTGTTTTTTTTTTTTTTTTTGTCCTCCGTTATCCTCCGTTGTCCTCTATCAGTATTCTGGACAGTAGACAGTCAAGAGAAACTATAGTTGAGAAAGAGCCATAATTCTTATGTGTCTATTTTCTCTAAATACTGTCAAAAAAAAAGTTCACCGTTGCTTTTTTTAAAATTTGCATTTCTTTATTTTCTGTTTTTTTTCTTTTTTTTACTGCCATGACGCATCAACTTTTATTTCTTCATTTCCCTTGTTTAATTTAACATAATTTTTTTTCCCCTTAACATTGCTTTAACACCCAGTGTCCCATCAAGATGCTGTCAAAATAAAGTTTCCTTGTTTTGCAGCACCGGCTGGATCGGGCCTGTGAGTATCTTTGGTTACTTTGTGATCGGGACCATTGCCAATAAAATCCTCATGGGGCCGGTTGTCTCGACACTGTTTGAGCAAGAAAAACTGGAGGGAGACTTTAGGTAAAATTTGGTATCCTGTATGCAGACAGTGGGTCAAGTGACAGAAATGCACCAGCATCTGAAACAAGTTCCAACAGATAAGCAAAGCAGGACTGACTGAAAAAAATGTGTTTTTTGCATTTTAACAGTGCATTTTTTTCTGTCAGCTTTATTCGATGCAAATATTTCCATTGTTTATTGTTAGGGAAACTGGTCCTTTAGTTAGAGGAAGTATCTGTAGCCTTTGGCCCATTGCCCTTTGCTTCTTAGGAAATAACACAGGATATGTGTCAGCTTGCAATGTAGTCTTTTCCTAAAGAGGAATTGTAATTTTATCTTTAACATGTTGAAACAAAGTGTTTAATTAAATTAAATTGTTTGACAGTAACAACAATTTTTTTCAGAAATAAAATGTTTTTGTGTCTCTAGATTCAAGCACATGCAAATCCGTGTTAATGCAGAGTCTGCAGCTTTTTACAGGTGAGGCAATTTGTTTTACATGATCATGCTGCCAAGACAGTGCTGCAAAGTTCAGACAATCAAATACAAGATGAGTAGGAAGTCTGATTTCTTGTGATTAGAAATTTATCTCTGGGTCTATCTGAATTCCCCTGAAGCACTATATCACACAGATGATGTGGTTAAAGCAGTTTGGAACAAATGCTTCTCTCTGGGTTTTTAGAGCTGGTAAAGTGGAGCACATGAGGACCAATCGAAGACTGCAGGCTCTGTTAGAAACTCAGAAGAGTCTAATAAATAAAGAACTCTGGCTTTATAGTATGACCATCCTGCACACCCACTCACTCATATCTGTCATTATATTGTTTAAACTTGCAGAGTTAACCTCTGACCTCTCCTCTCTCAGTCGGGGTGAACACTTTTGACTACCTTGGAGGTTTCCTCAGCTACATTATCATCGCCATTCCCATCTTCACTGGTATCTACAATGGTCTCGATCCTGGCGAGCTCAGTGCACTCATCAGTAAGGTAGGTTTTCTTACTTTTCCCCTAATCTTACCAAAAGTGGTCCTTAAAAATGTGGCTCTGTTGAAAGATCTTGTTTGGTGTATTGACAGCAGATATAGACTGATGCTCTGTGTTCTTTTTGTCATCTGGTATGACTGAGCCTATCAGAGTTAATTATAAGCAACATCATCAGAACAATGAATAAAGTACTTAATGTGACATGAGAAGAAACTGATACCTGTGGGTAAGTTTGGTTAAAGGGACATTGTGTTAAACAAGGTGAAATGATATGATCACATAACTAGAATTTCCAATTATTAGTGAGGTTAGAGATATACTGTAAATAAGTGCAGGAATTATGATTAAGTGTTGTACTTAGTGAACATTTATTATTAATATTTTGAAAATAAAATAGATGTATGACCAAGGCACTCCACTGCACCGAAGCTTTTCCGATGTCCCTCAACTGTCAAATTCTGCCAAATGAGTAAAAGAGGAGTTTTTGTCAGACTGTTGCTTCTGCTAGAGCAGAGAGAAGAGAAAGAAAGAGAGATAGTTAATGCTGTTGTGGACACGCTGTACATTTATAATCATGGAAATATTTAACAGTGAGTAGATCATTTTTTCGAAAAAAAAGTTTGGTTAAAAATAATTAATAAAGTTTTCGTTTTTATTTCCAATTATTGTTACAAGTCTCCCCATGTTATTCTGAGCTGCAGCCATGAAAGAAAAGCAAAAGCATCAACACTGTCCTGTCAGCATTAAACTATTTTTGTTCAATTAAAATAACGCATTAATAATTGTTAAGTAGTTTTTTAGTGTGATAAGCTCTCCTCTGTTTGTAAGAAGCTGTGTTTTTAAAATGGCATGCTCCAAGATTTCCATGTTAGTAAGTGTGTTTTAAAGTCATTATCACTGAATAAGTTAAGACAATAGTAACTGATCTATGACTGACTGGTGAAATTGCATAGTCGTCCCTGCATTGAGCTCCATGAGCTCTGCCAGAACCCCTGGCTTCAAGCAAAAAGCAAAAACAAACTGCAATTACCATGAATGCTGTCGCCAAAGATAATGAAATGGAGATCTTCAAGATTGCAACTTTAAAGTCAGAGTGGCGACATGGAAAGATTCAAAAAGCAAAACAATTTGACTGATCTATAAAAATATCTATTGCTCTTTATTATGTCGGTTTATTATAAACTCTTTTGTCCCCGTCAGGATCCCATAGGAGGGATATGATATCAGTTTTTCCTGTGATTATATTGGTCAGTAGTTGTTGCTTTTGATCCGATCCAGGTCATGAGTTCCCATAGTGATTTACCCCAATAAGAGGTTATCCACTGTTGTAACCCGGAGTTAGACCTGGAGTTACCTCGCTAACCTCAAATCCTGCTTCATAGAACAGGCCTCTGGGACGTTCAATGTCTGACATTAACAAATTTTAGAAAATAAGGAACAAACAAAAAAAAATAAGAAATTTAATCGTATGATCAATTACACATGTTTTCAGGAAGTTAACAATATGCGAAGTATCAGACACACCTAAATAGTAAATTTTACAAAATGCTTCTTCCCTGATTTACATAGAGTTCATGGAAGTGTGAGTGTTGTTGACAGTCCCAGTTTTCAGCACCAGCTGTGAATGGTGCTAATTTAACCACTGGGTGGCAGCAAAACCCATTAAAACCATTCAACTCAATTCATCTTGAGCTCAAACGTCTGTTAGGCAGTGTTGTACTTTCAAATCACTTCAAGCATTTTAATTGCTTCATAAGTGTCAGAATTAGACGTTGGTGAGAATATGTTTTAATCGTCAGCCTGTATTAATAGTATATATCTTTTCTTAAATTCTACCAATGTACCTTTTATTCTGTGTTCAGACACAAAATAATAATTTATCTTTTTCACTCTGTGCTCTGGTTGTCCCTCTCCTTGTTCACATTCAGAACGCCTTTGTGTGTATCTACTTGATAAATGGCTTCTCGCAGCTAATAGACCTGTCAACCACTCTGTCAGATGTGGCTGGATACACCCACAGGTACCACACAGCATACTTAAATTCAACTCCTGGAGGACACACGATGACAGCAGCATTGGTGCATGCCTTCCACCTTTTTATCACTTTTTCTGTGTGTGTGTTGTGATCAGGATTGGGGAGCTGAGGGAGGTGATGGATGACATCCTACGCAAGCAGTGTGACTATGACCCAGCGTCAGGAGAAAGCTATGACTTTGACAGGTTTGTGTTTTACAATTATCTCTGCAAAGAAAAAAGCAGAAAAAAGCACAGTGATTTTAGTGCATGGCTAAAATTAGATTTAATTAAAAAAAGACAAGAGGAAAGAATAATTAAGTGCTTATAATTATTAATATAACTTTTCTACACAGTGACTTCAATGTCCATGGAGGCCCAGTGGACACTGCCTTTATCCTGGACCATCTTTCATACAAATCTCCTTACTCAGAGCAGCTGCTGGTGGAGGACCTGAGTCTGAAAATCAGTCAGGGAACTCACCTGCTGGTGGTGGGGAACACAGGGACGGGCAAAACATCACTACTGAGGGTCCTCAACCGCCTCTGGGAGGCACACAGTGGTGAGTCAACAGGGACAGAAAGATGGAGTTTTATTAAATTTATTCTGTTTTAATGTAAAGGCACATATGACAGAACAGGCTTAATGAGAAGGGGGGGTCTCCGAGATGTTAGGGCTGTAATAATAACATGGTGGGTCTGATGTTTTTGAGAAAGATTATGTTTTTGTGCACATTAACAAGTTTTTGATCACTTGAAGCTGACAAAAACAAGTTATTGAAATAGATATACAATCGCTAGTTAATCAGCAGATGGACAGAAAATCAACTATTTTTATTTGTTATTTAAGTTGTTTTTAGCCGTTGATTAAGCTAAAATCATCAGATTAATCAGTATTGAAAATAATCATTAGTTACAGCCTTAGATGGAACCACATCACATACCACATGTATAGTTGAACCTGAGCCTTTTTTTCCCAACTAACCACCTGAGTGAGGCAGCAGTAGATCAGCCACTCCTGTGTTCTGTGAGGCAAAAATTACTGTACGTCAATCCGTCTTGTGGCTTTAAACAGAGCAGCAGCAGTTTCTGGTTAAACAAGGGTGTCAATATTTAACTAAAAGGTTTGTTTTCGCAGGAATCATATTCATAATGTAGTCAGAGATGATAACAATCTAAACCTGTCAGTGACAAGGAACAAGTACTTTGGCTTGGATAAAAGGCCAGTTTGATTAGATTCAGCAGCTCTTCCGTACTTGCTAGGTCAATATTGAGCCGATTGCAAAGGTTTTGTTCCTATCAATCATTTACACCCAAAAAGATGGGAAAATAAAGCCCATGCTGAGAAATCCCAGAGTTACACTTTGAAGAATTGATTGTAGTCCTTCAGTTTTTTTTGTTTTTGTTTTTTTATTGGATCATGTGTAGCACATAGATATATGGGTGTTCTGACACAAGAAGATCTGTCTCTGGTACAAGAAGATGGAAGAGAAGGCTGCTCAGTCTAGATTGTTTTTACAGCTTGTCTTGGGAGGGGGCAGGGGGTAATACTGTTTTTGTTTGGTTATTCATACTTTTAACAATAAGACAAACCTTCAAGTAGTGCATAAAAGAATAATGACTGCAAATAAGACACTCTGTGATATCTGCCCGAGTAGCTTCATGATGCCGTCTGTCTCTGCTAATTTAGTTTTTTTCTTTCTCAGGTTTTGTCCAAATGACGACATGTTTTGGGCCCAGAGGAACCCTCTTCCTGCCACAGAAACCATACCTGACTGATGGCACGCTGCGCGAACAGGTCACCAGCTGTTCCCTTATTTAATTTGCTTCATATACTGTACGAGAAGCTTTGCTTGTTGTAAAATGCCAAATGTCAAGATCTACAGAAATCAAACTTCCAAATAAATGTGGATTTACTGAAAGTGTCCTCTCCAACAGGTGATCTACCCTCTGAAGGATATTTATCCTGCATCAGGTATCAGATTTCATTGTGACTGAACAGCATTAAACTGTTCCGCAGTTAGTTTAAAAATTACAATTCTTTTAATCAAAGAAAGTTGTTCTGATGAAATAAATAACTGGAAACTTTTTGTATAATTCCATAAAAGATAAATGGATTTAGCGCAATATTTACAATTAATCTAAACTTGGTTTTGATTTTAGATTTGTGGTCCGTGTCAATGCTGCCTCATCGTGAGTGAGAAATATTGATACTATTCCTAATGTGTGTTTCTTCCTTCAGGGTCAGTGGATGATGACAGAATTATACAGTTCCTGGAACTAGCTGGAGTGGTGAGTGATTTAATCTCCCATCATTCTGCTTTTGAGTAAAATCTATCATTTGTTTTACCACAGTGTTTTTTTCATCTTCAAGTTTCCCTTCACTTTAAATTTGAGCGCTTGCTCATCCTGAATCTAACTGTATCTGTTCTCCAGTCTAGTCTCTTGAAGCGGACAGGTGGGCTGGATGAAGCTGTGGACTGGAACTGGTAAGCACAACAAAAAGAACAGCAAGATGCCACAACATTGTTTTGTTACTGTGCAGTGTTAAATTCAGTTTTTCTCTCCAGGTATGATGTTCTGTCTCCAGGTGAAATGCAGCGTCTCTGCTTTGCACGACTTTTCTACCTGCAGCCCAAATATGCAGGTGTGTTTTTAAAAACTTTTTCACTCAGTGATTCTGACAAACCCGTTTCGGGAGAGCCCACTGAGTTTGAAATGAACAGCTAATTCAATTCAGCAGCTTCTTTTCTGTTAGATGAGACCCAGACTTAAACCAACCTGTTTTTCTGCAGTGTTGGATGAGGCCACTAGCGCTTTGACAGAGGAGGCGGAGGCACAACTGTACCGGACCTGTAAGCAGCTTGGCATGACTTTGGTCAGTTTGGGACATCGCAGCAGCCTGGAGAAGGTAAACTGAATACACGTACATCCCTGATCAAATCCAACCTGAGGTATTTAAAATTTTTAAATTTCTCCATATTCTGCAGGATGTCATGAAATCACTCAATTGTGCATTGTTGTCTTTTCCTGATTATTTGGTGTAATTTCATCCCTTTTTCGTCAAATATGTTAAGTCAAATATCTGTTGATCCCGTTTCTCCGGTTTTCATTTTTCTAACAGTACCATGATGTTCAGTTGAAACTGTGTGGAAGTGGCCGATGGGAGTTAACGAAGTTGAAAGGAGGCAGTGGAAGCCTCAATCACGGAGACGAAACCATGTGACCGTCGTGTCATCTGTCTGAAATCCTGGACATGCAGGACACATCAGTTTGGGTGAAAGAACAGAAAACACTCCTGAGTCCCTCAGTTACTAACGTGTGCTCTTCAACAGTTGTTTCAATGGGCATGGAAGTGCACATTCAGTTTGTATTCACACCCACAGGCTTTTTGAGAGCACCACATTTTATCATTTGCTATCTTTGTTAAAAAAAGAGGTAAAGAAAATAGCTTGGAGGCTCCTGGGTCTGTAACCAGCCAACTGTTATGAGCATGATTTAAATATCATGAAAACATAAAGCAAACTTAAGACTTAAGTAACCCTTGTGTGCCTTTATGTGAAATTACAGTGTTTTATTGTGGTATGTTCACAGTCAATACATGAGAATATTATTACTATTGTGTAATTATATTCAGTTTTGTATTAAAAACACAATGTTTTTATGCTTATAGATATTCTTATTAAAAGCAGAGTACATCTGTGGACAATACATACAGTTTAAAACTGTTGTTTACCTGATTTAACCAAATTTTCATATGTGCAATAAAAATGAAAAAATAGTTGGCCTTTTAAAGTCATTTTTGACACACAGGCGCAGGTCTGGTTTAGTGGCATAGGGAGTGAACTTCAAGCATCGTTTTTCATGTTCCACTTTAGATAAGAATGTTTTCAGGAAACACATCACTGAGGCTGCTGTTTGCTTAAGAGTTCAGAGTGACCTTGGATGATCTCCTGAACTGCGGCAGGGTCATCCAGCGTGCTGAGGTCACCCAACCCGTTCAAATCGCGCTCCACCACCTTCCGCAGCACCCGGCGCATTATCTTACCTGAGCGTGTCTTTGGCAGACGCTGGACAAACTGAGAAAGACCAAAAAGTTGCTCAGTATAAATCAGTGACAGTGTCTGTTTTCAATTTAAAGTCAGTGAAACAGGATTACCTGGATAGAGTCTGGACAGGCGTACTTGGCGATCTTTTTAGATACCATGTCATTAAGCTGCCTGGCCACATCTGCCTGCTGGACCTCCACACTTTTTTTTAGCACCACAAAAGCATATACGCCTGATGAAGCACAGAGACAGAGAATCCTGTTCAAATTCTTGTCCTTAGCATAGTGCATAGTGTGGGGCAAATGTGATGCTCACCTTGTCCTTTAATGCTATGTGAGCATCCTATGACAGCAGATTCAGCCACTGCAGGACATAGATTCTGTTACAGAAATGACAGGATCAGGACGTGTGAACGATTTGAAGTTCAACTACTTGAGTTTTAGATGAAACAACAGCTCAACCACGTAAATGTCTCTTTGGAGCAAATGAACAAATGTGCACTTTTGCAGAAATTACTTTAACTCTGTTCAACTATAGACATATTTAATCATTT
Organism: Rachycentron canadum; assembly: GCA_038496675.1. NCBI lineage: Eukaryota > Metazoa > Chordata > Actinopteri > Carangiformes > Rachycentridae > Rachycentron > Rachycentron canadum. Next base: position 10,881,788 of record CM076665.1, read on the forward strand.
TGAGATTTCTTTTACTATTTTTACAACTCACCACCACATCCTCTATCTCTGCTGTACCAATCCTGTGACCGCTCACATTGATGACATCATCAAGGCGCCCAGTGATCTGGTAATATCCCTCCTTAGATCGATAGGCCCCATCACCAGAGAAGAAATAACCTAACAAAGGGATTTTAAACACTTAACTTGAAATGCGATATCCAACAAATTCCAGCAAAAGGAGTAGAGAAATATAGAAATGCCATAACGCCAGAGAAGGGTTGGTCTTGAACACACTGTACAGTACCAGGATAAGGCTGACAGTAGGTCTCAATGAACCTCTGGTGGTTGTTATGAATTGTTCGGGCCATGCCAGGCCAAGGCTGAGCTATACACAGAGCTCCAGATGTGTTGTTGGAAGTCACAACTTTGCCCTGAAGAAATCCAACAGAGTGATAAATGTTAGGTGAGGAGGTGGATGATGAGCAGAAGAAAGAAAAATGAAGAAGAAGAATGGACAACACAGCAAGATATGTTATTGATATTTGAGAAAGTGTGCTAAAGCTACTACAGCCTTGTTTTCTCTAAATGCTGTGTGTGTTTGTGTTGAGAGCAGGAAGAGAGATCAGCTCAGAGCCGTCACTCCAACTGTCTGCACAATCTGCACATTTCAGAAACGAGCAACTGCAATAGCCGCAAAGTAGTTTGACGGATTTTTAATAGGGGCTTTGGCACGCACAGAGTGGGACTGAATGGTGGGAGCAGGGTGGTATCAAAAGTGACACAGCTGGTGACTATTTTATAATCCTAATCTGACCCTCTCCTCGGGGCTGTTCCCAGCCATCCACCATTTGCAGGGTGGCATGCTACACACACACACACACACACATCGGGATGAGCCCTATACCTCAGTGTCCATGAGCACTGGCTTTATGCCAAAGAAAGGTCTCATAGCCATCCCAGGGACAATCTCTGCGTCTGGGTCTGATGGCCTCGGGGCGATGCAGATGCCACCTGTCTCTAAGACCACACAGGAAAAATACAACAGATTGACGTATTTGCATTATGTTTAAAATCTTTATAAAAATCATTATAAGGCTATTAAACAGAAAGTGCCTGATACGTTTGTTAAAGACTGAGGGTGACGGAACCTGGTCAGACTATATAAAATGTAAGTTTCTGTAAAGTAGCACTCAATACAAAGATTAAAATTTTTTTATTCCTAGTTTAAGGGATAGGAAACAAGAACACAAAGAGGATGAACAACATCAAAGTCCCCCAGATAGAATCAAATTGGTGGATGAATAACAAAACTATTAGCACCCAACAAAGATAATAGCTGAGAATTACTGACCCCCCCCCCCCCCCCCCCCTCCCCCCCCCACTGTGACCCAGCCTGTAAAATATGTGTTTGTTTTTATAGTTCAATCACCAGAAGTTGCCAAAACCCAGGAGTTGACATAAAAAAATAAAAGCAAAGACAGTAAAGGCTGCAATAGCTAAAGGCTGCAATAGCTAAAGCCTTGCGCTGCAAATACAGTTGAGTAACCTGAAGAAAACCAAAATAGCTTGCAGATCAAGCCACAGCTTTTGTTCAACACCCTTAGGATGAAATGCAGAGCAGATTAGGGAAGTGAAATGAAAAATGAGAGGAACAGAGAAGTAGATGGTAAACGACAAAGCCAACTGACAGTTTGAAAATCTAACATGAACCCTGCTATAGATGTAGATTGTAGAATTACAGCCATACTAAGCAAATTAAATGCAATTAGGTTTGTCTGGGCCTCGGGGACTCTGGTAAATCTGCCTGGTGATGTTGATGGTAACAGTGTTGAAAGCAGCAGAGGGGACTCATTATAAAGTAGGACACAACAGATGATCCCACAATAACTCTAGTGACTGGCAACCTGTTCAAATAATCAGTAACTGTTGTCTTCTGGGCTAAAACAACCCCCACAAGAGCCTTTAGGAACTTCAACTACTTAAACACACAATATTGATAACACACTCACATCTGTCTGTTTTGCAGCCAGCAACATGGTGTCTTAGCTTAGTTTAGCTTGGTATGAAGACATGCGAACAGGGGAACAGTTACTCTGGCCCTTAGCTATAATTTTGTTGCCTTGGGACAGAGCGAGGCTAGTTGTTTCCTCCTGATCCAGTCTTTCTGCTAAGATAAGCTACCTGCTAGTTGTAGCCTTGTATTTGGAGAACAATATATATCTTTTAAAAAAATCTCAGTAAGAAAGAAAATTATTGAATTACATCCTAAAATGTCAAACTACTGTTACTGCTCAAAAGTAAGAATTTAAATAGGTAGATACTAAATTGTATTTTTAATTTTTTTTTCTCATCCTCTCACCTCTCCAGTCCTTCATAATCCAGTATGGTGGTCGTATGCCAACAGTGGATCAAAATCTAATTTTCTCTCTAAACAGGCTACTTGCTTCCAGATAAACCAAATGGCATTTATGAATAATGCCACTTAGTCCTAATTGGAAACAGTGGTCCAGGAAAATAACATAACAACATAATCCTTTTTACTGAGGTAGGGTATTTGGGTCATATCTGTGTCTGTAATTCTCAAGCTCATGAAGCGCTGATGTTTAATTATCATCAATTAATTATAGATTTTTGCCATTTGTATGTTAATTAACGCAGCTTTGGTCCATTTGGTCATTACTCAATCTAATTTGGAGAGACTGAGGATGAAACGCATAGTGTCAGTCGGGTGTGGTGTTCATCTGTGAAATTGATTTTATTAGCGAAATCAGCTGATTTGAAACATGTTGTTGTTGTGTCCCATCATAAGCTGCTTTAGTAAAGGAAAAGTGGTTATTTTGTGCTGACTTCAGGGGGTGAAGGACAATTTTGCTGCAGGCATGTTGTGTCACACCCACTGCAATTACTGTAATTATACTGTCACTGTAAGGTATTCTGCTGCAGTGTAGTCAAGTTTATACTACACTGGTATCAAGTTACATAACCATAAATGAAGAGAGAAAATATCAAGATAATGCTAAAAATAAGTTAGTTCTACTTTCTCAAACACAAACTGGAGAACAAATTCACATATTTGTGGGGCGAGAGGAAGTCAGGCTACAAGCTGCATCTGGTAAGTTCATAGACTGATCAGAGTCTCTCCAGACAAACACAATGAAAACAGAGGAGAAATGATTGACCCCCCCACATTCTCTACACAGTGTTTATGATGGCTATTGTTATTTTCTTAATACTGAAAATAACAAGTTTAATGTTGAGGTTTAACTGACTGGAAAACATCTAGCTTGAATCAGATGAGTCCAAAGGGGACTTCTATGTGTGTGTGTGTGTGTGTGTGTGTGTGTGTGTGTGTGTGTGTGTGTGTGTGTGTGTGTGAGATAAAGAGAACATATTTTAGGTCTATACAGCCATGTGTGTTATATTGTGTGTGTGTGTGTGTGTGTGTGTGTGTGTGTGTGTGTTTGTGTGTGGACGCACATACTCGACCACATTCCTGATGTTATGTAACGTTTTTGCTGGAGGGACGGGGGAGGTTGCTCACCCCTTTAAGACTGGATGATGGTAGGCTGTGCAGACGTGGCTCTGTTAGAGGCAGGAGAACTGCCCATTGTGGAGTCATTGTGAAAGTGATGAAATACCAAAGAGTCACACCATGAGAAACAAAACAGGCTCAATGTGAGCTCAAGAAATGTGATTTGGCTAATTGGTCCCAACATTATAGAAGATAGAGATTATAGCAGAGCCCACAGAGTATAGGTCAGAGTGTAGCCACATGTGTATGATAGGAGAGTAATAAATAAACAACATACACTGTTTATGATGCAGTTGACAATAGTTATGCATTAGAAACATGCAAGATGATAACATCAGACTCAACAGTTATGCATTAAGCATTAAACAGTTTTATCCCTTGTATGAAGGCAGTGTTTAGTGTTGATTTTTTTTTTTATTTGATTAATTAAATTACATGGCTGCTAATGTGTCTGTTACGAATAGCAAATTGGACTAAAATATATGTTTCATTAGCTATTCTGTTGCCTGAAATCTAGACTGATTTACTATGATATGGAGGCATTGAACCAGGACAACACCTACAACAGTACCTACTATACATGAAGTTTCTTAAAATTTAGAAAAAGGACAGTGTAGCACTATTATTCATCATAATTTAACATGTAAATCCCATCTACGACATTCTGGTGACAATTTGATTACAAAATAATAATTGTCTCAGTAGCTGATAAATTCCATGTATGTCAGTGTGTTCACAGTTACCTGTTTGCCACCACGTGTCCACCACAGGACAACGTCTATCTCCAACCACACTGTGGTACCACTCCCACGCTTCAGTGTTGATGGGCTCCCCCACTGCAGAAAGTCAAACACAGCTTAAATCATTTAATGTAGTTCTGTATTATTGTTCTGTATTTGTCTTAATCAAATACATTTACTCATGTTTTATTAATACATTTATCCATACATTAATGTGTAAATTAGATTGATTGATTGATACTAACAAGTAAAAACAGTTTGTAGGGAAAGAAATGTTGCTTTGTAGAAGGATTTACATTCTTCATGATAGGTTGTGTTTCACTGGAACAGGTGTGTGGTTTGTATATACAGTGAGTGTGTGTGTGTGTGTGTGTGTGTGTGTGTGTGTGTGTGTGTGTGCGCGCGCGCTATGGACATTGTGGATTACTGTGGCATGTTAACGTACCGTCTTAACTCTCAGTGTACTCTAAGTATGTAACACGTGTGTGTGTGTGTGTGTGTGTGTGTTCTCACTGGAAAGGAATTCCTCTGGTAAAGTCTTACTTAAGATCACTATTTACTGTATAGTAATGAGTGTAGTTTGTGAAGGAAGCTGAAGATCATTTTTTATGTGTTTGTATTAAATAAAAATGATTCAAATACCAGCACAAACACACAGACAAACTGCACAGTGGCTGCACAGAAATCAGTGCAGTAATGTGGATAAACTTTAAACTTGTTTCTGCTCTGTTGTCTTTGTTCCTGACTGTTTTTGATTCTGTTCTTGTGATGTTACTGCAAAATATAATGAGGTAATGATTTCTCCATATTGGTGGGCCGTTGTAGACAGAAAAGTATTTTCAGGTATACAGGCATACCAGAGCCCAGAGTTTTGAGGGTGGAGCGGTCGTATTTGTGCACCCACTGGTCTCCATATTTGAGCAGCAAGCGGATCGCTGTAGGAGCCCCATAAAACTGGTTAATCTTAAGTCTCTGAACCATCTCCCAGTACCGTCCTGTAAAACAACAAAACACGACTAAATAATTAGGGCCCAAAAAGAAAATACTGCTCAATTATAATCAGAATCAGTTTCACCTTGACAATAACAAGGTGTATGTGCCGACACATATGAAAGCCCTGACTCCTGTTTATACAAAAGCTTCTAATTTTAGCATAGAAGGTACAGCCAAGTTCAAGTTCAACTATAAACAGTTACCCACAAACACAAACACACGCAAGCAGAGCTGCTGGCAAAGGACAGAAATACTTACAAGCTGTGTGTCAACATACTTTCCACAGCACATGCAATTTGACATTAACATGGTTATGAAAATGTCATTAAAATGATGCCATGGCAGCTAATGACAATGTTCTGTCGGTAATATGTGGGAATATTTGACACATTGGAAGGTTTGCTGTCAGATATATTCATACATTTGCTGGCATTCATACCTGGGTCAGGGTAAATGGGAGTGCTCTCAAACAGGACAGTGGTTCCCCCGTTGGCCAGCGGCCCATAGACACTGTAACTGTGTCCCGTTATCCATCCAATATCTGCCACACAGCCGAACACATCTCCATCATGGTAGTCGAAGACATACTGCGAATGAGATGGAAGATTGATGAGATGACTGGATTTAAAAAGAAGTAAAAAATGTTGCTCAAGATGATTTTTTTTTTTTCAATTTTATGTGCAAGTGGATATAAGCACATCTTGAAATCCCTTTATTACATAAATACAGGATGTTAAAACTAGGGCAGCATTTTTGTAAACTCCAGTGTAATCTCCTGTGAACAGACTGATATTTCCTCGACAGATGGTCACACACTGGATTACAGATCAAATTTTGGCTGTCCATGGGCTTCACTGGCATACAGCACGGTAACTATACGCTGATTGATATAAAAAAATAAAACACTACATCTTGTGTTTAACGTTACCCTGTGGGTGAGTGCAGCATACAGCAGATATCCAGCCTGAGTGTGGACGAGCCCTTTGGGCTTCCCCGTGCTGCCTGATGTGTAAAGGAGGAACAAGACGTCCTCGCTGTCCATGACAGCTGGCTCACACACCACATCCTCCTTCAGCATTTCCTGCATGACACAGTGAAATTTATGGATTATTTGTTAAAAGTCACAAGTAACTGCAGCATACTAACTGGACCAGAACAAACTGTTGTTTTTTCTTGTTGAATGACACAGATAGTGTGCAACAAATGCAGTACAACGTTTTAAAGGTCCCATATTGTAGAAAGTGAGATTTCCTTTTTTAATTACAGAACAGGTCGAGATGTTATATTAATAGTGTAAAGGATAAATAGTGTAAGTAAAAGTATGAAAGTGTGCAATTTGCAGACAACACACAGCCAGAGGTCAGAAACTGTAGCCACAGACTATTCCTCTGCATGGACCAAGGGCTCGACCTTATAGGACATGGTTTCTCATGTTTAAGAAACTAGAAGACAAAGCTACATTTTAAAAGGTGAGTCCACTCAGTAGCTGTTTTGGAGTTTTTGATCATATCTCAGGGTCAGTCCAATAGTTTTCTAGTTGTGTTACATGACCTTCCTCAGCAGAAGAAAAACATTTAATCTGCTGAGGAAGGTCATGTAACATCTGCTGATTAATTTCCAAAGTGAAGCATCAAAGAGAAACATCCACATTCACCAGACATTTTTTTTCATCTTAGTTTATCTAGGAAAAGTAGCTGCTGTTTGCATCTGTTAGGATCCCTTATTTGTCTTATCTTTGGCTCTGCTCTCTCACCTCCTCCATGGCGACATCCCTGGCTGTCATGACAACGGGATTATCTGTCCTCATAGCGACAAACACTTGCTGTACAGTCGGACAGCTCTGCACTGCTGCATCCACCGTCCTCTTCAGCTCTATGACCTTACCCCCTCTGACGCCCTGGTTCACTGTGATGATGGTGCTGGATTGGGCTGAAAAAGAGATGCATGTAAAAACCAGCCTGGAAACATCTTTTTATCTGATTAATACTTCACTAGCTTGTTGCTAACGTCTGTGTGTTGCTGGGCAAACGGTGACTATTTGGTTCATCAGCACTTTTTAGCTGGAAACAGACGCCTGCTGGAAACAACACTGATGAGAGACAGTCATGGGCTGTGAAACCAAAACAAAGAGCTGAAAGACACAGGTCTCCATAGAGCTCTTCACTATGAGTAACCATTTATTTGTGTCATCATTTGATCCACTGTCAAAACAAAAATATTGATAAAATGCACAGTGAAAATCTGTTTCTCAGGTCAGTCTCACCATCTCTGATCCGCTCTGCCAGGGCCTCTGCACTGAACCCAGCGAACACCACATTGTGTGAAGCACCAATACGGGCACAAGCCAACATGGACGCCACCGCCAGAGGGCAAGGAGGCATGTAGATGGTGACGCAGTCGCCTTTCTTCACACCACGCCGCTTCAACAGGTTTCCCATGCGACATGTCATCTCCAGCAACTGTCTATGGAGAGAGGTCAGTAAACTGAGGTTAAAGAAGTTCAAACACACACATACATACACTAAATCCAACCTGCTGACCTGTAGGTGATCTTGACCTCTGACCCTGGCTCATCTCTCTCCCAGATCAGAGCCACCCTCTCAGGACAAGTGCGCACATGTCGGTCCAGGCAGTTCACTGCATGAGCCCATAAAGAAAACACACACTTACACACACACACAGATGGAAGATGTCACTTTAACTGCTTCACTCATGACAATGACATCATGGTGAGTTCAACTTACCGGACACATTGAGTTTCCCTCCTTCAAACCACCTGATCTTGCCTTGGCTCAGGTCACAGTCCTGCACCGTGTGGAAAGGACTGATCCAGCTCAGCCTGTAACGGGCCACAGCGGCCCAGAAGCTCTCACTGCTGGAGACGGAGAACTGCAGCAGGGCTGAGCGGTCAGACACCCCGTCAAAGCCCGCAGCTTCCGGCATGACCGCCGCTGTGTTACATCCCCTTCGACCCAAAACATGGAGACAAGACCTGAAGACCCGTCGACCGAAGGAGGTCATGACGAACTTTGAAGTGCATCCACCAGGCAGCCACATCACGACGGTGTCGGCTCAGCGCGACCTCGACCCTCGATCAGCGCTGAAGCAACTGTGGAAGTTTCCCTCCTCAATTTCACTCAAGTTGGGAAACTTGGAAACTCCGGAGGGGGAGGACCAGGGAGTTAAAGGGCGGTACGAGCACATGTGTCGACAGTTTAGTTTCCTGTAAGTTGGCTCCTGTGAACTGTGGCTGGATTTCAGCACCAGTTTATACAGAAAGGAGAACAAAGTCATTTCTTAATGGACAGATCGTCTGAAGACAAAACCTAGGGGTTCTAAAGGCAGAGAAAAGCACAGTTTACCTAAAGGTTCAACTTTCACAAGGTTACTTTTATGGAACCTCTAGTGTGTGGAACCTCTATAGTGTGGAACCTTTAGACTGTGGAACCTTTAGACCCTGGAACCTCTATAGTGTGGAACCTTTAGACCTTGGAACCTTCTAGAGTGTGGAACCTTTAGACTGTGGAACTTTTAGACCTTGGAACCTCTATAGTGTGGAACCTTTAGACCTTGGAACCTTCTATAGTGTGGAACCTTTAGACTGTGGAACTTTTAGACCTTGGAACCTCTATAGTGTGGAACCTTTAGACTGTGGAACCTCTAGTGTGTGGAACCCCTATGGTGTGGAACCTTTAGACTGTGGAACCTTTAGCCCTTGGAACCTCTATAGTGTGGAACCTTTAGACTGTGGAACCTTCTAGAGTTTGGAACCTTTAGACTGTGGAACCAACTAGAGTGTGGAACCTTTAGTGTGTGGAACCTGTAGAGTGTGGAACCTTTAGACTGTGGAACCTTCTAGAGTGTGGAACCTTTAGTGTGTGGAACCTTCTAGAGTGTGGAACCTCTAGACCGTCTAGCCTCTAGAGTGTGAAACCCTCTTAAGGTCCTACAGTCATAACCTCTAGGTAAAGTTCCCCAAAGGTTCTCAAAGGGTTACATTAGAGGAACACTAAAAAAACTCTCCGACAGAATTACTTTCTGATACAAGAGTTTCATCCCAAACTCCAAAGCAGAATATCTTGCTCAACAAAAGAAAAATATTGCGATACATAATTTGCACTTGTGCCCCACTTGACAGCACCAGGGCTGGTTCTCTGGGAGGGTTTAACACAAAATAATACTATGCTTTGAACACTAAACTAATAATATGTCTTTAAATTGTCTTACATTCATTGTCAGTCTGTAAACTGGAGGCTGAACTTTTATCACTATTTTCAGACTAGTTGTAAATGTCCCAAATCATTATTGCATATTCATGTTAAACTAATTTTAAGGGGAGCGCAGACACTTTTCCACATTGTTCTGCAGTGGCAAAAAGCAAAACACATTTTTGAGTGGAGGGGGAGTTTAAATAGTATTTTTAATAGGGCTACAGTTACATTTATACAAAGACAAACAGATAATTGATGTTAACTTTACATAATTGTACAATATTAACTATTGGACAGTATTTTTAGTATTTACATCACAATTACTGAAAGCAAACAGAGTGTAGGACTGAGTGAAACTGTGTTTTTCAGTTACCCCTGATGAAATCTGTCATCCCAGGGAGGTCAGAGGTCACAATCAGATCCTGATGAACACCTCCGAGCAGGTGGAGAGGTTCATGCCCACTAACAGGAGGACTTCAACCCAAGTTAAATGCAAGCTGCCGTGTCGCAGAACTGTAAGGTTAACAAGGTGTTAAATACATTTTTATCACACGTTACCTGACAGTTAAACCTGACCAAAGAAAAAACTTTGTAATGTTTAATATATAATGAATTTCTCATTTGAATGAGTTTATTTAACAGGTTTATGGGCAACTCTGTATAAGTTGAGGTTCAGTTCAGCCAATGAAACAAAGACCTCTGACTTTGAGAAGTGTTTGACCTCCATCCTGCAGGTATTTCACCGTCAGTCTGTGTCCTGCAGCCACTTTCAGTTTCCCTTCTCTTCCACTGCTGTTTCCTGCTCCGTCACCTGATCCTGAGCTTCCTCTTTGTGCGTTACATGACCATTTGTTCTGTTTGAAACTGTCCCGAGCATCTTAGCGCTGTGCTCCTGCGCCTTCGCTCGCAGTGCTGCAATACTGTTCTCCCTCAGTTCCTCTTTAGAAAAAGGGGAGTTAGTGTCTTTCCTCTCTTTCTGCTTCTCTTCCTCCATCTCTCTGTCAACTGGATTCTCCTGCGCTGGTGTTGGGGTTGTGCTGGTGGGTTTGCTTGTGTGTGTTGTTTCCACTGACTTCTTGTGCATACCTGGGGGATGAGAAAGTATTTTCAATTGGTTGTATAAGAAGAATTATCATTCAAAAGACCCTTAACATTATATAGTGTCACTGTGAGGGTGCAATGGTGTAAAGTGATGCCTTACAAAATATTCATCCAAGGCAAAATGCATTTAAGTGATTTAATGTCTAAAAAGATGAATGAAAATAACTATTTCTCAGAAGTATAAAATCTACTCTGATAGTGAGACATTTAACATTGAAAAAGTGTGAAAGAGAATAAGTATGGAGGGAGTGGATGGGACATCTTATTCAATTTGAGTCATCTAATTGATTTAAACTAATCAATTGACATGAGGCAACAGAGGGGATTTGGTCTAATCTGTCCTGATGAAGTAGGATTATCACTCTATCGACCACTACCTTTATTTGACATGCAGACACTTTTATTGGCTCCTAACTTAAGTAGGCCTTAGCTCCCACTTCCTGTGGGCAGAATACATCTATTCCCTGTTGTACAACACATTTAGAAATGTTGATAGAAAACAGAAGAAGATAGTCTGGATCGGGCAGCTTTTAGAAATAGTCTTAACTTTCAATTAGCTAAAATAAATCAGCTCAGCATTTTAGATTATTGTTGCTGCTTTATATTTTTTAAAAAGAGCCAAATTCAAGATACCATATTTATTTCCAAGCGCAGTGATGGGGGATGAAGCTTTATGACTTACTATCTCATCACCAGACGTGTGTGCTCTGAGTAAGCCTCACAATCAGTTTTTTTTAACTGTGATCTTTCACTTACAAGCTGAAGCAACAGTAAGTGGAAGGAAGGAGCTTGTTCAGTTAGTATTAGCAGAGCAATGATGGAAAAAATGGCTTTTCACGCCATATTTTGACCTGTCGCAGGCGATGCTTTTAACAATAGCTCTGGTTTATTCAAGTGTCCCACTAAACCACGACAGCGTGAACAAAACCAGGGCCTTGAAACTGAAGCAGCTAAATGGAATTCAGCCTTCAGTCATTTTATTTCATGATTTACACCTTGTGCTTTTCTTCTTTTTCTGACACGTCAACATGAAAAAAGTCTCTCTCTGATTAAAACTGTCAGGTGACGTGCAACGGCGATCGTTTTGCAGCCGCTCACCCAGTAACCACGGAGCATAAGAGTCTGTGATGCCGTCCTTGGCAGACTTGAGGATTGACTCGGGCAGGGGGATGGAGTGTCGGACCATGGCTCCGTATAGACCGTACTCTGCCATCACGCTGCTGCGACCCCAACACTTCTCCCTTTTCCTCCACTTGGCTCTGCGGTTCTGAAACCACACCTGGAGAAAGGACCATCAGAGAAAGATTAGATGAAATGTGTGTGGTCATTCTGGGCTAATAGTGTTCTGGATGAATATTTGTTATTCTGACCAACCAGAACATAACACATCAAATTCCCCACCCCCATCACTTTGTTTTCTTGCTCATTATTATTTATTTTATCTTTGGCTGTGCAGATTGATGTGCAGTTTAACAGTAAGCTGTTTTCAAATGAATCCGCTGCTCACCGTGATTATGTCATCATAAATAGTCCAAAGGCCCATCATTGGCTAAAGTCTTGAAATGAAAGATATTTGCAGATTCGGAAACTCTGGTAAAGATGGAGTAAATGTCATTTTTAATCAGGGGCTTCAGCTTTTAACATATGAGATAAATGAAATAATTAATCAGAGTTTTTTATCTGCTGTAAAACATGGAGGGGACCTTTAATATATCTTAAAACCATTATGAAGGGTGTATATAAAAGCAGGAGCCCTTTATTTTGGAGATTAGTAGAACAATGACATCTGCTGGATATTTAAAACAACAGCACACCATCTTTCAGGAAGACTGATTTTGAGAGCTCATTTCCTTTTCCATCGTCATAATTTTGACTGAAATTTAAGTGTTTGCTTAAGCACATCCTTCCCATATTGTAGATGCATTATGCATTTGGTGTTTAATATTACTATTTTTCTCTAATCGCTCACTTCATCCGTAGAATGTCATCTTTTGTCACTTGTGTGAGTGTGTGCATGTGTGTGTGCTTGTGCATTATTCTCCTTCTAGCTTCTCAAGTGCCTAAATTGATTTCCACCAAGCCAGACTTTGTAATAGCCTCAGCAAGCTTGTGAATATGGATGAGGAAAACAGGGGGGAAAAAAATGAGCATCCTAAAATGGCCGAGGAGGCTGGATGAGATTGTAGGGATGGTGTGTGCGTGTGTGTGTGTGTGTACATGTGTGCGTGTGTGTGTGTGTGTGTGTATGTGTGTCTTTTTCAGACCTGGAATTAAAAACGATCAAAGCCGAGCCGGGGAAGCTATTCAGGTAGATCTGATGATAACCTCTATCTCATAAAAAGATGGGCCTCGGATGAGCAATCATGCTTTTTGACAGCAACGGTGTGTGTGTGTGTGTGTGTGTGTGTGTGTGTGTGTGTGTGTGTGTGTGTGTGTGTGTGTGTGAAGTGCTTCCTGCGAAAGGTGACCCCGGGGGCGAAGAGGCTGATTGAAAAATAAGTTAATTTCCAGGCCCGATCGATGGGGGACAGGCGCTCAAATATCACGGGAAATTAAAATGCTCATAGCAGCCTGGCAGAGCCTCTGCTCAGCCGCTGACCTCTGCTAATTAATTTCTGTGTAGTTATCATTTCATTTCAGGGCTGTGGCCTGCCTCTCATAGGGAGAGAGGTGATAAGTTCTCCTCAATTAACTAATTACACTGAGAGGTTGAATTGGCTGCTAATGTGAGAGCAGGAGACATTGTGAGGATGATGATGGAGCAGATGATGGGAGGATCCACCTGTCTGTCTGCCTGAATACCTGCCGTTTTTGTGTCTCTTACAAATCTGTCTTTACCACTTTATAACCTGCAAGTAACTCTAACCTTGATGTAATGACAAAGAACTATACACAGCAGGAAATGTGTAAATGATTTGACACATTAGGGGGCTGTTTGTCTTTTTGCACATCTTTAAAGAAGGTGCATGAAGCATCTTCAGGATATGACATTTAAGATAACAGAGCATAAATACTGTACATATAGAAATCTGCAGCCTGCACAGACATGAACACAGACTAACACACCTGTATTCTGTCCTCTGGTAGCTCAGTCTTCATGGAAAGCATTTCTCGGGCGTAAACATCAGGATAGTGAGCTTCATTAAAAGCTTTCTCCAGCTCCTCTAGCTGATAAGACGTGAAAATGGTCCTGCAGACAAAGGAAAACAGGACATATGAGGATAAATACCATCTATGCAGTTTATTATCTCCAAAATTGATATTTTCACACAGGTTTGTCATGTCAATTAAATAAGGCTTCAACAGAAATCTTCTGAAACTTTAAAATGGAATAATAAGACATTTCCCAGCACTGAATTTAAAATCAAATCAAGATTTTTGAAAATGAGAAACAGTTTTATGAAACAATTTCAAAAACTGCCAGTGAGAAAAAGAGATGACAGAGGACAGTTATCATTTTTCTTTGTTTACCAAATTCATTAAAATAATTAGTACTGTATTTCCCCCCATAATTATCATTATTCCTAATGAAAAATAAAGCAACAATATCTTTAGAAGACAGAGGAGATGATGATTATTTCATACAGGCTAGATTTATGAGGGATTTCAGACTAATTTGATGTTATATAATATATTTAGAGAATCACGAACACATGCAAGTGAAATTACAGGAATCAAACGGTGATTTTTCTTTTCTTTTTTTTTCGTTAATAGGTGATTTCATCACTGACAACTACTGAAAGCGGCCGCACTGGTGGGGCCTGTCGGACCGTGCGTCTTCATCGGTGTAGAAAATGAAGATATATTATACGTCTGTCGATGATCTTCTTTTAATTCTCATGTTTTTTGTTGTTGTTGTTGTTTTGTTTGTTTTGTTTTGTTTTTTTTACCTGTGTCGTCGTTTCTTTCTTTTCTTGCTCTGGCTCATGGATGATTTTGAGAATTTCTGATCCCCGGAGGAGAAGCTCATATCATCTGAATCTGTGGGGAAACACAACAGGGACCAACTTCAAGAACCAGCACAACAACAATGATAATAATAATAATAATAATAATAATAATAATAATAATAATAATAATAATAAACTGATTATAGAAAACACAGGTTTCTCGGTGGGTTATTTATAAAGGATTATTTCTACATTGTGATTCGTCTCAGATTTGTCTCAAAGGATAAAAATAGAAAATTAAAAGGAACAAAATAAGAGTTTTAACTTTGTTTTTTAATATTTCCCCCTAAAGATGCATTTAAAAAGAAAATTATTCTTTTTAAGTGAATTTAACTTTCAGCCATTACAGCTTGATCTCAGGGCGCGAAAGCTTTGTCCCTTTCACTTCTCTTCTTCTTTGGTGCAGGACATTTCTGCTGAACCTTCATTCTTTCTCGCTCAGAACAAATCAGCCAAAAAAATGTTCTAATGTTAGAGGAGTTGAATTGAAACGAGCAGCTGTTTCAGACTCGCAGTCTGTTACCGGAGGCTCATGTCAGACACTCACCGGAGCTGGCGGAGTGCTGCGCATCCATCTGCGCCTCCATGTGCGCCGCTCTGTGCAGCGGCTGCAGGTGCACATTTTGCGCATCTGACAGCACCTCCAGAAAAGCAGGCTGGCTGTAAAACGAGTGTATTCCCTCTGGTCCCAGCAAACCCATACCGACCCCGAGCCCGAGCCCACCGTGACCGAGGGCCGACCTCGCGGCCAGGACGTGCGCCCTGTGCGGCAGAGCCTCCAGCGGGCGTCTCGGGGCCGCCGGCGGGTCCTTGTTGAGGCCGAGCAGCTCCTGGATCCCAAAGCCGGTGCGCCGGTGCACCGTGGGGGCCATCTTCCAAACAGGAGCCGGCTGCTGGGATCCCCCGTGGTTCACGCCGGTTTGAGAAGCTGATTTCAGTTTATTCTCAGTGTCTGAAAGCACAACTCCCTCCTTCCCTGTCATGGTTATGCGATTGTACTTTTTCTTTTACACTCCCACCAAAAAAGAAAAGCCCCGGTGAGTCCCTGGTGCAATGAGCAGATTCTGCTCCTCCTCATCCCCCTGCCCTCTCCCCTGCATTTTATGCAACAGGCAACAGGCGTCAGCCAATCACAGCAGAGGAGACAACACACTGAAGTTTCCATCAGCCCCAATAAGCTTTATCTCAAGCACAAAGCAAATATCTGGCAGTTAAATATGACACAATAGCCCCACGATATATTTGCCTTTTTGACAAAAAAGTGTGAGGATGTGGATGGATCCTAAGTCCTGGACAAAAAGGGTGATAGGTGGTGTCACCTCTTACTGATGGTGCCCGTTGGGCTCATTGATTCCTCCACAGAAAGATCTTGACATGAAGTTTGACATTTGTGTTTATGTCATGCGCACATAAAACGGGGAAATAATAATATATGATCATTATATAGCTCCATCTAACGAGAGAGGGGGCTGGGAGTGTTTTCAAGAGTTATAATCTGAGATAGAAAAAAAGCGATTTTCACTGCAGCTCTTCATGTTCTTGTCACTGATCATCTGATCCGGACTCGTATATATCGACGGACAGATATATATATATATATATATATATATATATATATATATATATATATATATATATATATATATATATATATATATATATAAATCAGGTAAAATAAAAATAATATGAATCCATACTCGATGCTGCTGTGTTGAATAACACACTGGGCCATTGTCTGTCCTGTCTGATGCCTCATGGAGCCATTTGGTACAAATCTGTCCTGATGCCGTGAAACACAGACGAGTAAGTTAATTATAACCCAGTGTCCATCACTGCAAAACTATTTCCATTATTCTGCTTTATATATTTCATCATTCCTCATTGAATATGCCAATAACAAGTCCACAGGCCCCTTTTCACGCCTGCACACAAGTAAAACCAGTAAATACCAGTGGTGATGTTGAAATAAATGCTTATAAACTGACATCAGCCAATTTCTCGAGCAGTTAATGAATCAATTCTTCTTCCTTATTATTGAGACAACACAGTGATTGATCCGTTACCAGAGTCCAGCTCCATCCCCAACGTCCCACACGATCACAGCGATTTGCATATAGTAGTTTGTGTTTGGTGGCAGTCTGCGCATCTGTTGACAGGTTATTAAGCTTTTTGTTCATTCTTTGACGGGTCACATGATAAAGAATACAATGTCCCAGTTCGGGGTATTTAGGACACACCAGGGTGGCAATTAAATGCGAGACAAACCGTGGAGCGAATACCAGCGCACAGCCAGATTTATTTACCCCCAGAGCTTCAAGTGGGTTTTTTTTTTTTTTTTTTTTTTGGTTTTTTTTTCGCGTGAGGCCCGGTGGCAAATACAAAAAGCTGCGACAAGGACTGAAAGTGTTTCGGGCGCACACATGCGATTTTGAAAAGTGAGAGCAAAGACATTGGGCACGTCAGGGGAAATCAGCCCTTCGCACTCATTTATCAGATTCAAACCCGCCGAAATGTGAAATGAGGCGAAAATATTCTCATCTTTCTGTCTGTCTTCAGAAACCTAATCCTCTCTAATCAGCTATTAGTCAATTATTGCGCGCTTTCAATCGCTGGTGGATAATTTGCGGCACACTTTTGGGCAGCTGTGCGGACAATTACGCGGAGAGTTTATGGAGATGAGCGGACGCGCGCGATGGAAGCGGAGATACTGTCTCCTCGGTGGGACATGTGGTGATGAATAAAAAAAAAAAAAAAAAAAAAAAGCTGGATCCTGCGGGACTGCTTCGCCAGTGACGGTCAAACCTTTGTATCTGAACTGGGATCAGATGTGGCATCACCCCGGTCAAGTCAGTTAACGGGCTCTGTTGTTCCTGCGCGTCATGCCACAGAAATATCAGGCTTTTTTTATAATACCAAAGGAAAACGAGTCTGTTATTACTAATAATATTATCTTATTATTTTCTATATAATTTTACCTTAGTTTGTCTAATAGTAAGTCAGTAAAATCAAATCCTAACCATCAAATTATACAGAAGTTATATGCAGAGAGAGAGAGAGACTAAAATTACCTTCAGCATCTCATGAGAAGCTATTAGAGACATTTCATTAGAGGTGAATGAAGAGATCAATGCCATACCAATAGCTATGCTAATGAGGTTTCATACACACATACACACTCCACTTAGATTAGGAGGCAGCTAGAAACCAATTTCTGCATCACAGCTACTGTACAACTCATCTCCGTTTAATTCCAGCTCCTGAGTTCAGCCACAAAAAGAGATGAATAAAATGATGGTAAAAATCAGGAAAACTGCAGTTTTGCAGAAGTGAACAGAGGGTTGTGTGGACACTTTACAGACAGTGGATCAGCCTTTCACTGCTTTTTGATTTCGTAGGATTATAAAAGGAAATCTTTACCCTTTGTGTGGGAAAATACAACAGGGGAGTGTTGGTATTAAATTTGCATTTTTTTGCAACTTGTAATTTGCAGTTACAGGACTTTAAGTACATTATATGGAGCTATGGTCACATTTTTCTGATATTGATCTCTTCCACAATCTAAACAACATCAATTTGATTTGTGCTGTTTTTGCAAAAAAAAAAAAAAAAAAAAAAGTGGTATCCAGGTTGAACAGCAAGTCGTATTATAGGTTGAAATAAATGATGCCATTTTGTAGTGTAACCATGCAATGAGCAGCAATATTGTCCTTTACTTCATTTAACAGGCATTTTATTTTACTTGCAGCATCAACCATGTGGTCATTTCCATGACCATTCAAGCACTTGAACAGTATGAAGAACTGTCAAAAAATAAAGAAATTAATAACTGACCAAAAATAGTATTAAAAGCAAATGTAGGTATTAATGCATTTATTAAATGTGACATTTGTATTCATTTACTTTTGTTTTAATACCCCCATTTATCTACTTTCATATTTATTTTATTTGTTATTTATTCATTTATCCATATTAAGTTATATTTAAAAAAAATTCCCATTTGCATTTTCTATTAAAATTAAACAGCTACCTTTTTCATGCTCTAATAGTTCATTATTTTCATATTCACTTCAAATACTCCTCTCTTTGCTTTAATAGCAAAAATAGCTTGACAGGCTTCACAATGTCTTGGCAGTGGTTTTCAACCATCAGGGAAAACTGAACTGACTTGATAAATGAATCAAGTTAATAATCAGATTTCAGTGGCTTTGCTTCATAATATAAGATCCACAAGGATTAATGACAACTGTGTGACAGAATTTCCAACTTGAACAAATCAAAATGTTATGGAAACATTATCCATGGAAAATTACTGTAAAGTAGCCTAATTAATGCAACTAAATGAGCTTTTCTTTTGCAAGATAAAAAAATCTTACTGACTCTTTCAAGGCAGAAAAATAAAATTTTTTAGAAGTTTATGACCCTGTGGGTAAACAATCATGGAGATGAGTAATCAAATGCTCCAGAGTCTCAGTTGGTTTCTTTCATTTGTCTAAATTATACATTATAGAACAGATCCTTAATTAAAATATTTGTTAATTCATTCATTCCAACTTTTAAATTAAACAAAAGCTTTGGGGTTAAAACAGTCTGGGTCAGTCATATTCTGGCAGAGCTCCTGAACCATGGTCAGCTCTTTCTGTCTGATCAATCTTTGTGTTTGTTTGAGGCTCCAGAAATGGCTCTTCTAATCTGGCTAATTGCGTTTCCCAGAGCTCGGGATTTAAGAAGAAGAGCTGGGTCACCATCTAACCGTTGATCAAAACATCCTATTAAGGTGAAGAAACAAAAGGCTCTCACAATCCTAACAATGTGCCACTGGTGATTCAACAGTTTCCTCTGTGGGCACAAAGCATTAATTAGGGCAATAACTTCATGCTATTGCCGTTCTATAGTCTCCATTTCTGTATGAGTGCATCTATTTATGCTCTGAAGTTTGTCGGGGACTCTGACTTGCCGAGCGTGCCACATTCCCCTGTTGCATGTGCAGATGTGTTATTGGCATAATGAGGAATATACTTTGGAAAACATGGGAGTGAGTGTCCTTGCCCCCCCCCCCCCCCCCCCCCCGACACCGAAACTTTCTTGACAAAATAATATTCCTCATTGTGGTTACTTGTAACAAGAATTGACATAATTGCTTGGGCCCATTTCTTGTCTAATTAGCACACTTCCACAGTGGATAGGGACTAGCAGTTAGGCAGGAGAAGGGAATCGGACAGGCATGGCAGTAGCAACACAAAAAGGGGCCCCTGGTTTCAGTGTAATTAGGTGAGACAATGCCCCTGACTGTTTTGAGCCATGGCAGTGGCTCAGAGCTGGGGCCGAGCAGGCGAGCGGACGCCCCGTGAGGTACATCTCTCTGAGACCCTAATAAGCCCCTAATTGTCTTTTTTGATTCACATGGGTTCAACCAGCAGACATGAAACCAGCCTTTTCCTGATCTCCTGCAGAGATCATGGCCCTCACTCTTCAGAAAAGGGACCAGGACCTTTACTGTTTAGCCCCAAAACTCCAGACAGCTATTAACATCCTGTGACAGCGTCACAAACCTGGAGGGCTGCCAACATGTTGAGAACAAAAACATAGCCGTGTTTCTTAATAGACACCTATTGTCATCAGTGATTTATTTTCTAGTTTTGCCACTGCCGAGGAAACACAGACTATAAATCCAAACCTCTTCCTGATCTGCACTAATTTTGGACAAACTTACTGACACACTCACCCTCACACAACTGAATGGATTTATATTGTCAGATTCACTTTCTTTTTTCTGGCAGCTAAAGAAAAGCCTGAACCACAAGCAACAAGCTGGGCTGTTGAGCATGTTTACACATGCGCGCACACACACACACACACACACACACGCACACACACACACACACACACACACACACACACACACACACACACACACACACACACACACACACACACACACACACACACACGTCCTTATGTTTGAAGCCACTTCTAATGGCAGGTGGTGCTCATTTCATAATTTGCTCTCTCCAACATCCCCTGCAGTCAAGGCCTCACAGCACAGAGGAACGTCAATTCGATGTGCCCTCACTCCTTTAATTAGCTGTCAATTAGTGCAAATTAATCAACTCTTCGCCTAATTAAGCAATGTCACCAGGCAGCTCCCATATACAGTCCATTGTGTAAGCAGCATGAGAAAACTACTAGCTAGCAAACTCATTTTGGATCACAAGTGCAACTTAACGATCACATTGACATTGTGTGTGTGTGCGCATGTGTCTCTGTGGAGTATAAAGGAGGGTTAAGTCACACTCTTCGTGGGAATGCTAAATTATTTTCCTGAACCATATGTTGGTACTTCATGCATAAGGACTGCAAGTATGTGCAGGACATTACCCAACCTACCCCATTTCCTGGTTTTGCCTCATTTTCACATTTTCAAAACAATTTTGTTCTTAACAAACACACTTCATGGACACCCAGCACTTTGAATGTTAATCCCTAAAATACAGTTTCATGTTTGATTCACATATATATATATATATGTACTGTATGAAGCCTGCAACTGTCACAGAAAAAAATCATCAAGTATTTTTTTTTTTTTTATTATTTTTATAATAGAAGAATAATATGTTTATGTTTTTTTTCCTGTCATTTGAGAATATCTGGTAGGACATCCATTTACTTTCCTTTGTTTAAATTATGTCATGTATTCAAATAGAGCTGGGTGCGTTGTGGTAATGAGAGAACACTTGTATCTTTATAATGTAAATTACATTTTCTATATTCAAAATCATTACTACCACAGTATTTTAATGGTTTTATGAGAATAACCCTTATATGCTGTTGAGATCTACTGGTGTTTAGCTAGTTACTGAATACGTCTCTCTTTGCCTCCCACACTTCTGCTCGCTATTGCTCTGTGTATCTTATGTGTAGTTTTCCCTTTAATTCCTTTAGCAATAAGTATGTATGATAAATTTTGTTTACTTGCTATAATGGAGGTGAGGCTTGGTAAATTGGCTCCCAAGGAGCCAGGAAGCCAGAGCAGTTGACTGCCCATAACAGGAGGCATAGCCCACAGTTCACGCAACCACCTGCACCAACAAAGTGTTTAATTATATTGTTAAATTTATTCAATTAATGCAGTAGAAATGTAGGTTGTGTTTAACTAGCATGACAGGCAACAGGATCCCCCTCTAGTTTATATATCCCTGCCTCAGCTGAATTATCTTTCTACCCACTGGAGACAAAATTTATCCTCCCCTAACATGATAATGGTGGCGGCAGCGTTTATGAGGGATGATTACACCCATACCTGCTTCAGCCATATAGCAGAGTTATAACTAGTCTCAGTGACTTTCCAATCAGTTTTGATTCCATGTGAGTTCCCATGATTTTGCTGGGATTAATACCCTGTCTTTTTTTTTTTTTTTGGAGCCTCAGACTGCAGACAATGATTTTACCATGCAAACCACATACTTCATTTACAGTTGGAGCAGAAATGTAATCTCTTCAAACATCTGTTCACTTCTGACTCTCAAGACAAGAGCCTGTACCTTTTATTTAAGTCAAGCTGCCTTTAGCACATTGTTTACAAGTGAGTCCAGATGTCATTTAATTTAGTTTCTATCTCTTTCTATCTATTCTATTCTTTACTTGCTTCATTACATCCATTTTAAAAATGTTGTACAGAGACAATACATGGTGTGAAAGACGAGCTGTAGCAACAAAACTTAATTGGGTGTAAAACTGTTTTTTTTTTTTTTTTTTTTTTTGATGATCTCAGTGTAATAGCATGTGATTTGTCTACAGCAGCAACAGCCAATGGGGAAACTCCGACTCAGTCACATGGTATTCGGCTGACCAATAGTAGAATTATGATCAGTCAGTTAATCAGTCAGTGAGCAACATTTGCTGTTGTGGTCCAGCCACAAACTGACATTGCTCTTTGATTTAATTAGTATTAGTTAGCATCATATATTGTCTATTGTCATCAGTTTGATGTGTCACTTTCATAAAATTTGTGCTTCGAAGGCTACTTGCTGCAAGAACAGCAAATTCATTAATACCTACTTCAGAGTTGTTAAAACCTGATAGATTTGCCTCGAGAAAACACACAGGACATGACCACAGTGTCCTCCAGTGTCCCTGGTGGCTACAGGTTATATGTATATTTTCATGCTTGGCTTCATTTTGTCTGTATATGTTCTGGTGAACATCTGTGTGTGAGGATAATGTTTGTCATGAAGAACCAATCTTGTTGGCACGTGAGCAATTCAGACTTGTTTCCCCCTTCCCCTCCTCCTTTCCCTCCTTCCACCAGCCACTCTGAACCATTACAGGCAGTAATTGTTATTTAATGGATTAAACATTCATCCTTCCTCTGCAAACTCCCAGAGGGCCACAGGACAGCATCACCATGTTCATACAGCTAAACATCCCCCATCACACACACACACACACACACACACACACGCCGACGTTCATTTGATGACAGTGTTTGTGCTTAAAATTCAATTACCCACTTATTGATAGCTCTCTGGGGTGCTAAAGAAGTGGACACGGTGGTGGTGGAGGTGTGGATGATTTCCCAGGAGGCCTCAGTCTCCTCTGCACATCTCCAGCTGGATCTATTTCATGGCTTTACTCATCAGCATCAGACGCAGATGGAGCGTGAGCAGCCGTCATACACCTGCACACACCAGCGCACGCAGACACACAGAGAGCATCACACACACACAAAAACAAATTATTTGTTATTGTACATCCAAACACGAAAAAAACATTTTGAGTTTAATCTGGACGGTCAAGAAAATTGCTCACAACAAATGACGGAAGTCAAATCAAAATTATATTACATGAAAAAAAGGCATGGCCCAAACTGACGTCTTTGTCAGTTTTGTTTGATAAATGAAAAAATATACATTGTTGGTAAATCAACTTGATTGAGCTCCTTTGAATTTTATCAGCTATTAGAATAAATTGATCTTGGCTGATAGTTTCAGTTTAAGTTCTGTTTTACCCATGTTATTCTCCTTCTATTCTTATTCAGAAAGCAACATATCTTAACGGTATGATATAATTTTTCTGATGTTCTTAAACTTAAAATTACATTTTGACATTTTTATTTATCATATGGGAAAAGCATGAGTATTTTAAGAGCATTAACAATGGCTCTGTTGTATTGAAGTCATGAACAACACCGGGACCATGAAACTGAAGTATTTCCTAGTGTGTCGTCCATGTAAAAGGCCTATTATTATTATCACAGTGATGTTTCCTTATTTAAAAGTAAGTCTACACTTTCTCTGCACATTTCTAACTCCAAATAAGCTTAGTTTCATTGCTTGAAGTGTTAAACATAATAAAATCAGCACTCAGGGCCACAGGTAGTGCCCCCACAGGTTAGCCACGCGTCTTCCAGTCCCCTGAGTCCTCCAGGGGCCCCACAGGAACACTTGGCTTGCTGCTGGCCTCGTTTCCCGCTAATTACAGCACTTGTCTCCGCTCTCCCACGAGACGCCACCACACTGATGACAGAACGCCCCAGTTTGGAGTGCTGCATCACTGTGCAACAGCTGGGGCTGGCGGCTGCACGTCAATACCCTGGGGGATGTAGGGGAAAGGCTGTGTGTGTTTTTGTGTTAGGGGGTGGAGGCTAGAAGCTGAATTTTGTTGCCATTTTGCAGACACATGGCCAAACTCTGATCTAATAATTGTTACACCTGCTGCTGTTTTAACTGAACATTAAAATGTCCAGCGTCAGGCATTTAATCCAAAATGAGATTTGATTTAATTTTTTTTTTTTTAAATAAATAAAGATGAATCTTGTCATCCTTTCCTGTGACAGGGACAGTCTACAGCATCCAGTGTCCCTTAGGATGACACTGGATCGATGAGCTCTTTACATACTGTACTCGTCTCAGTGTGATTGCAGTGACTGTTCATTAACAGGCCGCTAGGTTTTAATGGCCTGCACACTTCTGTTGGCTGTAAATCTCTTGACTCCACCCAGGTTTGCTCCCCTGTCCCATCAAACGACTGTGAAGAATGAAGTCAGTGTGATGAAAAAGAGAATGAGATTTATCTCCTCTTCCTCCTCCTCCTACTCCTCCTTCTACTCCCTGCACCAAGATGAGCTCAGGAGCAAAGAGAAATGACAAGCGAGACCTCTGCGAGACACACCCATAAATGTGATAGTGGCACTGTATGTGTTTGAGATGCTAATGAGCCTGTTGGTCAGAGAAAGACACATCAATGCATCTCTCTGTGTCATCTGAATGCAGCTCCAGTGAACAAGCTGTGGACTCAAAATCGGAAGCAAGAAGAGAAACGTGAGATTTACCTGAGAAGACAGGCATGAAGGGCAGGAACAGTCTGTGCTATAGTGACTGAGCAGGAACTCATACTGAGGGGCAGGTATGTTGACTGGTGAGAATCAGGGGACCAGGATAAGGTGGACACTGTGTGGCTGAAATGACAGGATGGGTTAGAACTGGGAGGTGTTGAATGATGAGATGAACATATCAAGTCACCACTAAAACAAACATACTCTTAAACCGTGAAACCTCAGACTTTTCTAAAGATTTTTTTTAATTGACTTTTATCATTTAAACAAAACAGCAATACTGTTTTATTGTGTTTTTTTCTATATTTATCAGAAACCTGAATCCATTTTGAAATATTGGAACCAGTTCACTTTAATTCTCAATAAAAGGAGATTGCAGCTTTAATTGGGAAACTGTTGACGTTTTCTGTTAAAATCAAAATCCTTCATAGATGACTCGGTTTGAAGTCTGATGAAAGCATTGAATTATAGTCAGATTGATACTATTGTTAGTATAAATTTAAGTATCAGCTAGCCACAGCCACAACCTGCTTAACACAGGCCAGATGAAGAATTAAGATTTTCTAGTGTTTCTGAGAAACTGAGACCAGACACAACATGTTAAACTGTGGATTTTAAACTGTCATAAAATGTTGTTTGACAGTTGTATGATGTCACGGTCTGGCCAGTGGGGAGTGAAGACATGTTGTTGCGTCCATTCACCCTGACCTTTTCTTTCCCTGCAGTTCCAGGTCAAGAAATCTAGGTCAGAGAACAATGCACTCTCTCTGTTGGACCGTAGCGGGGTGCCAAACCCTTCACATGGTCCCCTCTGACCCTCATCCCTGAAAGCCTTCACATCCAACCACTCAACACAGTGTTACACTTGGCAGACACAGCAAAACTCCCACTTATTCAGCCATGTTACACCTCCAAATAAAGCTGGATGGGGAGTCCTCTTGTGGTTAGATAGAACAATTACAGTATTCTTTCTATCTTTCTATCAATCTATCTATCTATCTATCCATAATGACATTAAAGTTAAGTCCTATTTATTACGGGAATTTTAACAATATATTCAAGATATTTCCCCATCAGATTGTGTGAATGAGGCTTTGAAGCAGCCTTTGACAGTCAGCGTCAAAAGCCCTGTGAGCGCGTGCAGACTCTCGCCGGGTGCGGTGGCGCGCGCCTGTAATCCAAGTCACCGGGAGGCTGAGGCTGGCGGATCGCTTGAGCCCAGGAGCTCTGAGCTGCAGCGGACTATGCCGATCGGGTGTCCGCACTAAGCCCGGTATCGATATGGTGCTCCTGGGGGAGCCCGGGACCACCAGGTCGCCTAGGGAGGGGTGCACCGGCCCAGGTCGGAGACGGAGCAGGTCAAAGCCCCCGTGCCGCTCAGTAGTGGGATCGCGCCCGTGAATAGACGCTGTAGTGCAGCCTGAGTAATACAGCGGGACCCAGTCTTTTTTACACTCATCAACACACAACTGTCACAACACACACTCACACATTTCATCTTTACGCCACACAGCGGCTTCGTCGCTGACTCTTCATCTACTTGTTCCCATCAAAACCAGCACAGAGCAGCTGCTCGACACCACCTCCACCCGGAGAACAGCAGCCACTACACCAACCACAGTCACCTCATGTCCTGTTGACGGTAATAAAGCACGACTGTATTTTAGTGCAGGGTTTCAATATAAATCATCGAATATCTCTGTCTCTATCTCTCTCAACCCAACCGGTCGAGGCAGATGGCCGCCCACCCCGAGCTTGGTTCTGCTCGAGGTTTCTGCCTCTCAAAAAAAAAAAAAAAGTGCTGCTCATGGTGGGATTTGTTGGGTCCTTTTAAATAATTCGTAAATAAATAATTTGGTCTAGACCGGCTCTATATGGAAAATGCTATGAGGTAACTTTGATATACAAGAAAATTGAGCAGCCTATGCCGTTGTGCAATATCACTTAAATGTTTTTAAATTATTTTTAATATATTTAAATGAAATTTAAATGATTGTATTGTTTTTAAGTTTATGTGCAGCATAATTCACCATCAAAAAATTGAAAATACAGATTCCAAAGTAAAACCTCTGAAATAAGCAAGGACCTCTGTGACTTTAGGTCTAGTTAAGAGTAACTGGCTGAACAAGGTTATAAAATAACCTGTGGACACCAGTTTCCTCATTTTGGGTTCTGTCTCATGTGAAATGGTTTCACATGGTGAGGGATTGACTGAGCAAAAACAAATCATAACAGAACATAAGGGGCAGATGTTAGGAGGAACAAAAGAGGCCATATTGACCCATTGGTTGTCCAATAAAAATGATGCTATCCACAGTTCACTGTTAACACAACCTTGCCTTGAACAACAGGTGGGTGAGTGCTTTTCATGTGGCACAAGGATGATTATATTCACGTTTCAGTGATTGATCAAGGACATTGATGGAAGTCAACCTCTACCTACAGCATCCAAGAAGAAAACTATTATTCACAAAACTGCAGGATTAAACTCAGTTAACCAACATAAAAATAAGGCTGACGAATGATGGCAACACATTGGTGAATTCCAGTTTCTAATGTAAAAGAGTTCACAGCATTAATAAAAAATGATTTGATTATTTTGAGTTGATTTATTTGTTAAATACACTGTTTAAAGTTCATGATCTTCTGGGTGGTAAAGTTCACTCATCAGTCGGTAGATGTATGACGGCGCGTGTCCTCCAATGTTTGAGATAAACAGTGTGATGAGCTCAGGTGGGACATAGTCGAACACTGGACAGTGCACGTTCACCTTTGAAAGAATCTCACCTGAAATGCAAATGTTAAACTGAATTAATCTGAACATTAGTTTTAGGATGCCAGACTGCAGGAATAAGGTAGGAAGACAGGAACATTTATTCTAAAATCTTAAAAGCTGATGTTCAACAATATTTTGTTGGGAATGTGTGTTACCTTCAGTGAATGGAAGCACCTCGTGTGGTGAGACAAACTTGTGGAAGGTATCCTCTTCGTTTGGGAACTGAGGGCACAAATTGGATTTCCTTTTCATTTATTCTCAACAGAAGTGACAAGAACCTGACAGAAGGAACTTTCTTCTTACCTGAGGTGAGAGCTTAAACATGGGAGCACAAACAATCAGAGGTGTTGAGTGGTGCTTGGCCGCGAGGGCCAGAGTGTGTGTCCCATTGACCGCCCTGAGCCCTCCATTAGCTAAAACTGTCTGTGTGCCAATGATGACCTGAAAAGAGTTGACCAACACACAGGTTAACCCACATGCTAAGACGTGACTGTTTACAAGTCTTCTGTGGTGCTGAATACCTTATTAACACGAGACATGACTGCAAATATGGCAGCATCTGTGATCACTGTTGTCTCAATGCCAGCTTCTGAGAGACTGGTGGCCATTTCATGTCCCTGGTGGGAAGCGAATGATTAAGATAAAAATTGTGACACCTTAAATCAAGGTTTATCTCAGTAACACCAAACTTTCTTGTTTTTCCAATATACACTGCGATTTCAAATCTCAACTACCTGGCAGAAAGGGGCGCACTCTGCCACAATGACATGAAACTTGCGTTTGCGTGCGGCGTCTTTGAGGAAGGCCTCCACAGTGCGTGAGCGACCAATCGTCATGATGACCTCATTGGAGTGGATGTGCTCCAGGGCCTGCATGGCAATGTTGTCAGTTGTCCCCTCTAGACAATGAGATAGTGTGGAGAGAAAAAGAAAACCACACAGATTTAACAGATCCTTGGCTCTTGTCTGTTCCCAGAGTTAAAAAGTCATCTGTTGGCTGCAGAGCCTTTTCTTATCAGGCCCCTCTGCTCTGCAACAACCTGCCTGCTGACATTAGACACCATCTGACTCTATTCAGGTCTTCAAATCCAAACTTAAAACACATTTTTATGTCTTAATGTTCAGTTAGCTTCATACTCATTTCTAATTTCAGGTGTTATACCTGCAGATTGAGGCCTTTCTCCATCCCCCCTGCCCTCCACCACCCCACTCTCCCTTCCTATGTTACTCTCTGCAGGTCAAAGATTTTGCTTGAGCTTAATTACTGGATTTATAAATGACCTGCTTGTCTTTAAAAAAACAAAACAAAACAAAACAAAAAAACGTACCCAGCTCAGTCAGCAACTCATTGATGGCCTCAATGACATTGGCCTTGAGTGCAGCAAAGTGCTGTCTGAAGTTATCTTCGCTGAGTCCTCCAGAGGTCAGCAGCTTGTGGAGCGATTCCTGCTGGTCTGTCTCTTCACTCCTACCTCGAGATCTGAAGCAAGAAAATTAATCATTAACAATCAAGCACAGCCATGTTAGCAAAAAACCCTCAGACACTAGTAGATGCTGCTCCGCTCTGTATCTTTTCACCCGCTACCCTCTGCGGCCTTTTATACACTTTTCATATCAGAGTAGTGAAAAAAAGGAAATTAAAAACCTGAGCAGATGAAGGGGAACCTCCTTAAAAAAAGATGGAGGCTGTGTGTTACTACAGAGATTTTTAAATAAAAGTTCAGAATAAAGTTTCCTATAATAAATGAATAAAGAATTAATATTTCATTGGATTGAAATTGAGCCCTTTTTTTAAGAAAAGCTGTTTTCCATGTTATTAGTAACATCAAGTCTTTCAAGGAAATCTGAGCACTCAGACATTAATAGGAAACAATACACTTGTAAAATGAACCAAATTGCTTTCAAATAATCTGAAGAACTTAAAACCTTGTTCAATATACTCTGGTGAATATCAAAAATTATCATGTTAGTCATCTGATTTGTGCATTTGTGTTTAGACTGGTTCCTTTGCATTGTCATGAAGACCAAACAACACATGAAGACATGAATTTAACCCAGAGGAGTCCAGTAAGAGCACAAACAAGACTGTTTTGATTACCAACTGCTGTGATGAGAATATAAAACGACAGTCGATAGGAATTTTCTGTATGCAGACTTCATGTGGGCAATAACCAGTGACCCTGATGTATAGCTTTTCCAGTGCAGTGGTTGTTTTGAGCTGCTGTTTAAACACCTGGCATATTCCTCTCTGATGATCTTCAGCACTCGTCTGATCATGTTGCCAACAGTGGTCTCTGATGGCTGGGCTGCAGTCATTCTCCTCCCCTCTTTACAGATTATTTCCATCAGATCTCCTGAAAGAAACAACATTCAAGTGAAAATCAAACATATGTAAACTCACCAAAGCTGCTGACATATTCAAACAACTCTTGTTAAATCCCACCCATACTGTTTTAAACCATATCTCCAACTTCTGGAATTAAAATTATTATTTTTTCTCGTCTCACAGTCCCACCTGCTGACTGCACCTCCATCAGAAACTTCCTTGAACAAAACCCACTGTGGATACTATCAGACTACGGCCACCCTTTAGACAGCTGTTACAGCAGACCAGTAGTTCAGCTATACAGCTTTCACAGTAGCTGCCAGTCTCTGTAATGTCTGAATCAAGCTGTGGGTTAACAGACAGAGGAGCGTGACTCGCCTGCGCTGCTCCACCGAGCCTGGGCTGTGATCCTCCGGAGCAGGGCTGTCGTTTCCCGGGCTGTCTCGGCCGAGCCCCGCAGCGGTCCCGTCCCGCTCCCTCCCCGCTTCAGGTCGGACAGAAACGCTTCAACTCTCTCCGTCAGGTCTGTTTCTTTGTCCGGGCCCGGCATGGTTGTTGGAAAGAGGGACGTGCTGTCAAACGAGTCGACCCAATGTTTCCACAAATGTTTCACCCGGAAGTAGTTCAGGAGAACATCCGGGTCGTGACGCATGTGCTCTGATCTGATTGGTCGCTCGCTTCCCGACATATTGCACCAGCCCCGCGGCTTCAGCGTCGTGATGTTGGCAGGTTTTAAGTGTTTAATAGGAGCCGAGCTTGTTTTAAATCACCATGTTTTGTGGTGGTGTGTTTTGTTTAACTAAATCTGTACGTTTACAATCTGTCAACAGCTCGAAACCATCGTTTACTTTGGTAGATGGTGCTGAAGTGAACAGTTCAACCCAGTTGTAACTTAAACTACATTATGCAGGTTCTTGTAACATTTGTTTTGGGGTGGACACAATGAATAACTTCAATAAGGTGATCATGCATAGCACTGATAACTAAAACGTGTACTTAATATTTACGTCACATCAGTCTCTGATGTGCAATATAGACATTTTATTAGTTATATATATAATTTTCTCTAGGTTCTCAAAAATAATAACGGCTTACTCACCTGCATTCCTGCATGTTTGAGGGTATCTAGCTTGTTGCTTTAGGAGTTTGACTTTAGATAAAAGCATCCTTGAAATGACTGATGAGTCCATGGTCTCTTCAAAGCCAAGATAAAAAGCTGTGGTCATGAGACCATTTACACTAAACAGGTAAAACTGCTCATGTCTCTTCAAGACAAAACAGATTGTACATCTGTAGAAAGTAAATTTAGAGATGATAAGGTCATTAGTCACTATTGTGACCAGCAGGAAAAAGTACGCTTTGTGTAATATAAAAAAATGAAAATATTTGAAATCACGCAGAGTACTGTGATGTGATTACAACTTATGTCTGTGCATAGGTAAAAATATTAATCTTACAGAAACCAAAACATTAGCATTACAAGTAGGAAATACATGTTAGACTACACTGTAACTAATGTAAATTCATCCAATATTTTATTGAATAAAAGCCCAACACAAATTTACAAAATTTATCAGTTAACATAAAAATCACTGATTGCGCACAATGCGCATGTTCATTGTTAAAAATGTACCCATGACAGATGCCTCAATTAATCCCTGTCAAAAACAATCTGAATATTTGCAACCACCCACATTCTCTTGTAACCCAAGCCTCATAAGTATCTTTAACAAAAAGAAGCACGCTGGATGCATCTGCAAGTACTGTACTTGGGAAGTGATATTTTGAATATTTCAAAAGAAGAGTTAAATTTACCAGTGTGTAAAGAAAAGAGGTGAATGACGTTGAGGGAAAACGTTTGGATTTCCTACTTAACATTTCCCGTCAACACCTCCATGCACTGCAGTCTGAGAAGAAAAAAAAAAATGTAAATATATGAACTGTATCATAGAAATTAAATTGCTCATAGCCATATATATATATATATATGATGCTGGAAATACCCTTCTAAGAACAATGTTTTTGGTTTCTGGCTACCATTGATTGGTGACAAATTGATGTTCAGGTGTTCCAAAAACAAAACAAGAACGTGCAAGAGCTAATAGAGGTGACCTAATTTATAACTAAGAGAATATCACTCTGACAACCCCCCAAAAATATACCTGTAGAAGCAACTAAATAGCATTTACAATATGAAAACAAACCAAAGACGCCATTAAATTTAGCTACCAAAGATGTATGCAAATTAAATGACATAACACAGAAGTTCAGTGGTTGCCAATTTTCTCATCAAAGTAACATCAAACCACTTTTTCAAATAGCCTTCACTTGATCAAAGGGCACCAAGGATCTAGTCTGCTTGGCATGGTAAAGAATGTGTACATCAAAAGAAGGGCAAAAGACATTCGCTCATGGCACATCCATTCAAACTGAGCTCAAAATCAAACGGTTGAACTGATTGAAGGAACAAGTTCTTATTCAGTAAGCTGCAACATTCAAAACAGTGGAGACAGAAACGTGAAGTACCATGGGGATGGGCGTATATCACCACTGCTGTGACATACGCCTCCCATGTCTCACAGTGCATTTCTCCCTACAGCGCTTTTCATGTTTCAAACCCCTAAATAAGCAGGTGAATCTTTTTTTTTTTTTTAGAGGACAATCTTGGTACTCTCTCACAGCTGTGAAAACTAGAATTTGTGCCCCTCAAACCCCACTTGCTGTTGTTTGCTGAAGCTAGTCCAAGGAGGGTGGATGTTGGGATGCATTGGCTGACTGACAAGTAGCTTCCCCCGAGGTTAGGAGCAAGGGTTGCTTTACTCAATCAGCTTCTTTGCCTTGAAGAAGCGCCTCAAGTAGAAGACCTGCCATGTGGCCAGCCCAATCAGACAGCACATGGAGAATATGCTGAAGTACAACACACGTGTGTTGGTGGACTCTGGAAATTGGTGGAAAAAGAAGGGTATGTTTTTGGACAGCAACATATACTTTTTTGATCATACTATGAACTCAGAAACAAAACGTATCTTTCCTACATAAACATGAAACAAATGCAATAATAGTCTCACTCAATTGTTCATTCTCTATAGTTATTTAGGAGCTTTTTCAGCAAAATGACTAATTGTGTTGTCTTACCATTGGTGTCCCGCATCTCCTCCTCTCTCTTCTTCATGTAAGCAAAGTCATTGACGATCGACTCTGACAAGTCCTCCAGTCGCCTCAGCTCAACCTCAAGAGGCTTCAGCTTCTCCACCTTGGCAATCTGGAGGGATAAAACAGAGGCTACTCAATCTACTGAACAGTGATGTCAGAGAAGCCGGCCACAGAAAAAGGTAGAAATCATTTAAACAGTGTTGTTATACACTTTGTCCAGCAGGTGTCACCCTTAGCTTTGAAAACACTTTCTGCATTAA
The DNA here is from genome assembly GCA_038496675.1 of Rachycentron canadum. Classification (NCBI taxonomy): domain Eukaryota; kingdom Metazoa; phylum Chordata; class Actinopteri; order Carangiformes; family Rachycentridae; genus Rachycentron; species Rachycentron canadum. Next base: position 10,915,141 of record CM076665.1, read on the forward strand.
CCATCCATGTCACACTCATTTAGGCTGGTGAGGATTTGAACAGCTGCACCACCTGAGAAGGTTGGCCTTGACCTTCAGCAAACTGCTGTGGTTGATTTATGGTGAAAACATAAAAATTCTAATTCATTATGGAAACCACTGCCCATTGTGTCATAGTGCTGGATATTTCCTTTTACAACACGCAATTTATTCTAGTCATTGTATTTATGACAGAGGTCGAACTGCAGCCTCAGCTATGATAGTATGTACGCCATTTGCAGGACTGGCAAAGAGTCACAAGAATGAGCTTTACAATCCATGTAGTGTTGATACAGGACAGGTCACCAAAACAGCTCAATGAGTAAGTTACCATGTCACTTGTGTTTACACCTAAAAACTAAAAATAAGTAGTAAGAGTTATAACACGCACATCAAATAATCAGAGAATATATTTTGTCAAACACGGTTTAACTGACAGGGACTCTTTCCCTGTCTGTTTAAGGCAATACACTCTCCTACATAGGTAAATAAATTTTCAGCTCCACCCACCTGCCCACACACAGGCATACCCTCTTGAGCCCTCCCTAAACATCCACCTACACAGTCACTGAGCGGAACAGAACGCCATGATCAGCACACCATGTGTGGGAAGTGGGTGATTCTCAACTCAGTCTTTATCACTTGTGTACGTATTAGGTGTTGCCTGAGGCAGCCAATGGCTAAACTGTTCTCAGGAGAAATATTAAGTGATGATGTAATACAATGTGTCCCTGTATAAGAAAATATTGAATGATGTGGAGGTGAATAAGTTCATCCACTTGATTTTCCTGTTTTATTTTCTCTGCACTGCTGCTATTAGGAGCAAGTATTTAATGTGATGTAAATTTACAGCATCAGTAAATTCTTGTTGCCACAGGTCACCATGATTTATTAATCTGACCAAATTGTTGTTTATTTCCATGTCATACAACAGTTACAGGGAAAGGTTTACATGTCTCTTGAATCTGTACTCTTGTTGATTTTAGTCTGATGAAGGAGGGACATTATTATGACTAGGGGTGTATTTGTGCATTTAACAAAGGAAGGGTGTCAATCTGCATTTCTTCAGAGTCCAAAACCAACTTCTACAAAGACCTTGATCTGAAAGGATTTCAACCCCAGTTTTAGATCATATTTAGGAGAATTATGTGCGATCTAACACGTCCATCAGGCTCTAGAATACTGGCTACTAGTGAACATATGTAGTGAAACTCCTACTGAAAGACCATTGCATGCTCTACATCCAATGACCTAACCAAGCTGCAGACAGACTTTATTTATCTACAGTATCCATCATGTTACAAAGGCAAAAAAACAGACTCTGAAACTTACCTCTTCATAGTTTTTGGCCTCCACACCATGCTTCATGTCCAAATTGACCAGCTGGTCAGGCACTCTTCCAGTTCCTGATCACAATGAGCAAAGCTTTTACCATCATATGCAATTAATTGAAATTCTAATTTGTCATTACTAGCTCAATAAGCCTTATCCATTTCCACAGCTACAAAAGGCTTTGTTAACATGCCTACTAAGAATTCAATGTTATTCCATTTATTTATTTATTTTATATACAAATCCTTATTAGTTTCCTACCAGTATCTCTCCACCATTGCAGAATGTGTTTTTGCATTGGCTTGGAAACTACCCTTCCGCAATAGATAACGGCTGACACATGCTTATTTTCCACAAATTTACATTGTGAATATCATAACCACATATGTGTAACAACAAACAAAAAACCCACAAAATAATAAATAATTCTGTTCTTGGTCAATGATAAAGACAAATCGATTTCATGTGAGTAGATGATAACTGCCTTGATGTTTATGTAAATCAATCAGTGGAAAAACAGTAACAAAAAAAAAGTGGTTAACACACTTACCCAGGGGTGATTTGCTTTCAAAGCACACCTCAAACATGTCATAATCCTCTGTAGTGAATGCAAACTTTCCTTTTGTTGCATCTTCCTTGGAGTAAAGGGTGTGACTGGAGGAATCTGTGATCTACAAAGTTCAAGAAAATAATAATAAAACTTAACCAAAATACTGAATTGATTGACAGCAAATGAATCAAGTTCGGACACAAAAAATCTACGAACATTCAAACCATCTCTAATTGCAGCATATGCAATGAGATGACTTGCTGCTTTTCTCCATTTTAAATTATGGTAAAATGATATTGGTTGCATACAAAGACTTCAGGATTTGGGACTGGTCATTTTAATGATAACTGACAATTTTAGAAATAAAGCTATTAAATGAATAAGGAACCACCAGGATAAACGTCCCAATGATCACAATCAATATACGTCCAAATTACCTGCATTCAGATAATCATAAAACATTCACCCAGACTAATAAATGCATTTTTAATACAAGACAACCATTGATGTTTTTATTTTACAGCTGTTACAGCATGAAGAGAGTTTCACAAAACTTTTATTAGTTATCTCTTAATAACATTGAAACGGGTTGATAATAAGGTGAGGACAGACTCGTCTGATGTATGGAGGAGTTGTGAGTGTCCGGTTTATTTAATTAACGTTACACACGAGTTCTCATTAGCAGGTAGTCAACGCGAAAAGCTAATGTGCTAACGTCGCTAGCTTGTACAGCTGAATGGACGCTAAGACTGACGTGTAACAGCAGCGGAGCCGGGCCGACGACACTCACTGACGGCGTCATATCACATAACACACGACTGTGAAATTAACAACCATCAACCTTCAATACATCTGCCTTTCACTGGTTTCACACACATTCAACTTTGTGTCAGAATATGTGGATTTTACACAGCACTCCGCACGGCGACGTTACGGCTGATGTTAGCTAGCTAATTAGCAACTGGAACCAGGAAGACGGAGTGTCTCAAGGCCTGGGTTAGCTTCGATGCTAACAACAGTTGTCACACATTTCTGCCGCACTCCGCCGACAGCTGAGACTATTTTCAACACAGACTGTGAATTTCACTTGTTTACGGTATGATAACGTTCAAACCCTGAAGCCATGTCTCGGCCTCGTTACAAACGGGGCACGTTAGCTACAGCTAGCCGCAGGACCTGTGCTCACCTTCAGATTAGTTTTGGTGTTCGCCTGTTCGCTTATTTCATACTCCCCCGTAACGAGGACGTCTTTGTGGATCTCCTCCCGTAAACACTTTCTTGAGTTGACCGGTAAAAAGAAAGAAATTGAAAATACCGATTCAATAAGAACCGGTAACAGCAGTAGAGCAGCGAGTCGAGCCATGGCTACCCTCAACCAACCGACCAACCAGCCCGTGCCAGCCCACCAGCTTAACGCCGAGCTCCAGCTCACGCAACCGGTCTGAATGGAGACTCCAGCGCCGCCTCTGGCCTGGAGGGAGAAGTGCGCACCAACGCCTAATTTCCTCTGTGAGATTTTAGTCTAATAAATTTGTTAGACCCTGGCCACCTGGCTGTGGTCCGCTTTAGTCCAGATCCCTCCTGTAACGTTACAAAAACATTGAGGGGAATGATTAAGGAGGATAGACACAAGGATCTATTATTTTCCTTAAATAGCTTATAGGGGGAGATATTGAAGGGAATCGTGGCCATGACTACTCCTGTAATGAGGACTGCCCAACACAGAGCAGAACATCTAATCAGGAGAGGGGAAAAGGAAGGTGCTGCAGGTCCAGGTGGGGCTGCAAGGCCAAAGGTTACGTAGAGCAGATAATGAGGATCCAATTTCAGGGCTCTGCTAACTCAAGAGAGGTCCCAGTGGGACTCTCTTACATGGCCACTGGGCTGCTGGAACATCTCGCTAAAGGCTTCAAGTCACTTCAAAGTAACTTTACCACAAATCATATGGCAAGATTTCTGCCTGTGTACCCTGAAGACAGGACCTGCACAGAGAGGAAAACTGAAATGGAACATTCCCCATGTCGGGGACGTCTTCATTAATGTAACAGACCTATGGCAAGAAACTAAATGAACACCACACAGACAACAGCTCCATATCTCTGTCCAGGAGTTAATGGACAGCTGGAGAAAAATAGAGGATATTCACATACAACAGCAGAGAACATGTTTGCACAGAGAAAGTGGTTACGATCTGCATCCTCACATATTGCACAATGAAAGTGAGGTGCATTTAAAAGGTCTGAAGACCAGTAAGTGGACCTGTGAGCTTATGGAAAACTATTTTTTTGAGCATTGCAGCCTATTGTGGGATACAGGCATGAAGCAGGACAACCTGACCTCTGCCGGTCTCAGGCTCTTGTGTCAATTTCAGACTTTGTAACACAAAAAACAACAACAACAACAAAAACTCCTTTGAGGTGGCCAGAGTTTCTGGTTTTGACAATATTGGGGCCTTAACACAGACTACAGCACATAAAAAACCTGGGGCCCTCTAGTGGGTCAAAATGGCAACTTTCTTAAGACGAATAAGAGTTACACAATGTGGGAAGAATTGTGCGGACATGGAAGTTCACCTTTGTGAAAACCACATTAGATTGATCAGTTGTTTTCAACTACTTCAGCTACTACTACTACAGTTCAATTCATACAAGGAGTTATGGCACTAAAATATTTTTCAAAAGGATGTTAACAGAAAAATACACCTCTGCAGGTCCTTGAAATTTGTGAGGCAGTCAGAGTGCTGTATTTTGTGTCTTGTTTAGTGTCTATATTGATAAATCTCTTATAAGATTAATCATCCCTTTTCATTTCAGTTCATCTCACAATTATCTTATTGATATTTATAGATTTTACTGAAAAACATCTTTAATATTACCATAATTGCATAATAATCCATCCAATATGTGACTGATAAATCCGGATTATGAAACAGACATATCATGCACAGTGTTGGCTGGGGTATTTTGAAAATCCCAAAAGCTATTATTTTTCTGTCAGCAGCTCAGGGATTACCCAATTACATATGATAGAGCTGTCCAGTTTCCAGGGAAACATCCTTGTTACAGATCCCACGAGACGAGACGAGAACAGGCTGCCGACTGGGGAGTCTGGCACTAAGCGAACGGTAATTATTGGATAGAGAAATCCCTCCAGTATTGTATCTTAGTGCGTCAAATAACCTCTAAGAATAGCATGCCACACACTCCTCTGTGGTGCAGAGCTTCTAGACCATAAATGAGATCCACAAAACTTTTTAATCATACACCTATGACTAATCTACATTTTTACATGATTTAACTGTGCTGAATGTAAACGCCATGCCTGCCCAATAAACCTTACCTTGTATGTAACCACTTAATCATTGTCATTTATTGTTTTATTTTATTTGTATGAGGTGTGTAAAACACTTGGAAAATTACCTCAGTAATATTATTGTTGATTGACTAACCTTTGTATCACCTCTTGGCACAGGTTCAGTGTCTCATTCCATTATGAAAGTCCTACTTTACAGACCAGAGTACTTCCCTAAATGAGCATGACGCATGTGTCTCCACGCCCTTAGACTAACTGTTGTCATTGTTGTGCTTGTTATCACATCCAGAAACTGGCGTTAAACAGAAAGCAGACATATGCTGATAAGTACACAGAACGCAGACTGAGTTCAAACACAACACTGATATACAGGCTCTGTCATAGACACTTTATTTCATAGAATATCTGCTTTGTGTCAGATGGAGTCACTCTGTTGACAACTATGTTGGTAAAACATTAAAAGGAACATGTCAGGAACAGATGTAAAGAAGAGTGTGCTCTGTCATTTGCCTCAGTAAATATCATCCAGACAGACACTCAGCAACAGGGGGAAGAAACTGAAGTATTCTTGGTTTCTTGAAGCTTTCATTACCTCTCTAGACAAAAGAAAGGTACCAGGGAAAGGATTTCTATGAACTAGAGCTGAGCCCTTGTCGTCGAGTCACAGAGGCAAACTCAGCTTTTTCATCATCACTCCTCTCAAAATTACACCCGGGCAGGGATCCTCTGCCTGTCTCCCTCTCTGCAATTCTCTTACCCTCATCATTTGCTCCCTTCCTCCTCCTCCTCTCTTGCCTTAGTTTCCTCCTCTATTTCTATCAGGCATACGCTGCCTAGTTCCTCCCCTGGGTTGCAGCACCGACGCAGGTTGGCGTCATAGTGGTCTAATTTTACTGCTGTTGATGCTGATGTTAAAAGAAGCAATAGGCACCTGCTATTTCTGCTGCTACCCCAGCTCCCTGGGGCCGGCAAAGAGGTATTAATAGACAGAGTTATTAGGCGCTGCATGATCGCACATAGAGGCTTCATTGAGGAAAAAGAGGCTCTGCTTAAGTGCAAAGGAAAACAGATAGGTACTCAGAATTCAGCAGTTATGCAACAGCATAGCACTGACAAAACAAGGGGCTTCATAAAAACAGGTTCAAGCCAAGCATTTTAAAAGTGTAGCCTACTGCAAGAAAAAACTATGGAAGCAGTAGAATTAAACTCTTCCAACTTAAACTGTATCAATTTTTTCAATAAAGTTTTACTCTTATGGAGCAGGTCTGAAAACTATGCAGGAAACTGCTGATAACTTGTCTGTGTTGCTCAAACGGGTGTGTCCACACTGGAAGAACTCAAACGTCAGCATGACAGTTATTGTGTGATTGTAGTTTTTTAGCCAGCAAGTCCCACATGTGCACACCCCACGTACTTCCTGTGTAAAGTCATGAAGCAATCCTCCTTATGATGATTCCTCACATAGAGCAATATTGATAAAAGGTGAAATGGGCAAGTGAGGTGAAAGAATGACAAGTATAAGGGAGAGGCTGGAAATACTCATACGACAAACTGGAGCTAATGCACAATTGCACAAACGGCACAAGTTGACAAAGCTATAAAGTAAAATTTTTAGCATCAAAATAGTAACTTAATATAACATGTCATCATATCTGGCAATCAGCTAGTTAGTTTAAACCATGCAGAAAAATAGCACAGGAATGCCACGATAAGATAACTCACTGAGTTTAACTTGAAATTACCATTAAACCATATGAGTTATAAACTTTTTATAAAATTTTTAAGAATCTTAAATTTAGACAAGGGGAAACCCTGTGTTCGCTCTCTATCCAGAAGCACATAGGCACTTTGAAACTGCCTTTGTGTACGATTATTCCTGTGTGTGTGCCTTATATTGCAAATAATTAAATATAGGCCAGTGATCTTTTGCATATAAGAATGTATATCTGTTCTTTGCGTTTAAGACTCATCAGATCTTTACTGATAATTCACAGCGCATTCACAATCAATGGCAAAGGTGCATTGTGCATTGTAGTGCATTGTTTGTGAATCATGTTTCTAGATCACGCAACATCTTCTATAGTAGGTATTTACATGTGACCCCCTTCATCAAACAAGAGGTTCTGATGTGATGTTGGCACTTGAATGGTAATCTTGGCCCGGTTGTGCTTCCAGATGAGGGGGATTTACTGTACAGAGCCCGTGTGGTGGGAAAGAAGAGTTGGAACAGGCTTAATAATAATACCACTGTGCAGACAGACGCTAATGTAGGTGAAGTCCAGCCTGCTCTGAGTTTTATGGGGGGGGGTTTGAGGATTTTATTTTCTTGCATTGTGCGTGTTTGGCTGCACGCGGGAGGTGACATTAGGCGAATCCAAACCTTCCCAGACAACAGAATAAATTTAACCAACGTAATCCGCGGCGTGTAAACGTTACTTTCGGATCCTCGTGTGATTTCTCCTCTGTAACCAAGTGTCTGGACTGGTCGTCGTGCAGCGACAACATACGAGAAACACACGGGACCGAGGGCGTCGCATTTTCCCTCTGTCCTGCAAACATGCCGCAAGTCACGTCACACCGGAGGAGACACCTCAGAAGAAAGCTCAGACGCGTCGAGGTTACGTGTTTTAGCGGAAAATGTTGTCCGGCCCAGCGGCATCTGCTGGGAGCTGACAGGCAGCGGCAGCAGTGAGTCCGCCCCACGCTCTATATTTGGGCAAGGAAGTACGACGTCAACGCGCTGGTCTTGCAAATGAAAAAAATGGAAAGAACGCACTGACGTAAGAGCCCTGACGTATAGTTAACCTTGGCAACAGACGGAACAATAAATAGAGCCAGTGGAGGTGCAGGAAAAATACATGTATTCCTTAGACCAGCTAATTTTAGACATTTTTTAATTGTGTGTTGAATGTTACTGGAGCTGGTGTTCTATCAGCTAGTCATGAAAATATATTTCTGTTTATCATGAGACAAGAGCAACAGATTCAATCAGTCAAACTGAACTGAATTTAAATATCACTATTTTATTTACATCTCTTACAAACAACATTCATCTTTACTCTCTCTGTAAAAAAATAAATTGAAATTTCATAAATTAAAACCACTAATGTTTTCACAGAAAACTTCATACTAAGACCACTCAGACCATGGTTAAGACAAAGCACGTCAGTTTTTGTTTTGTTTTTTTAAGTTTCACAAATAGCTCACAATTACTCTCACTTTCCATCGACCAGAAAACAAACTGGATCAATAATAGCTATTGCTCTGAACACACAACAATACTACAACAAGTTTTGTTATCTAGCACCATAAAATCATATATTAACTCATAAAACAATAAGGTGGTATTAGTTGAAACATGCTTTTTAACTTGCTACATTGGTGTAATAGGCAAGTATAGATAAAGGCAAATAAAATTGTAAATAATTTGCTCTCTGGTACAAGTCCACTCCATAGCCCTGTGATCTGCACATCTATCTCAAATAATCAAGAAAATGTGCTTGATAGGAAGTACTATAGTTTTTGGAAGTGTCTTTATAGGGCCAGCAGGGTTGGTGAGCTGAGGGAGTCAGAGGACTGGTCGTTACTGTTGCTTCCTCTCCTGTGGGCAATGCCACAAGTGGGGAAGGTCTCTGCCTCTGGGAAGGTAAACACAAAAGAAGACGTGTAGGTGGTGCAGGCAGGTGTGCAGGTCACCACTGGTGTGCAGAGGGGCTCAAAGTCATTGTTATTGGCTGAGGCATGAAGGGGCTCCCAGTCCTGAGTTGTGTAGAGGGAGCTGGACAGGTCAACCTCTGGCACTGACCGAGCGGTCTCCATCTCTGTCTTTGTCAGCAGATCCAGAGACTCCTCCAGCACAGAGGCATCAAGGTCTGTCATCTTGACCGTGCTGTTGGAGACGGTGGCGGTGGAGAGGACGGAGCTGCTGCTTGAGAAGATTGAGTTGGAGGCTGAGGTGAAGGCTGGCTGGCTGGAGGTGATAGTGGATGCCTCAGAGATGGTGGTTGGTGGCTGAGAGGACACCTCGGTGGAGAGGCAGGAGTGGACAGGAGAGATGGATGCCATGGGGAAGTCCGTGTCCAGCTCTGAGGGGATTTTGCAGATGGGTTGGTGGGCAGCCAGGATAAACTCAAGCCTTTCCTTCTCCTTCAGAAGATTGGCAATATCGTTCTGCAGGCTGGACTTCTCATCCTCCAGCTTATCGGTTTCCTTCAATGGATAGAGAAGAAAAGAGCATTAACTTGGCTGTCAGACAACACTGCTTTTAGCTGTGGTGAGAAATAGATTTTGATGAATAATGGTAAATCTGTGGCATACTTACAGCTTGCAGAGTGTCGGTAAGCTCTCGCCTCCTGTTGCGGCATTTTGCTGCTGCCTGCTTGTTTCTCTCTCTGCGAATTCTTTTCTTCTCTTCCTCCTCAGGTGATATCTGAACAGATTACGAGATAAAGTTAAGACTGAGCTTTATGATTCTTAATACACTGCAACAAAGAATATACTACTTGTTATATAACACCTAAAGTAGATGTCTGGATGATAATTACCTGTTCCACTCTGCCCCTCTTGGTAGAGCTGTGAACTTTGGATGCTGCAGACCTCATGGCTGGTCTGGAGTAGGCAGGGCTGGGGCTGGAGCTGTAAGGGTGAGCTCTGTGAGAAGGGGCCACTGAGGAGATCAAAGGCTGGACCATCCACTGCAGATCCGGGCTTGTTGAAATGGCTGTGACAGTTGGGATGAAGGAGGCACTCGATGCTGTCAAGTCAGTGAAATCCTGGAGAGAATGAAGCAAGAGGATTGTCAGTACATTTGATATACTTTCAGGAGTGGGGGTGCAACATTGCAGGATGTGTATGAATGAAGCAGAGGGTCTATAAAAAGCTGGGTGGTTTAAAAATATCCATATGATGTCAACTATGACGTTACACTCTCTCTATGGAGTTTCCAGGTGGATGAATGAAAATTGCCTTGCTCTGTGTGAGGCACAGGTCAGGAGGCCATTTCAAACACAATCAGCATAGGCTATCACTGTCTGGCTATATTTATCTATTTGGCATATTCATTATTCTATGACTTAATGTTTAAACTTCATGAGCAGATAGTGAATGCTATTACTGTTTTTTTTTTAATCTCTTTAAGTTGTTCATTTCATGCCAAACAACAATGAATTGAAACATCAAGTGGGCTATATATTGTGATAAAAGTTTAAAAGTATTGGCTGGACGTACCTGAGACTGTGGAGATCCCAAGCTTGAGTAAGATCCCGCTGGTGACGGGTAGTATCCCAGATTGTCTACAGATGGTGAAGCGGTGCTGCAGCGGGAGGAGGAATCGCACTCCGCGTTGAAACCGGTGAACATCATCGTTCCCAAAGAAAAAAAACAAGTAGGAAGATCCAAACAAACTCTACTGCGGGGGTAGGTGAAGTTGAAACAAGGAAATCCCTGTAGTGGGTTTGTGGAAAACCTCTAAAGTGCTGCTCCCGATCAGTTTCCTCGTATCGTTGCTCTGCTACTGAAAGTTTGAGTGCCAGACCTGACAACACGGAGCCTTTTATAGCCTGACCGGACCAGAATGACGTCCACAAAGGGGAGTGGTCCCCTCTCAGCCCTGAGAGGAAAAAAACACCAAAACACCGACCTGACAACGCAGTAACACTCACACTTATCGCTTGTGCTCCGTTTAAAAGTCGACGAAGAAAATGTCCGCCCGCGTTGTTTAAAGGCAAAAAGTGACTTTTAGTCATATTTTTTAAAACGCACCCTCAAGAAATGGAATATTCCAGAAACGGGATCCCCAATACGTAATTTTCCAAATATGGTGCATCCTGTACATGGGGCGGGCCTTGCTGGGAAATCTTCCGAGATTGGCCGACAGCGACATGACGTTATGTAAGACAACAAACACAGAGGCTGTTGTGAAAACTGGAGAACTGGGATAATGGTCAGCAAAAGTACATCCTACACATCAAAGTACATCAAAGATAAATTTGAACATGCTGATTGTCTGTTCTGAACTAGGTGTATCAAACAACCCCCCTACTCCCGTCACCACCCCTCACCCCGTCGATTTATTTTTGGCTTTCCTGGTGAACAGTTACTTACATTATTATTTGCAACAAGAATTGGATTATGGAACCACAGCGGTCTTTTTTTTTTTTAATTTTTTTTTTATCCCACTTACTTAGATAGGCTTTAATGCATTTTATATGTTACTGACAGAACTATCACTGAGGCAGAGTGGGAAAAAAAGCACATTTACTTTTGAACAAGCTGTAGGTTGAACATTTAGTTGCAGAGTCAATCAGGTACTCAAGTGTTAGACATCTCACAGCATCAAAAATTTAGAGCTGAGAGATTTTGATTTGATGCATGCTAATACAATATGCAATGAGATGCAGGGCAGTATTGTCTTGAGGTTGTGCAGTGTGCAAAGAATTAGAATTCAAAATTGGGTCAAAATTGGGACAAAACAATGTTGCTAAATTGAAGTTATGCAGAAATTATTTAAATGTAAACATAACTCTTTTTGTTGATTACCTGGAGGAATATCTACTATTCATACTGAAGTATATGAATAAAAAAAATCAATCAATCAATCTTATCTGGGTTAAATTTTGCTTACAGGTGACAATTGTGCTTAATTTGTATGAAATCCAAAGCTAATTTACATACATATACAATGGATAGTAGATAGGCCTCCCAGATGCATGTCAGAGCAGAAGCAGTTACGTGTGGGATGCGCCTTCAGGCAGTGTATGTACCTTCAGTGGTAACCCAAGCAAGGTGTGTTTAGTTGCAGAGTAAGGTAGTAACTGGTTTCTGATGTGTACTTTTCCACAACAGCTGTTTGCTTATCTCCGGGACGTCCACACTTGTTTGTAAAGGTCTTTCCCTCAGACTGTGGTAGAGGGAATCCTCACGCCTTTCGCTTTATGGTTTGCATAACAAGCCACAACAATCACTGAAATTACGCTTGACATTGCCTCAACCATCAGGCTCTATGTTGTCTGTTAGCCTGTCTTTGGTGGAAAAGCAGGACTATAGTTAGCACAATGACCCTATTTCACTTTTGCTAATATCACCATGTTGTTGTTAATAGTATTTATAAGTATCTATAAAAAGCTACAAATTGGCATAAAATATTGGGAAAAGCAAAAACCTTTACATTTTCTTTGTTTCCTGACAGTGTCAGTCAGGGATGCTCCTCTTCAGGGAGCATTCCCTCATAAGAGTATCATTAATAATAGGTCTAAAGACTTAATAATAGTGTTATTGTGTGAAAGTGCATCAATGTGAGTTAAAGGAGTCGTGTTTTGTTTCCCGCGCTCGTGTTTTGTTTAACATTCCTGGTTGCCGTGGCAACACTCCACCCCTTCGCGTCAGTGACGTCATCAATTTGCATGGCAACAAAGATCGTTTTGTGTTATGAAGACGAACCACTCAACAGAGTAAAACTGAACCGACTCTACAGCGTCGACTGCCATAACAACACGTCATTACGTCAGCGAATGAGCCGAAACGTCTGGTTGCAGGAAACAGTGGCAGAGTGGGAGCTCTGTCTGTTGCGCCGGTCTTGGACGTCGCTCCTCTCCGCGGAGCCTGTGGAGCAGCGGAATGAAACGGGACACCCAACAACCCGTTTGTCGACTCGATTGTTTGACTGTTTTGTTTGATTGCTTGGCAGGAACAGTAGCTTTCCAAGTCCCGAGGTGCTGACCTGGGCAACTTGTCTTAAACAATGACTTTTAGTGATTAGAAGGTGAGAATAAACTGATGTAAAGAAATAGAAGATATTAAAACGTATCAGTATCAATCATTAGTATCATAACTAGGTGACCATAACAATTTTGTTGGTGGCCATATTAACGATGATAACCGAAAAACAACCATCCCAAATCAATTCGCTTGCAGTAAGGTTAATTGGATGGGGTCATCTTCATTTAGCTCAGACTTACCACAACTTAGTGGCCTACATTTATGGCACTGAATTGTCTGGTGAGTTACGTTCACACTCTGAATTGCCCCAAATAAAATAAGCGTAGTCTATACAGCCTATGCTTGTTTTATTTAGTGTGCTTATCTTATTTAGGCTATTTATTATAATGCTTTTATTTATTTATTTATTATTGTAACTTATTTTTTGTCACAGTTTCAGTACAGGCAGTGACAGTGCACAAGATGAGAACATAACTGATGCTCTATTCGCCTATTTTACATTAACTTTGGACGCTGATGTCACAGGTTCTAAAAATAAATTCCACTGGTTTGTGCACATTCACGCTCAAGTGGCTTTGATGAAAACAAGTCTTTGAGCTGTATTTGTGGGGTGTCTGCAGTTATGTCCAACCTATGAACCCCTATTGGTCTTGAGCCGCCAGCGAATGAATAGGCTCAAGCCACCTAATGATGTGCCGGTAAATAAGACCAGAGGGGGCTGTGACTGCCGGGAACCCTCTGAACAAGGCGAGGCCCCCCTCTATTCACCATCCATCCCTTTCACTTCAGTGGATCTGTGAGGTCATCTGAAACCTAAATATAGCACACCCAGCCCTATACAAGCCCCGAGCATCTGATTTAGGCTATGAGGGGATAGGACTTGCATAAATAGTACCAATAAATTGAGTCAATGCCAATGAGCAAAAACGGGGCTAATGTTGTCTCATGTGTGATCATCACAGGGAAATCAGCCACCAATCAGTCAGTGAGTAATAAGCAACTTGGAGAAAGCACAGGCCTAATGTTTGCAATTTTCTGCAATAAGACATCAGTGTGATGCTATTGGCAAACTATAAATACATTTATAGATCAATATCTGCGTAGAGTCCTGTTCTTGCAGCGGAGGTGGGTCAAGTGCAGGGGTTTGCCCTCCTCCACGCGTCTCTCCGGTCAGTCAGGCTGCAGCTAGTGACGCCGTTATCAGGCAGATACATGACGGCCGAGCCTTTTGGCTCATGTTTCACTTTGTTTTGTGAGTGTGAGTGAGTGGGCCACACACAGCCACACGGCCGTCCGCGCGCTCTCTGTGCGCCACAGCGCGCCCCTGTTCCCCGGAAACACCATATATGGTTTGACCGGTCCATTCGGCGATTGGTTGCTTTACTACAGCAACAGTTCTGTTGCTGGAGCTCTGTTCGCGTGCACAGACAGGTGAGAAGCAGCGCGATGTATGGATGACACTTCACTTCTCAGCTCAGAAATAATCGGCCGATGTGGATGGAAGCTTTGTGCATTAAACAAACCATACATTATTGCCCCAAACGATAAGTTGGGGCAGTTGTTTCTACAACATATGTATAATTTCACTGGAGCCTCTATAGAAAACACCAGCATTTGGTCTAATCTGGGCTATTCGGCAGGAACACTAAAGCAGGTCCCCTGTTTTAAACTGTTCATGAATACATTGCACTGCCATCACCTCCATTCACCTGCAGCAACATTTCAGTGGCCATGAATGCGCCGGTGCAATTAAGATAAGTCTGGTGAACATATGTGGACATAAAGGGAACATGATGCATATGATGCATATGATGCAGATGCTGCATACATGAGATGACGTAGTTCATTCATGGCGATGGGCAACTCTTGCAGGCGGGGGTGTCCCTTCACACACGCTCTCTACTTTTTGATGTTTGAGCAAATAAAACAAGTTCAAACGAAAACGCAGATTAACGTTGCTGTTCGACCATTTGGTCTTTTCAATTTTGAACTTGAAAGCACCTGCCTGTTTTTTTCCCCTTCTCTCCTCTCCCTCTGTGAAATGGTTCGGTCTCACCACACAGATTTCATTCATAAAATTCCAGCTCACTATAAAAGGCGGGCCTCTTCACTATCTGCACAGTTACCATTTATGAACCTGGCAAATGGAATATAAGTAGGCGTTTAGCTGTCTGTTTGCGCTTTAGAATAGATCTTTTTATGCAGCGATTTTAGGTCAGAACATGCATCCAGACTCCTGCACTGAGTTCGACTCCTCGTCCAGCTGTAGCACAGCATCGCCTGGCGGGGACACCCCTGGGTGCAGCCAGCATCCTCCTGACTCGCTTTCATCATCAGTGGACAGCGTCAAGGTACAAGCGGATCTGATCTTCCAAGAAATAATCCTCTCAACGAAATCTTGCAACAAACTGATGCACGAGGATAATATAGGTGGCATTCCTCAGATTCTTCACACATATCCAAGTATATTTCATAGACAGCATTCTCTTTAACAGGATTACTGTCCTGTGCTGAAAATGATTCTATGCAAACACATACACAGTGTCTACAGTCTCCATGTAGGAAATCCGTGGACAGTGTATTCAGTCTTATTATAGGGAGAGGTACATGTCTTGGTCGTGACCTTTCATTTTAGAGTGATGATGATGATGGTGATGGAAATGAGTGATAAGAATTTGATTTTGATGGATGTTTCGACAGCACTGATTTTGGTCTATTTGGCATTCGTCAGCCAAATGATTGATGTAACATTTGTGCACGTCTAAAGGTCAGATTCATCGGATAAAGCTAAATTGGTGTTTGACTGCATGCATGTGCCTCTGTGCTGTGGGTTTTTCCAGGACAGTGAGACGAGCGCAGCGGGCTCCTTTGTTCCGACCGTGACTGCAATTTCAACCTCGCTGGATCTTAGGTGGATGGTGCAGCCGACAGTCATCACATCTGGTTCTCCGTCGTCCGGCCGCGCAAAGACCAAAACTCACGGCGCGAGTCATCCGTCTTCCCCGGCAGGTGCAAACAAGGCGAAGCCCTCAAGCAGGAAAGGGCAGAGAGAGCAGGTAGGCTATGTAAAGAAACGGGGTGGGGAAGAGGCAATGGAATTTCACTGTCATTCAATCAATCAATCAACCAATCAACCAATCAATCAATCAATCAATCAATCAATCAATCAATCAATCAAAGAAGTCCGTATTGCTCTTCAATAATTCACATACCCTATTCTTCCCCATGGCTCATATTCATGCATAGTGATTAATATGAAAAGTGAGGTATCGCGATATTAAAAAAATGTAACTTGGACATGAAAAAGGATGCAACTGTTTTTTGTTTTTTTTACAACTGAAGTAAAAATGAACGTAGTGAGAAGTGTAAGTAAATCACTGCAGGGAGAAGCACATTAGGTGGTTGGATCATGTCTAATTGGTGCAGCGAGTCCTAATTACTATTTGAGTAAAGAGCACAGCAGTGTTTATGAATGGGATGGGAAATTGCATAAAATGCGCGTTCACGTGGCTGTCTTGACCGTGCCAGTGGTGCAGCATTTTAACGCCTCAACTGAAGGAGAGTCTGCAACGACTAGATCAGTATTCCCAGCATACACTACAAGTTTTTTTTTTTTTTTTTTTTTGGCTCTTGAAATGGTCAGCCAACAGCTGATATGAGAAGACTTAGCAGGAAGCACATTTAAATGGGTTATTTCTGATTGACTTTAGGCTTCCAAAGAGGAGGAGGAGAGGAGGAGGATCAGGAGGGAGAGGAACAAAATTGCTGCAGCAAAGTGTCGTAACAGACGGAGGGAGCTGATAGACACTCTACAAGCTGTAAGTATCCTGTTTTATGAAATCATATAGAGAGCATTCGCACGGCACATGCACTCCTCCAAAGCTGAGGGCATTTACAGTGCTCTATGACATGTCACTAGTCATTAAAGATCACAGGGGCACAGCAGGAAAAGCTGCAGAGCAACATAGGGCAGCAGTGTTTTCATGCTTCCATCATACTGAGTCCTTTTTTCTGATTTTTGTCCCTCCTCACCTCAGGAAACCGACAAGCTCGAGGAAGAGAAGTCTGCCCTCCAGACAGAAATAGACGACCTGCTGAAAGAGAAGGAGAGACTAGAGCAGGTCTTAACCTCCCACAAACCATCTTGCAAACTCCCTGCAAATGATGATGAGGAGGAGGTTAATGAAGATGATGATAACACAATGCTGCAGGATCCCCCGGCCTCCCCACAACTGCTGTCCATCTTAGAGAATGGAAAAACACCAGAGAGCAACACGGCAACTGGAGAAGTCCCTCTTGGTCAAGACATAGACGATGTCCCTTGCATTCCTGCTGCAGCCATTTTGGGCAACTCCAACATCCTCCTGTGTTCAAGCGCAGAAGAGGAAGCTCTGGAGGACTTAAAAGGAGATGACCTGGATGACTTGGTGCCCAGCCTGGAGATGGCAGTGACTTCTGAAACGGCTGTGTCCGTCCCTGACATAGACCTGAGTGGCCCCTTCTGCCTCTCAGACTGGGAAACCCTGTACAAGTCTGTGGCGAACGACCTTGAATCTTTGAGCACGCCAGTCATGTCTTCCAGTCCCACTTGTAGCAATTACCGCACAGTGTTTTCCTTTAATTACTCTGAGATTGATTCCTTGGCTGAGGGCTGCGAGAGCCTTAAAGGCAGCCTCGCTGCATCTGAGTTAATGAAAGATAGTCTTAACTCTCCAACACTTCTGGCCTTGTGAATGCAAACAAGTTATGCAACGATACTGTCATTGTATTCTAACCAGCCAGCAAGCTATGATCTTTCTCAAATAATCTTTTATAGTGTGAGTTTTGATGTTGTGTAAACTTAAACATCAAAGGTTGTGTAGACAACATGTTTTCTGTGATTGTAACAGGGTCAATTTCTTCCATTCTGCTGGTGCAGTTCTCTGAGATGAGACTTTGTGCTGGTGTCAAAAATGCATGCAAATACAAGTCATCTGTAATCAAAGAAGAGGTGGTATCTTGTGTTTTTAAAATCCTTAAATGTGATTTATGTGAAGTTAGGTGATGCTCAATAGCCTACTGTGTGTGTAATACTGTTGACAAAGTTGTATTGTAACAAGTGAAAAAAGAAGGGTTACTAATGTGTAGCGTATAGGTGTAACATCTTGCTGTAAGGTGTCCCCTGACATGACATTTTCTTTCAAGTTTTCCATGAAAAAATATTGTGTCATGTATTTTATCAAGATGTATTTTATGACATAGTTTATTTTTTTACTTATTACAAATGATCAGATGCAAAAAATGGTATAATGCTGGAAATAAAATAAGACAACTGCAAACATTTTGCTGCTGCTGCTGTTGTTGTTATTGTTATTCAGTCAGAAACATTCATTTGAAAAAAAAAAACCTACAGGATTCACAAGGACCATTTCGGAGCCGTTATGGAGCTTTCAATCTTAGGCTACATGAGTTTCCTGCTAAAAAATAGACCTCATGATGAGATGATTTCTCGACACCTATTTCAAAGGATGAGAGTGAACACTGAATCTCAGCTTTTAGGCAAACATGGATAAGGAGACCTCGAAAAATAGTATAGTTGAACACAATTCCATATTAATCGAGAAAATGAGTCATAAAACACTATTAGATATAATCAAAAGCTCCAGAGGAGCTAATAAATGGACCTTTACTGATTTCCTTTTACTGAGAATTTCAAATGTCTTCATGCTGAGTGTGTCAGCTTGTCTCTTCATGTTGTGAAGAGGCTCTACTAAATAGACCTTAGGTCGACAATGAAATTCGAACCTCAGCTTTTAGGCCAACATAAGACAAGAGGAGCTCAAAAACTAAAAATGTTTAGTCTGCACCTGCTGATAAAGATCAGCGGTGTGAAAACTTGTTAAAATGAGTCAGATAGACGGGGAAAGTATTATACTGATATTTTCATCCCTGTATCAGTCAATCCAGATGTTAGTGTTTTCCATTTTTTTTGGATCCAACGTTACATAAAGTGCAACCACTGGGGACGGAGTCGTGTTTAAAATGAGTGGGAGCAGCAGAAACAGCAGGTTAATTATTTATTCATAGCTCGCTCTCAGCTCCACTATTGTCACGGTCAAGGGAATCCGATTCACAGCGGCACAGCGCGTGCTATACGTGACGTCAGCACGCGATTGCCGTCGCTATATCGTTTCACTTCCTTTGACCATGTTTGGGTAATTGCAGTTGTTTTGTTTCCATGGTGATAGGTGTCATATTTCGGGGCTGGAGTGCAGCGTGTTACCGGAAAACGTCGAAAGAGACCGAGCCGAGCGTTAACAGGCGAAACTTTCTCATCACATGTGTGATTGTAACCGGTGTAGTAAGTAACAGACCCCCACAAAAGCCTTTGCCGGAACAGCGAAAAGGGCATTTAATGCCCAAAGCCCGTTTGTCTTTCGGTCTTGAATCAGCAAGTAGTGTATCGAGGCAGCAACAACACAGCGGTTGCATTTAATGCACTTAAAGCAACCGCTTCCAGCCTAAGAGGGATTAGGTTTTCATTCAGGGATGAGATGAGATAAACCCTGAGTTGGAGGCTTTACAACACATGATGTGTCTCCCTGCTCCACAAGCTCAGAGAAGTGCCGTGTTTTCTGTGGTCAATAGGCGGAGCTGCAGGGTGAGCAGCAGACAGCAGCAGGGGCCCTGTCCTCACTGCAACCTGTGGTGCAGCTACACATGCAGGCTCTGTGGCCCCCTCCCTGCCTTAACATATATAACTATTGTCAGCCAATGTAGTAGTTATTAGTATTTTAGTGTTTAAGAAAGTAAAGTGAAACTGAAACCTCCAGCTATTTTCTCTCAAAGTGTGATCACTTTGTGTATGTTTTAGAGCACAATGGCTCTGATCTTAATTATACACTTAGCATAAAACAAATATAGCTTCAGCTTTACTGTAATACTGCAAGACTTCCCTGGAATCATATTTTCCATGCACAATTAAGGTGTTATTAGTTTCCAACAATGCCTTAATTCAGTCTGTTGCAGGGTGGAAGTAGCACAATAAAACATAATATAACTTAGGCACATTGCAAATAGTCTATATAAAACAGATCCTAGTGTTGTCATACTGTTTGACTTTGACAGTCTAAGGTCTCTGATTTTGCTGAAGGTTGAACTGGTCACACTTCAAGTTTTACCTTGAGAAGCATTGACACTAAACAATGCGGTATATTACTTATACGATAAAACAGATTCTGTAAATAATTTCCTTTCAGCACAAACTGCGTAAAAGCTGCAAATGACTGACCCCAGCTTGTCTGAAATCCTCACTCATGTGAGATGATAATGATCAATTCTCTGTGTCATTTTAAAACAAACTATGAACCAATATCAAACCACAAATTCATTTTTGACCCAATATCAAACCACAAACTAACTACAAACCAGTATGAAACCATTCTAGTTGAGAGGATTTTATATTGTTTTTATGTATTAAACATATACTTAAATTGCCTCCCCATGCTGGGGAGTAGTTTGTTCCAATATTCCCCTCTCTGCTACTCCACTGTTTTTAATCAGCCGTGTGTGCGTGTGAAATGTCTTGGTGCCCAGCTATTTTAGAGTAGTGACAGATAGGCCTGTCAACAGCTCTTATGTCTTCTGACTCACTCTCTGTCCACTCCACTTGTTCTGTCAGATTCTGTGTCCTACAGTGTGATACCTCTCACCCCAATAGCCTGTTTCAGAGTTGCAAAATATCACATCTCAAGATTTGTTCACAACCAACCATCAAGCCACAACCCTACTGTCTTGGATGTGAGCTGAGGGGAGAGGGTTTTAAAGCGAGACCATTGCCTGCTTTTGTCTGCTGCATGAGAAAGTATTTACTTGTTTAACTTTGAGTAAGAAGTACCTCAAATAGTAGAATAGCCAATGTCATTGTTAGGTTTTCATTATTTTGTTTGATATTGTGTATATCTATGATGTGTTATGATTCCTGTTTTATTTCATTTCAGCTAACTTGAAGGTTGTTAAATCATCTTACTCTGTCAGCAGTATCCTGTACTGAACATCATGTTCAGGTTTTATTTTCTGCACTAATCCATTACATGGAACGGTAACTATAGTAATTAAAGTAACTATAGCTGCAAAATAAATATAGTGACATAAAAAGTACAAGTAGTCAGTAGACAGCTGTCAATGTTATGTTACTCTGTTATTATAACATTGGTGGACAGTTATTACTGATGCATTGTTGTTGAAGGTGCTATTAAGTGTTTAAGCTGGTTGAAGTTGAGCAGGTTTAATTATTTTGTTTGCTTTTGGGTAATAAATCTACTGGATTTTTTTTAAACAATATGTAAATTTTTTGCTTGCAAAGTAACTACTTACGTCACTTATCAAATTATATGTTGTGAAACAAAAGGTACAATAGTTCACTGTGAAATGTGGAGGAGCAAAGTATTACGTTGCAAAGTGTGAAACTGGTGAAGTAAGTAAAGTAAGTGTAGTGTAGCACACCCACGTCCCACACTTAGGTGTCTTCAGTGACTTCTGATTCTCGTGGTCATGCGTAGACTGTTTGACTGATAGCTTCCTCACTCTCCTTGTTACACTGGTTGCACCCGTTTCACCTTTATCTTGATTATTTATATTTCTAAAAATTTGGGAACCTTACATAAGACCCATGATAAGTCAGTGTGACCTGAAACTGAGCAGAGAGCTAATCAGTCAGACTATCAGAAAGCACCTGCATGAGTACTCGAGTAACATTTAGACTGAGACAGTTAAACTGAATTCAGACTTCATTCATTTTATACTTTACACCTGTGTGTTTCATACTGTGACATATCAAACTGTTCTTTTTTTGTTGTTTGCTCACTGTTTCCACCCCTGTTATTTCATCCTCATCCTCCCCCTGACCACTCTGTTTCCTGCTGGCTGTGATATTCCCATGGAAGTGCTATATTTACATGATAAATCAATGTCATACGGGTTTTGGGAAGGCTGGGTCACCTGACATGAGAGAACCGCCTTGTACCAGTGCCCAAAATGGTGCTGAGATAACACCTCCAGTGCAACAAAAAATAATTTGCTGTGCTTTATTTTGACATTACTGTCTATGACATTACTACCATACCATTAAATGTACATTTCTAAAACTGCAAATTTTTTATTTTATTTTATTTGTTTGTGCAACAGGAATGTACTTTTTATAGACTACATCACAGGGTGAATCCATTTCACATAACACTAAAACAGTAAAACTGGGAGATTTGACTTGAATGAAAAGGGGGGTAGGAGTGGGGGTCCTGGCATGATAGCTGACAGCCTGTTGTGGTGAGAGAGAGATGAAGATGAAGAGGAGGAGGGTTTAAAGTCAGCTACAGCACGCAAGTGGTTCACTAAGTGATTGGGACTCTGGCTCAGGCTCAATCCATTAAAGAGGACTTTCATTGTACATCTGTCATGTTCATGTTAATGTCTGGAAAGGAGAACGTGTCATGGTAAAATATGAAATCGTGTGTTGGTGTTTATGCATGCATTCATTCCTAGATCTGCATAAATTAGACTCAAAGAAGATCATTGCAGAGTTTGAAGTTTGCGGAATAAACTGGGAAAAAAAGAAAAAGAATTTCCATTTACTCCTAAACTGTTTTAGTCATAAAATGGGAAGTGTCAATGTGTAGTAATACACCATTTCCAAATCTAGTCTAATCCCCAAAATGGCAAAATGCAGGGCACCTATCCAAGTTTTAAACAACCAGACTTAAATTGTACATCTTTAGGTATTACTAAACGTATTTTGTTGTGATCTTGGAAAGAAGAAAAAAAAGGAAGGAAGCCTATTAAATGTAAAAATAAATTTTGTCTATAAAGTCTGCAGTGTGGTGGATGATGAGTCAGGATTGTCTGTGGAAGTGTCTGGTTTGCTGGGTATTTCCCAAAGATGTGATGTTGGATAATATTGCGACTAAACATTTTAAGTTAAAATCAATCAGTTTGCACCTTTTAAGAAGACAGGAAAACATGACTTGTTTGCATCTTATTCAACTGGGAAGGTAGAGCTTGTGTCTTAACATTGTTTTCATAAACATGTTTAATTGTCTGTCACTAAAAGAGGTTATAAAATGACACAGGGAAAAAAATGTGATTTCTTGTGCAACAAAAGAAAAATGTTTTTTTTTACCTTGATTTCTGATGCCCACACACCAACTCTGCATGAAAAGAAAACCACAGCCTGCTTTCCCTCTCCATTCATCATTTCAGCAGCTGTTAGAAACACAAGATTAAGTTTTAATGCAAAATCTCTGCAGGATTAAAATAAACCAAAACAAACTTGATATATATGTTGAGACTGTGATACTGAACTTCCAAACATTACAAACTAACCACAAACTTTAAACACGTTGTCTGTGCCGCATCCTGAATCAGCCTTGATTTTCCGAGACAGCAATGTTTCTAATCTTTTTGTGTATCCTTATATATTCACAACTTGTTTCTCTCATGTCAAAAGGCAGCTTTTTGTTTAACACATTAACATGCTCTGCATTCTTGCTCTGCATATCCAGACTAGTATATTTTTTTCATAGTGTCATTATCGTGGCTTATTCTTCTTGGCAGGGACAATTCCCTCTTAAAGGCTTAAAGTGCCAAATGGGCCTGCACCATGTGTGTTGATGTACTGAGTGACATCTCCAGCTGCTTTCCTGCAGCCACAGAGGAAACCAGCTCAAAGTCTATACCTGCACAGGGAAAACCTCTGTCTGGTCTTAATCACAGATGACTAGCACCCTCCAGTTTTATGAAATATGTCTGCTTGTTGGTGCAGTTCTGCTTTGTTAGCCCCAAAAGTCTCCCCTAAAATTTGTCATCTATGTTAAAAGTGACTGTGACGCACTAGCTGCCCCCTCTCTTCCCACTCCCTCCCCTCTTATTCGAGACATAAATCACAGCAGAACCAAATTAGAATCTAAAAAAGGGAACACAGTGGGGTATTTTTGTGAGCCTTTAATAACTCAGCTGCTTGTTCTAGGTGGAACAGTTGAGATGGAATTGTGTAAAACCAAAGTGCCTCAGATAAGGGTACAAAAAACAAAGAGATATAATAAAAACTGCACAAGAGAGTGGGCTGTTATTGCACAAGTTGGTTAAAATGATCCCAAAATGTCACTGGCTTTACTTTCTTGTTATATTGCAACTTAGTAGTGACTTTGATATTGTAATCCTGAGGTAAATTTTGCACCATATGGTGATATAACCAATTCAGAACCCTAAACAAAAAGAGTTGAACACAACTCAGCATTATACAGCAAGGACTGTTGCAAAGTATAATTACATGTCTCTGTAATGTGCATGTGAAGAGAAATGTTTTAGTTTTCTTGGAGCCGTCCAGTGGGATGCAGTTAGATCTGTCCACACTAGAGGGAAGCAGCAGGAAGAATGAAGAAGTTTTCTCGAACTTTCTGGAACCATGGTCTGAAATAGTGAGACATGATTTTGAGCATGTGTGTTGTACTTGTTTTTTGACATCTTAATTAAGGTGTGTTTGAAGAAAATGAAATTGGGTTTTATAGCAGGCAAAGCCACATGTGTGAATACTCTGCAGTATTTACTGCATCAAACTTCCTGTACCAGCTGAAATAATAGGACTTTTAGCTGTCTGAGAAAAAAAATGATGCTGATTGTCTATTTTAAACATGTGTAACAGCTGGGACAAATCTGTGCAAACATCTGAAGGTAACTTTGAAGGACAAATGACAATGAGGTGCAGAATGGCTCTTTGCCATATTGTATGGCATATGGTTTTAAATTCCACTTTTTTCCTCAAGAAAAACAGGAACTGATGACTTATCTCTGTTTGGAAAAAAAGGAACAGGCCGTGGTTTGATACAAGATGAACAATCATTTATACGACTCGCTATACTTTTTGTGAAATAGAAAACTTGCTTCCTGGGTTAACAGTAATTTAACATAATAAACATCTTCTGAAAGTCAGGCACTAAACCACATCCTTCTTTTTATTTAAATAATCACAAGTTGTCTGATCTAAGGGATTTATACAGGATTTAACACTAATGAAGACAACAACTGTGCTGCCCTCCTCCACAACACTAGTTCACAGTCTGGGGGGGGAGTCGCTGAATGAATAAGGGTAGAATAGATATTTACTTTTCTGTTTTTTTTCCCTTACACTTTCACCTCTTCAGACCTATAAAAAGATGAAACAGTGTGATAATTGTCCAAACAAAAGCCACAACTTGTGAGGAGGGGGTCACAAGTAGATAGTATGATTTGTTTCGAAGGGGCCACGGGCCCAAAAGACTGGGAGCAGTGTCACTTTTCAGTATTATAATTCAAATGATATGATTTTAGCTGCAGTCAGACACTAGTTCATCACTGTGTCATTGGTAATAAAAGAGTCACCAACTGGACTGATAAGTAAAAGTGTTTTACTATTGGCGAGAGTTCAGTTTTCTCTCCTGTAGCTTCTGTCAAATGATAAAACACCTGCAGCTAAGTCGAGTGGGTATGTGTTTATAGTCATCACGTTATTTATTGACTCGTTTATGTCTGTGGGCGTGTTTGCCCGTGTCTGTCTGCCTGTCTGTCCCTCAGCTGAAACTTTCCTCTCCCTCCAGTCTGTGTATGTTGTTTTTTTTTTTTTTTTTTTTTTTTTTTGGTTGCTATGGGTGGAGCAAACAGACCTCTGTGTCTTCAGCACCTCCTCTTGCATTATTTTCATCCATGCTTACGTCTGGGGCAGCAGTTCCGCATTCCCCAGCCTCACAGGCAGGATCGGTACTTAAACAGGGCTGATGCAACGACTTCAGTTAGTCCCCTAAACCGACATCCGACTCCTGTCTCCCGCACCGTGCCATTATTATTATTATTACTACTGCGGCTTTTTGGACGCACAACAGGTAAGTGTGAGTTTGAACCGTCGAGCTGAGCGGTGCTGCTGTTTTCTTTGAATGCTAGTTGCTAGCTTAATGTTAGTACAGGTTTTTTTTTTTTTGACATATTTGCATAATTTTCTTTTGGTACTTTCCTCCACCACGTTGTAGAGACTCCACACGCTGAATTCAGCTTAGTTTGGGCTGTAATGGTGCCAGTTAACGGCCGCAAACGAGGATGTGTTTTTCGTTTCGTGGCTGTTTAAAAAAAAAAAAAAAAAAAAGAGTCCAAGCTTTTAATTAGTTTTAAAGTTTTCTCACCGCAGGAGTCGGTTCGTTGCTGCCACCACCGTTAAGTACGTTGTTGTTGTCGCAACTGTTGTAGCAACTGTTGCCCCACAGCTCGTTATTTACGGGGCCGTTGGCTGCGTTACTCGCCAGCCGGTTGCGGACTGGAGGTATTTTCATCCCGGGATGGTTCACGTCGGTGTTGCTAAACAGGAGAAGTGTCGGTTGGCCTTGTGGAGACGGTTATGTAACGCTACACTCGCCACACATCGTGGGGCTTTAAAGCAACTGCTTCCTATAAGCTAACGTCAGCCCGGCGCACCAGGGTACGTGGAGTCCGCCAACTTTTATAATTTCACATGGAAGAAACATGTGAATTAAACTCGGTTACAGTTGTACAATGATGCCACTTGTCTGGAGCCATTGAGTCACTATGATCGGCCACATCATCGATCTCAGTCTAAATCTTTACTGGAAAGCAAACTTGGTATATAACCGCAGATAACAAGCAAAGTCACAATGACTGATAAAAGGTTAAAAAAACAACATAGGCATAGATCTAGAAATAAAAATATTTTGGCTGCTTCAAAGATTTTTTTTTTTTTTTTTTTTTGCACTGCTAATTCATTGTATGCTTAATTGTTTAGTTTATCGGCCAAAATGTGTTTCGAGGTGATGTTTTCTAAGAGAAAATACACATTTTCTGTGAATCAATCAACTGAAAGATGTGTCAGCTCTAGTAACGATGATAATATACTTCCATGTGAATAACAAGAATGATCTTATTACCTTTCTACAGCGTCCAAACACAGTTGCATCATTGACAGAAGACGACTGACAAGTTTTCTCTGAGTGAGTATTGTGCATTTAAAACAGCTTTACAATGAAGTAATCAGGGACACTCGAGTATCACCTCCTGCTGCACCGAAAAATCTTTTCTTGGCATAGCTAGTTCATCTCGAAACATAAGCGATGTAAATTAAGTGTGAAGTTTATTTGGCAGCATGTTAGTGCTGCAAGACTGTGCACTTTATTTGGCTTATATTTGTAGTCTTAGCTGTAGCCTCATGCTCAATGTGTTGAACTGTTTAACTGCATTTTTTTTTTAGAGATACTGGATTAAGGAAGCTCTTTGTGTGTGTGCGTGCATGTGTGCAGGCCTGTGGTGAATTTGCATAGTACCTGATAAACGGACGCCCGTATTTGTCACAGCAATGGTTTCTTTTAGTTGTGCTGTTGTAATGAGCCAGTGAATATCATCCTCTTATCCACATCAGGGTCTTTTAGAAGATTTACACTTTACTGTGTAACAGAAACTCTATATAGGCCGAGATAGTTCCAGTTTGGCCTGAAGGTTAAAGGCCAATCACGGAATGGGAAATATGACTGGCAGGGATGGATCATTTGTGTGGCTTTATGACTTGCAAGTTCATAAGTTCAGTGTTTTCCTATATAGCTAGTGCATGCTCTTCAGCTGGTGCAGTGCTTGCTCGTACAGCTACATGCCACACAGGGGAAACTATTTGTGTGTTCTTTATATATGTGTTTCCTATGTTTCTTGATCCGTGTTTGCGTGTGTCTAAGTGAACAAGTGTGTGTTGCAGAGGGTTTAAATGCTCCAGCGCCTGCCTGGGCACATCCGTAGAATGGTTTCCGCATAAATGGAACGCTGCAGTGGATTAATGGGGAAGGGCTGGCGAGCCGACAAGCAGCGCAGGGCCGACAGGGCTGTGAGGCTGGACGTGGGCGCACAGGGTTTATTTTAAGTAGAAATGCCTTCCAGTGTGTCTCCAGAGAGCTGGAATTGCCAAGCTGCACCCCACTACACTGAATAGACAGCAGACGCATTGCAGGCGAGCAAGCCAACTATGCAACAGCCAGGCTCAATGATACTAATGCTAATGCTGGGGGAGCAGCTATTCACTGCTGTGGGTATCACATTATCAGTATCACATTGTAGTCCCCATAAGCCTTTCCACATGGTTTGTAAAAACAGAGTGTCAAGACAGACTTGATATACACTGTGGAAGCAAACACCCAAATGTCCAAAGGTGTAACAGAAGTGCCCTTACATTCTGCTTTTTTTTAATATATATAAATAAAAAAGCACATTAAAAGCCTTTAAAAAAAAAAAAAAAAAAAAAAAATTACCAAATCTTCTTAATTTCTTTTGGTCTTGAAGCCAGTTTTCTCTGTTTGTACAAAAAACAGTGTTGTCAGTAAATGGCAACCTAAATATTGACCTTTGGCTCAGCCTTTGAGAACAACAGAATGATTGGACACATTGTACAACGTAGACACTGCAGCTTGTTTGATCAGAGCAAGCGTCTGCTTGACGTTGGCCAGATGAGGAAATATCAGAGTACAAAGTATGAAACGGCATTAAAGTGACAACCACATGTTGCATAATACTGGTGATTGCTTCAGCAGCAGCATTAAATTTAATTCTCTGTGCTTGGTTGACCAATATCTTATTGTCAAGGATTGCACATACAGTAACTTGCCTTGGATTTGTCATAGACGTGAACTTCATACATTTGCAATGGTCTTCGCCTGCATTTTGCATTTTGATTCATTTAATCCAAGTCTGAGACAAGCCAAAGCTCTGTACCATACAAGTCTAATCCCAATTTACAATGTGGAGAAAAATAGTAACATTATAATAATTCAAGCAGGACCACCCAGACACAGAATATAGATGTGTGACTGTCTGAATGGCATGAAGCAAGCCAAGCGGGAAGCCAGCCAATGATCACATAGTAATGTTTGCATGAAGGCAGCCACAGTCCTCTTGCTTTGTGCATATCTGCAGGTGCTTCGTGTTTGGATTCGCCTTAAAAATTTCACATTCTTAGGATGAAGTCTACAATAAAATGCAATAGTTAAACTTCCTGCTCTCTTGTGTAATTTTATTGTGAACAAAAGATAACCCCTGCTAGCACTGCACTCCAACTTTGCTCAATGCTGACACATCCAGACTGTAATTGTGAAGAGAAATCAAGCTTGGTCATCATTGTTGACAGTATTGTGAGATTAAATGTTTATAATTGTGTTGAATAGCTTTCGGAAAGTTTTAGCATCTTCACAAGAGGAATTTGAAAAAGGTTCCCTTCTGTCTATGGGAGCTGTTGAGCCGATAAGAGCAGCCAAAAGAGAAATGAAAGCTGAAATGAAAGGAGATCCTATTTTCTGTTGTGATAATAACTTCCACTCCCACACATGATCACCCTTGAGTTTAATGGCCAGAGATGACCGCAGTGTGATCATAACAACTGCCATTATTTTGGTGTCTCCTCTTTCTCTCCCTGTCTCCTGTCTTGTCCCTCCAATGAAAATATAAGAGTTTTGAGGAATGTTGATACTGTATATTTGGACTATCCTTTCCTTAAGGAAAGTCTGTGCCAACTTCCCTGGTTTCCTCTGAGGATTGCGAAAGGCTGTAACTCAACACACAGTCTGACTGAATACAGACGGTAATGATGATCGCCGAGACCTTGGCCAGAGATTGAGAGAGTGTGCCTTGGCCTGAGCCTCTGTGCTCATTGTTCATTTTCAGTGCTTGTGTAGAGTTAGAGCTGTAGAAGCTATTTGCAAGAGTTTTGCAAGATGCTGTTGTGTGGGCTGCGCAATGGCCTTATTAGTCCAAAATTAGACTTAGAATAAAGTACACTGACAAAAAGCGGTCAAGTAGCATCTTGGAACATGTGCAAGTCTTTCCCGTAATTCCATGATCCAGTGATATAAAGTTGAGCTGTCTGGCAGCACAAAATTTAACTTTAATTCTTGGCGAAAGATCCAGCAAATATATTTGGCTCCTGCCTTCAGTCATCAAAATGACTGCTGGTAGAATTTTAGCTGTGAACTGTCTCCTTCTCAATAAGCAACAGCATGTAAAGATAATGAGTAGCCCTGTAACCCCCCCCATACCTCTCCTTCACCGTCTCTATAGGAGATGAGAATAATAGGGCCTCCAGTCGTGCTGCTGGCGTTTGGTAAGGAGCTGAATTCCTCAGCGCAGCTAATTGCTCCAAGGAATGACTCAGGAAATGGACACATTTGGTCGAGCTAGAGGGGACAGATACAGTATGTGAGCAAAGAAACCAATGGATTGTACATATACATATGCATGTCTGTATAGGTTACAGACTGCCTGCACATTCACATATAGGAACCCTCACATGCATACTCTGACACATTCTCCTCACAAACACCTCCAGCTATCCACAGCTCACATGCCGTTAGATTAGTTTTGGGCTGAAGCCAGAACCTGCGTTGAGCACGGTCCTATATTTCATAACTAATACATGACATTTTTGCTCCCCGCCCTTGGCTTCAGTTTGTCTCCTCTCAGTTAGCCTGAGAGGTTGTGGTGCCCACACTGCTGCTGGGCTGTGTAGGTGTCTTTGTTTGAGGCTAGTGTGGGCCTAAAAGCTGTGGCACTGGCTTTTCTGCTTGACTGCAAAAGCACAGTAACCACGTTGCATCATCAAACGCTGACCACTAATCTTTTGCTGCAGGCTGCTGCTGACAGAAAAACAGAGAAAAATACCCCCGTTTTGAGAAAAAAAAAAAATCATTTTGACTCACACTTTTGTGTATAATTATGCTCTGTGACACATGCATCAGCAAACTTTCCCTGTGCTGTGGAGATGAGACTTCTTAGGGTTTCATGTCTCAAGACTTGA
The DNA here is from genome assembly GCA_038496675.1 of Rachycentron canadum. Lineage (NCBI taxonomy): Eukaryota > Metazoa > Chordata > Actinopteri > Carangiformes > Rachycentridae > Rachycentron > Rachycentron canadum. The sequence goes on from CM076665.1 coordinate 10,945,902, forward strand.
TGGGGTGTCAAATTTGCAAGGGGGATTTTCACTTATTTGTGTGGCAGGTTGAAAGCAACGGAACAGATTAAACATAACTTTCTACTCAAGTTAGAAGTCACACTTAATTCTATAAAATGGCAAGGCGAGAGTCTGTTATGTCAGTTTACAACATGTCTATAAATTATCTGGGATGTGTGTAGCTCACTTGATAGGCATCTTGCTTCACACATCATTTCACCTTTGTTTTGAAGGCTGCTGGCAAAAGCACCTCTGTGGGCTTTTGATTAATATGATCTGATGTCATCCAGACAAATGAGGTTTATATATGTTTATGTGCAGAAGTGTATAGCTGCGTGCCTGTGTGTGTGTGTGTATGTGTCGAGGTCTGGCCTCAGCTCAGCATGTTTCAACAAGCCACAGTGAGGAATGGGGGCTTTCCTTGCAATATGTCTGACTGTGCAGGGTTAGGTTACAATGTACTGTGTATGAGCCAGTCTAATAGACATAAAATAAGATTATTCCTGAACTGACTTATTTTTTCAGCATCAGTTTCCATTGAAATATTGTGTTTGTCCAGGACGAAGCTTAATCTGAGTCTGTAAACCAGTCCTGGGTGTCTGGCCAGTTTGGATATTAGAGTCCATTTTGGCCCTGAAAGCGATTCGCTCAGTCATTCCTAATGGGCGCTTCAGTTCCTGTGGCGGTTTTCTCGGCCCAGGGGTTAGTTTGGATTGCATCTTTTGAATTCCAGTGCAGTTATTGGTCAGCAATGAGCAACACAAGAAAAAACATGGCACACTCTTTAGTCACATGTCGGTTTCTTCTGCTCCCATCGGGCCTATTTCTGGATAGATTTAGGAAAACACACAGATGTGTGGATGCAGGGAGACACATTTTTGTAGGTTGACAGAGGCCACTGCTCTGACTTTATAGTAAATGCAGTGGTTAAGTCCAACGACTTATACTATTGTCTGGCTATTTTTTTCTAACAGCATTTGCTCTTATTTGCCCCTGGATCAGCTGCCATATGGTTTGCCTTGTTCTCAGACGGCCTCTTGCAGAATGAGAAGTCTTTGGCACCTTCCATTCTACCATCCTCCTGGGAGTTTCGGAGAGAGGGAATTTTGTCTGAGAGAGATTTTTACCAGGGCTGTCTTGTTCTTTTCCTCTCCAGCAAAAACAACAGGCTGCTGCCAAATGCTGTGTAAATGGGAGTATACATACAGTGGGAGAGAGGGAGGGGAGGTAGGAGAGGGAGAGAAAGAGGGAGCAAGGGAGGGGCGGTCAGGATTTAAATAATAAAATGCCTCATTGGACACTGGCTGCACACACCAACTTGTCCTTGAAGCGAATAAATCATGCAGACTGAAGGTGGTAGTGAGCAGCTCAACAGTAGCATGGATATTAACTGAATGGCCTGACTATAGATGTACTGCACCTTCCTTTACCTGTACTGTAATATCAGTAGTTTTTAGGTTTAATTAAATAGAGGAATGTGAAATGCTACATGTAACCAACTTCCCCAAAAACAACAGTTAGTGGTTGTACATCTGCTTTAGTCTTTATTTGCTTGACTGCTTTGCATCATAGGTCCTATATAAAATATTGGATTATAATGTAGATGGTACAGTATAGGGAATCCTTTTCAGCAGTGTGGGACACATATCTCTGAAGCTTCATCAGTTAGCAGGGAAACAACGCCACTGACACTCAGAGGTGACTTCTTCTTGGCCTAAGTGAGCAGGTTTGGTCTCTCCCATGCATGACAGTAAACCCCAGTCTAACTGTAAAAACACTTTGAGACCAGCCCATAAGCAGGGTGGAGTACATTAGAATAGAGTTACATAACCCTGCTTTTTTTATTGCCTCTTCTATGGCTTTTTATAATAGCGTTTTTCACCTCTGCAAAAAAAAAAAAAAAAAAGTAGCAAAGAAAGAAAAACTTGACATGGCTTACAATATGCTCAGCCTGTCAGCTAGTCACCCACCAGCAAAGTCAGCTGTTTCTGCAGCACCTTACAATACACGTCTTTGTTGGTTCCATATGAGAGGGGCTTTGTTCTGTTTGTGCCCAACCTGTAGAGGTTCAGGTTTGGCCAAATACTCAGGAGGCAAATGTGAATTAAGCTGTTAAAGCAGTTAAAGTCACACTGATATCATCAATCTTTTTAAAACTCCTCGTCGCTTCGGCTTTAGCTGGTAATCCTAGCTGGCCTCCTGTCAGTTTGCCAAAGTTACTGAAGTATCAGTTGCTCAGTTGTATCAGTCATGCAGAGGTTTTGTCAAAAACAGACTTGATCCATCCAGTGATTCTGTCTCTAGACAGTAGAACATTTTCTTAACTGAAAATATGAAGTGACAGCTGGATCTATTACCCATACCTTACCCCTTTACCTCCTGGACATGCTTAATTTTACTAATATTTATTGATTTAGATTTTTTTTTAAAATAGATAATTACTGAACAATAAGAGAAACCATTCCTTGTCAGACTTTTCTATAAATCTCTGTTCTCACTCTGTCTTTCCTCAGAGATTACAGGGATGGGCAGGGTAGAATCAGCTCATGTTACACTGTTCCCATCTGTAACATTTGTTTCTTATTTGGCCATCAGAAGTTTTCCAACTCTTGGTCTCACAGTAATTAGAGAGACGTCTTAATTCTCCAGCCACTTCCTTTAGGCCCGCACAAGTTCTCCTTTTTCTCCTCTCTGCCCCTCATTCCTCCCTGATTACATTAAAAACTGCTGTGGTCAAACCCTCTAAACTACCCAAAATTGTTGAAAGAGGGTGGCGGTGGAATGCATGTGTTACCCGCTCTGTTTTGACACAAAAGCTTTTGATATCCTTTGAATCCTCGTTACAAGAAGCAAAATGAACATTGAAGAAAATCCACTGGGCTAATGGTCAGAAGTGTGGGAGATAGGCCTTGGTTTATGTGATCAGTTAGAAGGGGGTTCATGGCTTGTCTTTGCATGTGAAATTACAGAGATGCTGACAGTGTGAAGTTTGTTTTCTTGCCAGCTGATGACTAAGAAGATAACACAGCTGTCAAAGCTGTTGACATTTCAATGCTTTCTTGGAAATGGCAACGCATATTTCAAAAAATTTTTGATGATGATAACAGAAATTAATTCCTTTTCTGAAGGAATGCTACTACTAAAAGATGATAATAGAGACCCTAGAAACTTTCAGATAGCTGCAATATGTTAATGAAGGAAGGGTTTAATTGTATGGCTCAGGTTACCAACAGATATTTTTTTGACTGATGCGACCTAGGTGTTTTAGAGCATATACTGGTTTTCTACCACATTTTGCAGAATGAAATGTGAATTCATTGGTTATTGTAGGCTAGGGGGGGAATAAAAACTATACTTTGTTTTCTCAGTGTTTTCAGGTTGCAGTGAATATTCATAGTCAGCAAATTCTCTTTCAGCTTGATTCTCTTGTCCTAATTGTTCCTAATTCCCCCCGCCCCCTTCTCTCTCTCCCTCTCGCTCCCTCTCTCTCCACAGCGGCGGTGGGGGCCGGGTCGGACATGATGCCGGGACAGATACCTGACCCTTCGCTAGCGGCGGGCTCCTTGCCCAGCCTGGGCCCGCTGGCAGGCATCTCGGCCACCACGCTCACTGATCAACTCAAGCTGGCTGACTTCCGCCAGCTGGGCACCATGTTGTCCCCGCTGCATTTCCTGGGAAGGCTGGGGAAAAGGCCGCTGGCCATCAAGACAGAGGTGAGGAGGAAGAGCAAAGAGGAGAAAAAGGGAAATGGTGCAAAGTGGGGTGTGTGAAAGATGCATATAGGTCATAGAGCAGAAATATGAAGGGAGGGTATTAGCTTCAGGATGTTTAAAAGCTCCATCAAGCCAGAGTTTTTTTGTCAGAAAAGAACCAAATGATTCATTTCAATATCACTCATGAGACATTTTGATTTGCTAATAACTGTGGCTACATATAATGACTAAAGTGACTTTATGTACTGGTGCCAGTTGCTCTGTTTTTCAATGAATTAGACTTTTATGTCTGATAGCTAATAAACATTTTTATGTGCTAAAAGACAATGTATTTAAAAATAAAGTTTAATATTGTCAATATTGTAGACACATTTGTCTGAGCTGGTTATAGTTGAGCTGGGCTGGTTATTTCAATTTAAATAACTAAGTACACATGTATATTATACAAGCATGATAAGCTTAGTACAGTATCACATTTAGCAATAGTTTTTCCATCGATGCGGTAACTACTTTTGGTTGTAGGTGTATGCAATTGAGACAATAATTATCAGATTTATTTTTCATATCAAACAGTCATATAATTCCTGTTTCATTTTAACAATGCTTTGTGTTTGCAGATGGATGAAGATGAGGAAAGGAGGAAACGGAGACGAGAGAAAAACAAAGTAGCAGCAGCACGATGCCGAAACAAAAAGAAGGAACGGACCGACTTCCTTCAAAGGGTGAGTACATAATACAGTACTGCATAACAACGAGCAGAAGTGAGCAGCTAAGGGTGGTGGCCTCATTTAAGTTAACCTTAAGTTAGCCAACACAATCAGGCAAATTCAAGCTTGGTTTAAACAATGGGGATTACTACACACACAGCTTAAAGCCATAGTGCTCATCACTTTTTTTTAACAATGTTGAAGTACTCTGAACTATTTATTTGTCCACTAGTATCTAATAACACAACATCTGTCCAGGAATCGGAGCGCCTGGAGATGGTGAACTCAGAGCTGAAGGCCCAGATTGAGGAGCTTCGTCTTGAAAGGCAGCAGCTAATGGTGATGCTCAATCTCCACCGGCCAACCTGCATCGTGAGAACCGATAGCGTCAAAACACCTGATAGCGAGGCCAACCCTCTGCTGGAGCAGCTGTCTACTGACACCAAGTGAAAGCAGGAAACCAGGGACACTGAGTCCCTGAAACCCAACCTAGCACCATCATGGCAGCCATTAAAATGAAAATATAACTGGCAATACATTTTTAAATAAGCACTTGAGCTCCAAGCTGGAGACTTTTGGAGACTCTGCCCAAGGACCTGAGGCTGTAGGGCATCCTCAGCACTGCTACATGAGCTGGCTCTGTCCATTGGAAGACTGGAAATGCCCAGTTTCATCTCTGCATTAAGTCAACACTTAATGTGATGTGCCTAGTTGTTACTTCAACCATCTCTACATAAAGGGACCAATGCAAACAGTAGAGTACGACTGGAAACAACGCTGAGGAAACACACTAATATCAATATGGTGCTCTGTTACAAAAGCCCTGAGTAAATTGTGTGGCATTGTTTCAATGCAGAGGCTCACAAAGGCTTAGTGTCCTGCAGTTTTCCTTTGTATGCTAGTCGAAATATACAGGTGTAGAGTTTTTAGAATACAATACTCGATATAAGTACACCAGACGGAGTATAGTTTTTTTGTAATGTTGATTTCTATACCCTGCCTTGACGATGGCAGATACCGGTTGACCCGATTTGTGGTGACGCTGGCGTCATAAAAAGCACATATACACAAAATGTTTACACCCTTGTTTTTTGTACTTGTTGTCTGTCCATTATTGTACTTGTTTTATACTGCTTTGTATACATAAACATATATGAAATGCTTGTTAATCACTTGATGTGATTTGTCTTCAGTCTTTCCAGTCTGTCTCTGTCGTGTTGCGCTGTCAAACAGCTGTGAAAACAAGCAGAAATCTTTTTAGCTGAGCAGTATTTTAATGTCTGTTCTGGACCTGTATCTGCTATGTATTTCTCTGTTACCCTGAATAGATTAAATTTTATTTTCTAACTACAAGAGGAAACGTGCCTTTTTTTTTCTCCAGTAAATGAATCAAAGTCATTTTATTTGTTCTTGTGTGTCATGATACAGGAAGTACCAAATAACAGAAATCGTGCAATCACGTTTTCTAACAGCTGGGGCATATTGCCTAAATAGGGGATTTACTTAAATCTCCAAAATTTAGAAAAGGTTATTCATGCTTTTATTCCAGGCTTGATTACTACCGCCTTCCTTTGTTTAGAGCGCAGCAGGAGAACAAACCTGCACACAGAACAAACGGCTACGTTTTTGACAGGATACATTTTAGGATTTATTAACCTTATGTTTTTAGTAACATTTCATTACCTGCTTTAATGCTGGCCAACAGTTTTCTAGATTATTGAGAAATTATAACTTCATTTTAATTTAGTTAATATTTAACTTAGTCCAATTGACCCCCTAATGTATCTTAGTCTTTGATTTTATTTAAAAATGTATGTGCTTTTAGTCTTTGTTATACAAGATTTATTATTGCATTCATTTAAACTAATCAAAAAGTCACTATAGACACGAGCCATGGTCTTAAGAAAACTACATTTTTGATCTCTCACATTCACACTTTATACTTGGATGGAGAAAAACACACTCTTGTTGGCTCCCAATGTAATAAACATACTCAATATTTGTGAATTTATAACAACCTGATGGAAACACTGATCTTCAGACATATGGCTCCTCCTGAAACTTGCATGCATGAAGAGTAAAGTGATGTAAATTAATACGCCAACTCGGGTTGATACAACCAAAAACTGGACCATATGAAAGAAATCAATGAATCAAAATACCCTTAAAATGAAGTTGAATTAACGCCCGACAGACACGACAAAACAAAGATGGAGCATTAAGGTTTGTTGTGGAGGTGTCACAATAACTTGTATCTATTATCATTATTATCATAATTATCATTGCAATTATTATTATTACCACTAATTATTATTATTATTATTAGTGAGTGTATGAAAGTGTTTACGGTCAACAGCTCCACCTAGTGGACATGTTTGTGTGCTGCTTCTCACTATATCTGATATATCAGTTTATTTTTGAAAGATTATTGTTCAGGTAAATCATAAAATCATAAAAGATCAGAACAATATTTCAGTAAACTCTTTTTGTTTGTTATTTTTGTCGACGCCGGATGTTACTGCCGAACAACGACCTCTGAGTTTGTGCATTTAACGGTCTTTAAAAGTGACTGAAAACATCTCGGGTAAGTTGTAGTTTCCTTAGACATTGAACAAAGGTGGTTTTATATTCCCGTTAAACAGAAAAGTGGATTTTTAAAACCACGGTGGCTTTAAAGTTTTATTTCGGTCCCATTTGACGGTTTCCTCAGAGGGACGTTGGGTCTAACGGTCACCGCCTCCATGAAAACCTGACTGTGATGTTTGTCCTTCGGTGTTTGTCGAGAAAAGCTATGAGTTAATAAACGTGTTTCCACCTGTCGGGCTCACTCTGCTCCAGAGGACAGCGACAGCGACACCCACCTCCGTCCTGCCCTTCACCAGTGTGTGTGGGGGTGTTGATGGAGGTACCGGGCTCTTGTAGTAAGATGGACCAGCCCGCAGAGGACGACCAGTCTGTCCCAGTCTCAGGGGATCAGGACCAGGACCAGGACCAGAAGGGGACCACCCAGGACCAGGACAGTGGTGAAGAGTGGGACACTGATCTGGAAACAGAGGGTGGGTTAAAATGACCATGGACTATAATGATGGGTGTCCCCTCACCTCCTCTCTGAGGTCTCCAAAGGTTTTTTTTTTTTTTTAAACAAACAAACAAACAAACATTGATTTCAGGTTCCTTTGTCCAAAAATCTTTAAAGTCTTAAATTTAATATATGAAGCTCTGTTTTTGTCTGGCCTGGCTGGAAAATCTCCAGTGGCCCATTACTCAAGACTTCCAGCATTATGTAAAATTCATATTTGGACAATATATATTGTAATTAGTTATGTTTTAATTGACTAAGTTCATTTACACATCACCTTTCTGATGTTTAGTTGTTGGAATAATTAAAAATATCAATAGATTCATGCTACTGGTAAATAAATCTAGGCTTTATGATCAGCTGGATTTCACTTTCATACTGTAGTTGATATGACCAAGAAACAAATTCTATTCTTTGTGGTAATTTAAGAAGAACTTTTCTGTTTTGTCCGACTTCCTTTCAGATAACACAGATAAGAGACAGAAATCGTCCTGTGCAGAGGTGTACCTGCAGGCCTGCCAGCGGATAGGGACCACTCCTATTTCTTCCTTCCTCCATCACATGGGTGAAGCCAACCTCAACCTGAACCACTATGGTGTGGGACCTTTGGGAGCCAAAGCTCTGGCCATAGCTCTGCAAGTAGGGAATCTCAATTCTTTCATTTTGACATTTGAAAAAATGTGTACAACAATCGCCATAATTCAATGGCAGTGATGTTCATAAACAAAGATTATTAATTTCCATGCAGTTTATAAATCTAGACAGAGAAAAGGAGATGTAGAGAAAATGGCATTTGACCTTTACTCCTTTAAATATATTTCCTGAATAATGAATTTAGTTTTTACTTTTTTCATGTTTTTTTTTCATTTTTTTAGAATAACTATGACGTCACAAACCTTGAGCTGGAGGATTGCCTACTAAAGACTCAGGGGGCTCGCTATCTCATGGAGATGCTTCAAACAAACATCACCATTCAGAGTCTGGTAACTGTTCTAAAAGTATCACACCGGCTCTAAAAAAGCGGACTGTCATTTACAACTATTTTTGAGAAGATTGTATATATACTGAAATAGATATAGTCCTCTCAAAAATAGTGCTTATCTGAAAGAGTAATGGTATCATTTCAACATTACTGTGTTTAGGAATACTTTGTTTTATTGTCTCAAAAATGACTGTCTTTACTTCAGAATCTGTCCAACAACCAGCTGCACCTAGAAGGAGCAGAAGTCATCTCCAAAATTCTGTCAGACAACTATTACATAAAATCAATCAAACTTGCAGGTGCTCAATCAAGTCTTGTACATCTAAAAAAAAAAAAAAAAAAAAAAAATTACGCACACTTCTGCACATCAACTGTAATATAGTAGAGTTTTATGATTTTGGGTTTAGTAATTCAATTATTTCCCCTTTATTCTCCTAGGAAATGATTTTGATGATTCTGCTGCTAAATGCTTTGCTGATGCTTTAAAGGTTGGTTTGAATTTTGGATCTGTGTGATGAAAGGGTATCGGAGCGCCACATTTCTCATGTTTACATTTTAAGTCAAACAACCATCATGTCAAAATGTGCATGAACATATTCTTGTCTCATCTTACAGGGTGACTATGTGATCAAAGAACTGGACCTCAGTCACAACAAGTTTTGTGATACAGGAGAACTTGGTGACATGTTAGGTACAGGGGTTTTATGCAGGGAGACTTTCACTGCAGATACAAAATTGTTAAATTGATTTGGCGCTAACACATATGACAAATGCTCAAATATTACACACGAAAGACTGAAGTTTGAATTCTTTTCACCTTTTCTGTAAGAAAACATAAGCAATCATAACTATTTGCATTCTTCAAAGGAGGACACAACTGTTTTGGCACTGTCAGCTCTCTTGAGGTGTTGCTGGAAGTAAAACTCCAGTGAAATTAGTTTCCACTCATCTCGAGACTGTATAACTTGCAGATTTTGATTTTGTCTTAATTTTGCCATAATAAAAGTTATCAAGAGCCCTTTGTCCTTTAACATTCAAAGTCTGGATGGATTCACTGTGCAAGAAGGCTAATTAGCAAAGAAAAAACAGATTCCCACTAGAAATGTGTGTGTGTGCACTGATTTCTCAGCAAAAATACATTTTAATTTGACTTTAAATTTGTTTCCCTTTCTCAAAGCCACAAATGTAGGTGTTGAGGTGCTACACCTGAACTGGAATTACATTCGAATGAATGGTGCAGTGGCTTTGAGTGCTGGCCTGAGGGTGAATACACTCAAACACAAACCTTCAGTGTGTATTTAACGACGTGTATCCTATCAAATCTGTTTCTCACGTTTTCTTACCTCAGGTAAACTCGACCTTGAAGGAGCTCCATCTGTCAGGGAACGGTTTTAGCCGCATTGAGGTAGAGTCACTGAGTCAAGCACTGAAACAAAACAGCACACTAGAGCTGCTGGACCTCAGCTGTAACCGTATACATGATGAGGATGTGACACTTCTCTGCCAGGGTCTGGCTACCAACAATACTCTTAGGGTCCTCAAGGTGAGTGGACAATAGGGTGAATCCTGGAGAACTGGTATTTTAGGTCCTGACCGTCACCATTGTGGTCATTTTAAACTGTTTGCACTCTGTAGATTCACCTTGTTAAATAAGAAATTTTGAGTGTGTGTGTACTTATTTTGTTCAGCTCTACCAAAACCCCATGACAGAAGTTGGAGCTCTGACGCTGCTTGAAACAGTTAACACAAAATCTACAGTGGAAACAATTGATATTTCTGTAAGTGAAGTAAAAACAAATATAATGTCAGCTTGTGAACAGTATACATATAAATTATGAAGTATTACCTCTAGGGTATGTGTCTGTCTATGTGTGAGTGCAGACAGTTTTTGTGTGTGAGGACTTTGTGGAGCTGCTGGAAAAAGCACGTCAGCGGCGTCCTGCCATGGATGTCCGCTACAGCGTCATGAGCTCTGTCACCAGGAACTTATCTGCCCTTCAGATCTTTCAGGTCAGTGGTCTGGAAGAGAGAGAAACTTGGTGATGTGGATATAAACAAAAATTAATTACATTTAAAAAATTAACTAATTAATGAAATGTTCACACTCGTGATCTTATAAAAATTGTGCCTAGTATCTAAATATATACATACGTATGATTTCTTACCACTTGTCCATATTGTTCTACAGATGCTTTTGGAGCAGTTTCATTAAAATGAACTGAAATGTTTCCAAAACTGAAACATGATCTTGGATTCTTTCATAGAAATTCTTCAAAGAGCGAGGTGAGAGCATCATGGATTTCTTCCAGGCTCTGGATAAAGAAGGAACCATGGAGGTCTCCACCGCTGCCTTCAGGAAGGCTGTAAAGGTCAGGCTAACAATTTCTCACACTGCACCAAAAACATCATAAACTAATAAACACCACTGACTAATGGAGTAAATCTAACACAGATGATGCTTAATTTAACTAGATTATTCAGCTGAAACTGTTCTGCCTGCAGGCAGCTAACATACCTTTGGATCAGCGACAGCTTAACTGGTTGGTGAAGAAGTTTGACAAGAAGTGCACAGCCAACATAATGTACAGGTTAGTGTACGAAGATACCTAAAGATGATATCCAATATTTACCATTCAAAAAAAGAAACAAATTTTCAGAACAATCCATCTGGCAGGTAGACATGGGGTAAGGAGACCTGGGATAGTCACTCACATTAAAAAGAAATCATGCTTTTCCACTGTGGCGTCCAGCCATGCGTATCATTTCAGACTTTTTTGCATGGGTTTTGAAAAACTGATACATTTTGGATGCCACTTTGGTTAAGCTTTCAACCACATGTCACTGTCTCAGTCAGTGCAGCTCAGTTGTTAAGGTGTTTTTTTTTTTCAGAGTGGAGTTTCTTGAATTTCTTGACTTAGTGAATAAAACTAGTGCTTCAGACACATTGTCACACAAATTACCTAAAGACATTTTTAGAAATTGTGTTATTTATGTAATGTCCAGTTTTCTGTTTGAGGTGTCTCTCTTTGTTGCAGTCAGTTTGCCGAGCTGTCATAAACCAGACAATCAGGATCCAGGATATAACACAAGTTGTCTTCAAAAAAGTCAAAGCATGTTATTTTAACGTTGGTCTTCATATACTATAAAAATATTACCTTGCAAAATCAGTAGATGCTCCATATTTGTCATACAATACTAACAGCTCAACATAGCAACAAAGCACGGCGGCACGTAGAAAGAGGGGGAACTGACATCACAAACCCAGTGGTATTGTGCACCACTGACAGGTGTACCCTAATAGCAGCTTCCTGTGACGTCAGTGACTCCCCCTCCCTTCTTCTCCCACTGTAGTTCTTAGCTCAACCCAATTTGTCCAGTGTGAATACTTGAACCTCTGACACCAACCAGCTGCACCCACCTCAGCACTGCCAGCTGTGTCTGTGGCTGGGCCACAGGGTCCACTGCCTCATTCTCCCCATCCAAAAATAATCTTCTGGTATGACAACAGAACAAGAGGAGGAAGAAAAAGAGAGCTGGCATCCATATCAAAGGACTGAGAGGAGAGAAAGAATAGGGCCAGATGCAAGCTAGTTGTTTGGCCACATTGGTTAGCTTTGAATGAATTGGCCTGAAACGACGCACTTATGAATATGCATGTGCAGCATTACTTATGCAGGCCCCACAGAGTGGGATTATTAAGGGTGTCCTGATGAATTGTCTCAAGGTGTGATATCCAACAGTACAATCTGTTTCAGTCAGGTGGCTCCAGCGCTAACCACGGGAGACAATGACATGACACAGTCTCACCTGCGTATATTCTGTTTATCTTGTGTAAGCAGCTTAACAATATTATTGTGGGTCAGGACGGGAAAACCTTTTCAAATCGAATATCCCATTTCCTCCTGAAGGAGCTTTGTATTACCACTGCACATTATATCTAAAGGCAGAAGCCTAATTAGGTACAGGTGTAGGGAAACGTGTGGATTGTTTGGTTTGTTTCAAATGAAGGTTTGTTGCCAAGCAATAAAATATATCGAGGTCCTTGTTCGATGATTGACAAGGACTTTTTGTTTGAGATGTGTCAGAAGCAAAACTGTTTCATTAGCAGCTCCAGTGGTAACTACACCCTCTGGTGTAGGAGATGTGTTACAGTCACTGTCAGCAAACTACCACCCGAGTCACTTATCGCCTCTATCATTTCATCATTCCTTGTCCATGAACGTCACTTATGTCTACATAACCAACTAAAAAAGCTCTATCACTGAACATCTTATCACATGCCCATACGATAGTAACACTTATTATGGGGAGAATATGTTGTGCAGCTGCTAAAGTCTAAATTCAGTTCCATTTCAGAGTTTCAATACTTCAGCAGCAATAAAAAAAGTTATTTTGATACTGTAGATTATACAAAACAAACGCTTTGCCTGACCACATGCCTGACTTACCTTATTTTAATGTAACTGGTCTGAACAGTTAAAAATATTTCTGAACTATTATTGTGGAAACTACATTGCAATAACAACATGGGGGTCTTTTTCACAAGAACGGCACTGATTTGTTCATCATCACCAATGGTAATGTTTGGAGTCATGGAGGCAGAATTTGTGCTTTAGTTGTTGAGCATCTTCATTTCACTGGAACTAATTAAGCTATTTCATGTTTTTCTCTTAATGTCTGGTTAGACAATTGGGTCCATAAAGAAAGCATATTAAGACAATGCTCTCTATGCATTTGTGCTTTTCATTTAGCCCATTTGATACTGTAAAGCTATTGCACTGCATTAATGGTGGATGTGTATGCAGAAAAATAACCTTAAACTACAACAGGATTTTAGAATTTGTTGCAAAATATGTGAAGATGTTCAGCTAAATGAAGAGTTTCATACTCAACAACTCATCGATTTACAACAGTAAAATCATTTAAGGGCAAAAATATAAATGGCACACTTGTTCAAACTGGACTAAAATACAATTCTTAATATAATGGCATTGATATAATTGGCTTATTTAAAAGATTGAAAAAAATAACAGAATAATTTAGGTAAATTCATCTCTCTGATGTGGCTTAATGAAAACAAACAGCTAGCTGCCAATTTCTAATGGGCCATCTTTCATGTGAATGGACACAAAGACTTAAAACCCACATCTTATTGAGCAGTCCAATTGGAAATTCACAGATTTGGCCAAATTTTGAAGACGAAAACAAAAACCTGCCAACAAACCCTTCAGATATCTATGCACCCACTGGCACACGCTGCCAATTAACATGATCTCGAAAGCGCTAATGGAATCTTGAGCGGTAATAAAAGTAAATAATTAAATTAAAGGAACCCTTGTATCATTGTTTGCTGTATTCGGGCCCATTAGGACCTCTAGTATTCTCATGTTAATCTAATGTTTGGGTTTTTTGTGTTCTCATAATGAATTCTGTGTTTTTCCTCCAAACAGTGTTGCTCAGACATTTGTGTAGGTGCTGGCAGAGAAACAAAGACGTACATTAGGACCAATTGTCCCCTGTGATTATTAAAGTAAACAGAAATACTGAAGAGGTATCGTACACAGCTGCACACACTTGAGCCTGTGTTTGTGAAGTGGGAGAAAGGGCCAAGCAACCCTTAAGACTTTGTCAGAGATGATCCCATTATTTGGAGCTCCTCAAGAGCTGAGCGGTGGGCCAGCTAATGAGGCTTTGAAGATCAGTCTCTGGCATAGAATTCATCTGCAGCAGAGAGTTGGGGAGCAAAATAGATTTGGCACGAGATTAAATGCTTCAGCCAAGATCGACCATGAAGATGTTCCCTGCCTCAGCCCCGTGTTTTTATTTTGCCTTCGAGAGTGCAGTGTATACTTCACATAACATACATCATCACTGGGCTGCAAATACATATTAGTTGCATAGTTCCACTAATTGATTATTTAGATTATAAATTGATTGATCTGTGCAACTTTGTAAAGTAGATAAATTCCCATCAAGGGTTCCCAGAGGCCGATGTGACATCTTGACCTGTTTTGCCCGGACAACTATTGAAAAGCCAAAGGGATTTAATTTAGAGTTATATAAAATATTCTCTTCAGCGTATAGAACCAGAACATTTAGGTAGTTTTGCTTGAAACCTATTAACAACATAAGTTAATTAAAAATTGTTGCAGATTAATAGATTAGTCAACTTAGATTGTGTGCTTGTTTCAGGGAGAGAATCAGTAGTGGACTAATGGTAATGCAGCATGTGCAGTACAAGTTTTTCTAAGGAAATGTGCAAGACAAGTTTCAGTAAATAAAACTCTTGAGATGTTTAATGTTTAAAATTGTTTCTTTAAATAGATAGACGTATTATTATATATATATATATAGGAAAGCATAATGAAAATTCCAACAATGGAGGTTAACATAAAAACCTGCTGCCAAATTGTGCATTTTGAACACTCCAAAATATCGCCCAGAAAGTAACAACAAACAAGGACCGAGTGTTTGGTTTGTGTTTTGTACAACTTGTGCTACTAAACAGTGATATAATTTATGTCCTCTGACCAATATTTTTGGATTGTGACAGCCTGACAAGGAGAATAGGAGATGAATGCCTGTGTAAAGCAGAACTGTAACTGATCTGACTCACCACATCACACAGATGCTCATCAGACAGTCGACATGGATTTAAAGGAACGGCACTGACACAGACATGTTCAATACAAAGACCTGGTTTCCTGTTTTGCTGAGACTTATTTTCCAGACTGAAGCCAGTAACAATAACCAGCAGCAAACCACAGAAATTTCTCTGTTCTGTGTTAACATTCAAACATCTTGAGCTAATTTGACTGAGCTCTGCTTGGCCCTGCTGTGGAAAAAGTGGCTCAGAAGCACCAAATAACAAGCAGAGGAGAAAGTCTTGCAGCCAACTGTTGTCTGGAGAAGCCATTTGTATGTCATGATCACTGTGACAAGGATGTAGTGAGTGTTTATCTACTACCTCAAGTCCATCTGAAGTACATATGGTTCTTAAAAAAAAAAAAAAAACCCATATGAGCCATCTTCAACTTGTGCATGCCAGCTGTCCTGTAATGTGAATGTGACTTATTTCGTTACTAAATCAAAAATGTAGCCAAACAATGGCTGACGGGATGATTCGAATTTCTTTCCTTTTTCATTTGATAAAGGCAGATTCTTGAAATTACCCTCTACAGATGATACAACATGCTTAAGCTCCATATGAATGTTAGAACACAGCCAGTTTCCCCTGCAGTCTGACTGAACGGGTAAAAAGACAACAATAGTGTAAGTGGTTTTGTGCGACTTGTGCGTATTTTGTGATGTGGAGTTCCATTTTTTTTTTCCAGCTATAACATACAGACACATCACATGTCCAGAAGCAGAACTCGTGGATCTTCCACCACAGCTTTTATCTTGCGTAAGAAAGTGACTGCTTCTCTACCATCAATGAGTCGGTGGTCGTATGTCAGCGCCACATACATCATGGGCCGGATCTCAACCTGCCGAAGAACAAAGCAGTTTAATTACTTACTCACGTTCAGAAAAGCAGTACATCCATTTCATTACCTGTCCACAATGATGTGAATGACCCCCTGGTAATTCTTACACAAGATTTTAACTTTTCCACCAGTATAATTTCTTCCAACCCAATAATTATGGCACATAATTCTCACCTTGCCATTTATGGCCACAGGTCGGTCAAAGATGCCGTGCATGCCCAGGATGGCAGACTGGGGGGGGTTGATGATGGGCGTACCAAACAAAGACCCAAACACGCCACCATTGCTGATGGTGAAAGTGCCTCCATCCATATCTTCAACAGCAAGCTCATTATTACGCGCCTGTCGGTGCACAACACATTGAACTGTCATTTTTGTGATAAAAGCAAATAGATACTGCTTTCATTTAAAATTGTGCAGCAGTGTCAAAGGTTAAAAAAGAATACAATGATGTTAGGATGCAGGTTAGTGCCAATAGCACAAAGCTTTTTACCTTTTCTCCCAGTGCATTAATGGCTTTCTCAATGTCAGTGAAGTTCATGGTCTCAACATTACGGATCACTGGTACAACAAGTCCCTAAAGAAATACATGTTATTCAGCTTTTAAAAGCTTTTTTACAAACATGTAAGGTCTTATAGAGTTAAAAGTCGTACCTTTGGAGTTGCCACAGCAACGCTAATGTCCACATAATCCCTGTAGATGATCTCTTTGGTTGTATCATCGATAACTGTGGTAAAAACATTTTTGGAATCAAGTTTAGTTTAAAAAAAAAAAACAACAACAACAACAAAAAAAAACAAATACAAAAACACAATATCTGACGATGCCCTTTGTACTTTAAAAAAGGCTCAATTTCAAGCAAAAGAAAAACCACTTGAAGCAAGTCTGCCTTGTTTTACCGGCATTAACAGCAGGTTGGTCGGTCAGGGCGTGTGCTGCAGCCTTCACAAAAGCTGACATAAAACCCAGTTTGATGTTGTGCTTCTTCAAGAAAGCATCCTTATGGAGTTTCCTCATATCTTGAATATTGCTGAGGCAAAATTGACAGTTTTTAGTGAAGAATCATCTTTAAAAAGATTCAGTCAAAAAGATCATGTGACACTGATGTGCAAATACTTCTACTATGAAATGTGAACTAGGTTCTTTTGCATGGAGCCCTGTAATCCTGAGGTAATCTTTTCAGAAGTTGCAGTGTCTCACCTCATGTCCACCTCGTTGAAGGTGGTCAACATGGCGCAGGTGTTCTGAGCCTCCTTCAGCCTCTGAGCGATCCTCAGCCTCATGCGGTTCATCTTCACCTGGTCAGCACGAGAACAAGAAGGTCTGTGAACCACATTCTTTACATTGTTGGTAGGAAATGACAAACATGCCATTACTTCTGATGTGCGTTACCCTGTTTTCTCCCCTGCCTCCTGCTGTTGGAGGAGCTGGTGCTGGAGCTGCAGCAGTGGCCTTGACGGCAGAAACTACAGGCAAAGAAATAGGGAAAAGAGTCTCTAGTGACCTGCTAAGATACATACATATGCACATTACAATAAATACATGAATGCTTATTTGTAGGAAGAAAACACACCAGGTTTGACTGGGGGGGCCTGTGGTGGCACTGGAGGCATTGTAGGCATGGCTGTGGCGGTTGAAGCTGGTGGAGGGGGTGGAGGAGAGGGGGCTGCTGCAGTTGGTGCCTCTGCAGCTGGGGAAGGTGCAGCTTTAGCAGCAGCAGCAGCTGAGGAGAGAAGAAAAAAATTAAGGATACATGTAGTATGGGTGTAAAGACTCAAAAAATACTGT
Organism: Rachycentron canadum; assembly: GCA_038496675.1. Taxonomy (NCBI): domain Eukaryota; kingdom Metazoa; phylum Chordata; class Actinopteri; order Carangiformes; family Rachycentridae; genus Rachycentron; species Rachycentron canadum. The sequence continues at coordinate 10,963,659 of CM076665.1, forward strand.
ACTTTTTTTACAGTGCTGCCACACTATGTTCATTTCTATGTCTTTATCCATTCAGATTAGTTTCTTTGATGCACCATGAACAACTGAAGCACAGATTTCATATAAACATGTCCCGACTTTGCTTCTCAACAAGTATTGCATTCAACTAAACTTGTATTCTTGCTATAATGTGCATTAGACAGACAACCTGCTGTCAAATAGTAACATGCAGCAAATTGAAAGTGATTAAAAATATTTTTAAGTGACAACCAAATTCATTCTGGAGCACCAAGCATCAAATATTAGATCTGATATAAATATCTTTTATGATACATGACTCGTACTCAAACTACTCAACTCAGAGACTTTTGATAAAGGTTCTATTGACAAACAGAGAGATATACTTCCACAAGTATAGAGAAACTTTATTATTATCATTATTAGTGATGAAATGATAAATGATGTTCAACTAAGCACACCTCCTTTCCGGAGTTTGAAGAGCGGCGTTCCTCCTTCTACCTTCCCTCCATCTGGCACCAGCAGTTCCTCAATGACACCAGCTGCTGGAGCGGGAACTTGTACCGAGGTCTGGTAGTGAAAAACACACAACACGTTGTGTAATTTTCTTTTTGTCCTGTTTAAATTAAAACAAATCATAAGATGATTTTAGGTTTATGTTTCTTGTTCATACCTTGTCCGTCTCAATTTCACACACCACCTCATCTTCCGTCACAGAGTCGCCCACAGCTATGACAAAAACAGCAGCATGTTTTTCATGTGCAGAAATGTGATAATTTTCAACATTTGGCTCATTGATGATGCAGTACAGTAACACCTGTGAAATGCTGTCAGTATTTTAGTGATATGTTGACAAAAACCAACCTTTCTCCCACCTCACATCTCCCTCTGTAACAGATTCTGCGAACGCGGGAGTTTTCACTGTAACAACTTCATCCCCTGCACAAAAATAGAGACAAAAATAACTGACTTTAAGTTAAAGACTGAGCAGAGTTGAGTTAAATACAAAATGCTGTTGCAGTACATACTGTGAACAGCAGATGTCTTGAAGTATCTGATATGGAAGACATTTGCTGATGGTGGAAATTCACATCTAAATGTAAAGAAAACAAATTATCACTTAAATTTCTAGACAAAGCAATTCAACAAATTACTTGATGGATGCAAAAAAAAAATGATTACTTTAATGGCAAAATATTTCTCACAAAAGCTAAAGATGAGTTAAAAACAAACAAACAATCCATTTACAGTCACAGCAGCAAATGCACACATTAATTAATTATAATTATTATAATAAAATATTAAATCTATTTGTTTCAGTACTAAAAAAAACACTTAAGCACACAAAATACTGTATACTACAGATACAGGTGTAAAGCTCAGTTTAAGATACATGAATAATAAAAGAGTGCGTCATTGAGCTTTAGTGTTGAAGGGTTTACTACTGAAGGATATTCAAAGATAAACATCATAATGGGAGAGACCACTTACAGTTGAGAATTCCTGTACACTAGCCGGCTGCAGACTGACAGACCTTAGAGGTGAAAAAAGAACAGAGAGAAACACGGAAGAAAATCAACAAAAGCTGTAACAGCTGCTTCTCTGAGCCTCTAACATGAGATATGAGTGGAGTTCACTGAAAGCTGCAGTTAACCACTTGTGAGCTCCTCAGGCATCTCAGCCATTCAACAATCATGACTGATGCTGCTTTGGATGACCCACTCATAAAGCTTGTTTATTCATGAGCAACAGAATAAAGACAGCTATCTTAGATGTTATGTTACTGCTGAGGATCTCAAATCCAGCTGAAGGACTGGTCTATATCATAGAAGCAGACTTACCTGATACACTTTGACGGACCTGCACATTGTTGGCCTGAACAGATAAAATTAAATAGAGGAAAATCAGTTGATCAAGCATTCATCTGTTCAAGTCTTGTCTCTCCTCACCTGGACACTGAGGTAAAACAGATAAATTTGATTGTAAACACATGAACATAATCTGTAAGTCTTCTAAAGAGATCCAACAGTAAATACCAACTGCGCAGACACGAAAAAACATTTAAAAGGCTTTGTCTGAAAAACCTCCACTGACATATCAATACACTTTCCTAAAATAAAGCAAACCTTTGGGCTTGAAAGAGCAGCTTTGTTATGACACAAAGCAAAAGCTGTATATTTAATGAGTTAGGCTGTTTACTAATGACATTTTGGTCACAAGAGGAAATACATGAAGAGCTGTGTGTCTGATCACCTCAGCTTAACATTGTCCTGAGGGAAACTCTGATTCATTACTATGAATCAAAGGGCAGTGACTGATCTCAGTAAATACACCTCAAAAACGTGCTAAATTACAAACTCCCTTCGCCACAATAGACTTGACTGTTCAAAAATGCATGTGAACAATCATTGGCTTCTTCTTAATGGAACAAATGTCAACTCTTTGTAGCTTTAACTTTGAGTGAACAGTGCTGCTTTGCTGTATGTGATGAGTCATGTGTGAAGGTATTTTAAAGGGCTGGGCCTCTGGTTCTGGCTACTCTGGAGTTTAGACAACATCACACACAATACGTCAAAGCTTGTGCAGACATGCAACCCCCAAGCCATTTGAGTTTCTATTATTTTTACTCTATAAAACAACTGGCATCAATTACGCACCAAAAAAACTTCCTCAGTCAAAACTCGAGATTGAGTCCTTAATTTGATATTCAAAAATCTTTTGTACCTTTACATTTAAATTCACAGATAAGATAGCAGCGTAAAACAGCCTCACTCACCTGCTTTGCAAGAAACTTTCTCTTCAATAACCCTACTTTTTATATTTATTCTATATAAAGTAAGATAATGGATAATGAAAAAAATGATGATTCGTTGCTTCCCTTCTTATACACTCAGTTTGCAGTTTATTAGGTAGCGTTCTCAAAACTAATGCAGTGTAATTCAAGGGCCCTGCAATAAATCCTAACTTCATTTTACAGAGGTTTTGATTCAACTTGATCATTCACAAGGCAGCGGTTTGTGATGCTGTTGCACTGTACAGCATTTTAATGAAATGTGTTTCTATTATTTTGGCCACCTTGGCTGTATCAGTGGTTAAGGGTAAATAACTTTTAAGTAGTATGATTTAATACAATTCAACTGCATCACACACTGCAGGCTCAAAAATGATTATTGAGTTGAATCAATGGGTCTCCTGAAAGACTGTACCTAAATTGGCATCAATAATGGTCGTTTGAATCTCAGTGTAATGCAACATAGTTCAACAGCACCACACATTACAGCCTCTGAACTGACTATAGTTGGATCACCACCTCTTTTCTAGTACTAGTATTGCAGAGTTGTATTAGACCATATTAGTTTTAATCATCTGCACCCAGTAAACTAACAGCTGAGTGTACTTCTGCAAGCCAAAGTCAGCTGGCAACACTGGCACCAGCCAGAAGACTAAACCAAACCTTGACAAGTCCCAACTGCTGTGATCATGTTTCAGTTTCGTTACCTGCTCGCGAAACTGACCAGACCCGGGAGGGCAAAGCCATCATGTGCCCTCGCTGCACATACATGTCTGACATAACATGGGCTATTTCTGTAAGGTCGCCTCGACCACACGACACCATAACAGACCAACACTACCCTGTCGGGCCAGTCACTGAGAAAACCCCACTCAAAACACAATAATCATAGCTAGCTAACAGGGCACGATCTGCTCTTTTAGCTTCTTAGCTAAGTTTAACATTTATTGCCTTCGTACAACTACCTTGAAATAAAACTGGGTTGTCAACAGTCTTATAGTTGCTTTGAAAGTGTTCAGCTCAGCTTGTTGACTGACCTGAGCTGCTCCTGGAGCCGTCAGTGTCTGTCTGCCCTTGGTATCTGAGGCCCTGCTTCACAACAAGCTAACGTCCGGCCGTTAGCTAGCAAACGGTCACCGGTGTCTGCCCGTAATCGGCGCCAACAGACTCGGACTTAACTCACGGTCTCAACCTACCTGGCTCACCGCTGACAGGGAGCGGCCAAGCGCCCGGTACACGCATCGGGACCGTGATAACATGGCGTTTGCTTTGGCGGATGTGCCCGTTGCTTGACGGCCGCGGAAGGAGCGGTTACCGGCGGCTCGAGGCTCAGCGTCGCGTGGGGCGGTCCCACCGGGAGGAACCACTGTAGCTGGTCGTGGGGGGAGGGAGCGGCCGGGGAGCGGACGGGTACGGGCCCCCGGGAACCGAGACTGGATACAAACCGTCATTTACACCGCGAAGTAGAGTATGAGAAACACCGCGAATATAATGTGAAATAAATCTAATTTCCCACACGATAATAAAATAAAACTAAACTTACCGATAACAGGACTGTACCATTCGGTGCGTGAGCTACACTTTTACAAGTCCTTTAAATAAATTACAGGTACAATCACACAAAAGAGATAAGAAAACACTACCTACTATTTAATTTAGCTATTTATTCTTCACTTTTTCCTCACTTCATTAACAGTGGTGCTTCAAATGACATTATTGTGATGTTATTATGTGGCAGGTAGTGATGGGATGGGTTGCCATGTTTGACCACACCTCCTCTCATCTGGACCACTACAAATAAATAAAGAGTCATTTCTCCCCCTGCAGGCTCCAGACCCGCAGCCTCCTGTGGCCCTGTGACTCCCAACAGGTAGGTTATCTGTCAGCTCCTCTAACTGTAGGCAGTGTCGTTAATATCTCAGTTACATGTTATATTTCCTCTTTCATTCTCAATTGAAAGTTGACTCAGTCTGCTACTCTAATGTAGCTAAACAAAAAATAATCCTGATACACGAGGCTGAGGGGAAAACAACTTTTACTTTAAAAAAATGCTGCAAACATCTGCACAGCTGGAAAATTAACAGCAGAAATGACATTTTTCTTCTACAATATAAATAATCACTATCTATTATTTAATATTTTAAAGACAAAACGTCTTTATTTCACTTGAACAATTTTATGATAAATAGAAAAAAAAGGACATTTTATTTTATTATTTATTATACATTTAATTGAAAAGAAATGTGGCTCCTTGTACAAAAAAAGTGAATTTAACTTTTTTAGTGTGACATTTCTAAAATGCCTGGAAGCAATATAATTTCTAATTTCTTACATCACCTGTATTATACAATTATTGATTGTGTTTTCTTTCACTGTTGTCTTTTTTTTGTTTAACTTAGGAAGCATGAATCCAAGTGTGTGGAACAAAAGCATGTTTTCCTCCAGCAACATTTGCCTTGACGGCTGCACTGCAGACCATCTTTCCTCTTTTCAACCTAACCCACTGGCATCAAATTCAGATCTAGCAGGTGTTTCTGTGACTTTTCACAAAGACAATGAACTGAACATGAAAATGCTACAGGAGAGCGATTATTATAGCAGCGACGAAGCTGGCTCGGGTTTGGTCTGTTCTAGCCAGATGGAGCACGATCCACCCAGAGACAGCATCACAAGAAGGCACCCATCTCCTGCATCCAGTTCTTGTGGTCGTCATGACTGGAACCTAAGCAGTGGCCATCAAGCAAAACGTGCCAGAGTGGAGAATATCATCAAGGGCATGACCAGCTCCCCTGGTACGCACTGCTCGGATATGATGACGATTCAGCATGAGGAGACCGACTACATGCAGCAAAATGAAGGGATTGGAGAACTGCCTTTACATCAGGAGCATATGGAAAGAAGTGGATCCAGCCGCACGAATCATCATCCTCAGCAGCAGCAGCAGCAACAGAACCTCCAACAGCTCAGAGAAAAGTTTATTAATGTGGACGAAGTAAGTGAAAGCACAGACGGCAGTAAGAGGGTAAAATATCCTGCCTGGAACGATTCTCCTGACACATCTCCAAGAGATACATTCACAGATTCATATGGTGAATTTGAGAGCAGCTCAAGTAGAAAATATCAAGGCTGGAAGAAGGTGAAACTGATGAACTACTTCCAAACCAAACCAGAGAGAATAAAGCTAATGGCAGATGTGTTGAAGTATGAGCTTTCCAGAGCCGTCAGTAGGAGCGTTGACTCTGTCTTCAAAAGCATGCCACTTCTACAGACATCACTAAACGAGGGGAATGGAGACACTGATGCATCTGTTCAGTCGTCATTGTGCAATGATAAGAAAATAGGACTTTCATGTTGTGGGAATGCAGAGGGGCAAGTCCTAGATGTTCAAACTGAAGCCCTGTCTCTGGTTGTACAAAAACCTCGACTGGAGAAGTTTATCCTCCAGCCGAGAACAAGAGCTCATCACCATCCAAAGCCTCAAGTCCCCTTCAGTCATGCATCCGCTCTGCATGACGATCAGCCGTCACAGAAGAATCATGACACTGCCCTGAGATGCTTGCAAGACGGATGCTCTGAAGTCGGCCAAGCAAAGTTTGAGATGTTTGACGCACAGTGGAATTCAGTCAAAGTGAGATCGAAGGTCAATTCCAGGTCTGTGAGAAGCACACAGACTCATACTGTGTCGGTGGGTCCAATGCTGTTAGAAAGCCTGTGTCTCCCTCATGTCAAGATTGAGTCTGATAGCCTGCTGAAGAATAACCTGTACATGCTGAATGTATCCTTTACACGTCTCAAATAATAGTGTAGTCTAACATTTCTTTTCTTATTCTGAAGCAGCTGCCTTTAGATACAAGAAATAATTCCTCTTCAAATAAACAAATAACAACCCATTGTGTCACAAGCCTTGTCATCACCTCAGGAATGTGCTTTAGAAGAATCTTCTGAACTATAAAGAAAATTGTACTTTCCTTCTGTCCTCAGTTGTAATAATTCCTTGTTGTGAAGATGTTTCCAGTCTCATTAGTCAGATTGTTTACTATGTGTAGGAGATTTTTGTGTTTCATCCTTAACTCTGCTGCGTTTTAGGAAGGTCTGACCACAAACCATCTGAAGAAAGCAAAGCTTATGTTCTTCTACACTCGCTACCCGAGCTCACTGGTACTAAAGATGTGTTTCCACGACGTGCAGGTGAGAAAACATCAGTCATTTCTGTAAATTCTGTTCAAAAAACATGACCTATATATACAGATAGCATACAGATATTTTTCTTGGTATTTCTGAGAAAAATAATCCTCACATTGAATAAATTAATAATAAAAAAACAGCTTTATTTTTAATGTGAAACAAGTTTAATTCTCTCAGAATGTGTCTGTCACTACAGAATGAAAACTATCAACCACTCATCAATTATTATTATATTTTATTTGTCAACACCATTATAATCAATCAACATTATATCACTATTGAACTTCTACACAAAATGTGAAAGGAAAACATGACATGGTAAAATATAATTTATTCATATTTACTTTATAATTTGAAATGTACACCATAAAACACGTTTAGCAGCAGCTTCTCCCACATAAACACTTTCATTATAGTCAATGAAATTACAAACCACAAATGTATTTTTAACCATTTTCACATTTCATCAGCTCACTTACCTGTTGTCTGTTTTGTCCTCAGTTCACACGCTGCATCACCTCTCAGCTCATCAAGTGGTTCAGTAACTTCAGGGAGTTTTACTACATCCAGATGGAGAAGTTTGCCCGTCATGCCCTGATGGAAGGAGTGGCCGATGTGAGGGGTCTGACTGTGGGGAGAGAATCAGAACTTTTCAGAGCTCTTAACATGCACTACAACAAAGCCAACGACTTCCAGGTGAGATATACGTAAAAACTACACAGTGATTATTAGTGCTCTGATTTTACTAATTACTCACATCACCTTCATCATTTCTGTAAAGAGTAGAGATACTGAACTGTTATCAGTCAGTTATTTGTGATGTTTGGTTATTTTTATTGTCTACATTTGTGATCATGGGCCATCCAGCACAATTTACTTTTGTTTGTTCTATGTGTGTTGTGGTTAATATTTTATTTTTCTCAGTAGTCTCAAAATACTTTTATAATCTGTCCATTTTGCTGCATCTCCTCATTTGTAGTTGATAGAGATTTGAAAAGAAATCAATAAGGACAGTGGCTACACTGAATAACATCGTTCTGAGAACAAAGGTTCAGAAATACTATATATTTCAATTAGATTACGATGTGAATGAATGTACAGATATTCCCAAATTGATGCATAGGCCACGGAAATTAATTTGTCATAGGTGGGTTACATTTGAAAAGTATCAAGCATCAATTATTAAATTTTTCCAATTGGTGAATTTAATCAAATTCTAATTTGACACAGGTCACAGCACTAAACAGAATAACAACTATAAAATAAATGTACCAAACTGGCTGGTACAGCTGGTCAGTCAGCACTGTAACTCGACACATATTTTATATTGTGACATACAGTCAGTGTCCACTTTCGTAGTTACACCTGAATCTAATTCGATCCAATACAACAGTTCTGCCATAGTCTATTTTTATGAAAACTATAATGTTCAGTTTTTGTTGACGCTGTCATAAACTCAATGATTAATTAAATAATGTAATGTAATTAATGACTGACTATAATGGATGACAGCCTGTATAGTATGAAAGCATATTATGTTTGTCACAGTGACTGCTCAGATAAATAGCAGTCTCCGCTGTTTTCACTGTCTGAAATCCAGAGTAAAAGTCTCTGCAACATTGTGACTCTAATTCTTAAGTATGGATTTTAAAAACAATGCACATTCTTATCAGTGATGACTAGATTTCAAAAGCTGACTTAGATGTGACCACGGAGCATGTAAACTCAATTCAAAAATCCATATAGGAATCTTATTAAATGCTTTTTTATATTCTGCATCTTTTCTATATATATATAAAAAACATGAACTACTGCAAAACCTCATTGTACATTTAGAAAAGATTCAGTTTTTAATTTAATACCTGTTTTACAATCATACTGGCCGAGGTATTACATTATAATAGAAAACCAGCAGGAATGAAATGGCTGCAATTGTCTTTCCGATATTTTGCTGCAGTAATGAACGATGCAATTAATTAATCATGTGTTACATTTAACTCAGATAAGTCTCATGGATGGATAAATAAACCAATAAGAAATTATGGACTAAGTTCATTTAAGTTTTTACTAAAATTGTCATTTGACCATCGGCTGAGTAACTGCATGAGTGTCTTTTACTTCAGCCCATGCTCCATGTTTACTCTGCGTAATCACCACCAATCTCACATCAAACTGTTCTGATATTCATTTTGTTTGTTTTGTGACAGTCACCTCTTCATGGTTTACATCCCTGTTTGGTCTCTAGTCAAACACACTCAGCAGTGAAGCTGGAGCTAAAATCAAAAATGCCAAGGGGAATGAAAACACAGGCTGCCTTCATTCCCCTCACACAACTTAAATAGTAAACATTTAAAAAGAATTAGTGTGGCTGTTACTCGAGAGAAACAGAGTTCATCACATTTTGTCCAAAGCACATGAAATGAAAAAGAAAAACAGGATAGTTCATCCTCTGGGGAGCACAAAAGTAACAAAGTAAAACTTTTAACCAAATAGTGGTCACGGAGTAGGTCAGGAGAAGGGATGGGATTTGATACAATTTTGTTGATGCCCAATGGTTTATCAATTCCCTTAACGATTCCTGATCAACTTTCCCAACTGTCAGAAAAACATGCCATCATCAATAAAAGGGATTGATAAGATTGGAGGCATACAATTCCATTGTTTTTGACTAGTTCTTGACACCCATCTCTAGTCACAAGGTCACTGAAAACATAGCTAATAATCCTCTGGGGACAATGAATATCATACCAAAATCCACAGGAATCAGGTTGGTAGTTGTTAGAATAGGACAGAAGAACAAGAATAAGTAATAAAAGCAGAGTAAGGTTTAGACAGGTGTGTATACTATTCATGAAATTTGTTATTGGTCATTTCAACTGGTTTAATATTTTCTCAATTAGTCATGGTCCCTTCGACCCGTTACTTACCTTAATTTGCCAGGCCCACGTTTAATTGTCAAAAATGATGCAAGTCTACAATACTTGCCTTGTCAAAGACACACCAATAAGTATGAACAGTAAGACTTTATGTATTTTTTTTTTATTGTGTGGATTTACAGGTTCCTGACAGGTTCCTTGAGGTTGCTGAGATTACACTGAGAGAATTTTACATTGCCATTTCAATGGGCAAAGATCATGATCCATCCTGGAAGAAAGCAATCTACAAGGTGATCTGTAAACTGGACAGCGACATACCAGCTGAATTCAAAAGTCATCACTCTGGATAAAAGCCAACCAGAAGACGTTACTGTCACAATGTGGACTTGCTTGTGCCTTGATGAGCAAAACATTTTGACGGTCACTATGTTAATTTTGAGATTATTTAAGTAAATGCTGCACATGGCAGACTTTGTAATTTATTGTGTCTGTTCATCACAGACACCTGTTGCTGTTTTTAATGTATCAGTCATTTGAAATATGTATTTTGCTATGTCAGATATACTGTATAGCAATAATACATACTTTTTAAAGATTGAAAACAGTTTTATCAGAGTACAACAGAGGACAAATGTTTTGGTTTTTGAGGTGCCTTTAATAAGCACAAAACAAGGTCCACACCACATTGGAAAAAAAATTTAATATTCAGCAGCTCATTATAGTCATTCTGTATGTATGAACATAGTTTATAAAATGAAAATTGCATTAATCTTAAAATGACTTAATTTATGTGTCTGTAAAATTGTTTTTGTCATTTCCATACTTACCATATGAATCCATTCATCCACTTTTCATATCATAGTGAAGTTGGCTGTTTATAGGCAAATCAAACATTGTCTTCATCAGCAGTACCGTAGTTTCACTCGTAACTGATCCTTGTTTTGTCTTCAGTGTTGATGCTTCAAATGAAAATTTCTCATATTCATATTATCAGATTCTCTGGTTCTGAAGTGCAAAGTTTGCAGATACAATTATTTTAAACAGTGAATACAGCTGTATATATTGCCATATATTATCCATTATAATCAGACTCAGACTGAATTTGATTTCAATATTTATATGCAATGTGCATATATGGTTTTCCATTTAACAGAATTCCTCAGAAAACTCAGCAGCTTGAAAACCCAATGTATCTATGGACCTACTTATATGTGGTAGAATGACACGCATCAAACGCCTCTGTATTTTTAAAATGTAAATACACTAAGCAGTCATTGTAGAGTCTATATAAAAAATCTTTTTAACATGTAGATAATCAAGATACATTTGCAGCCAGTTTTTTTTAACCTTGATGAAGTTTGACAATTTAACTGAACTGTGAGTTTTTCATTCTTTAGCATTGTACATATTTACATTAAAATTTATGGTTAATTACAATTAGCTGCAAATTACATGTAACATTTTTATACTTTAATAAGGCAAGAGGTAAAAAATGGAATTAAAGTAACACATTTGATGATAGAAATGAAAATAAAATATATTTCTTATGAGCCACTGTGGGCTCCGACTTGTTGAGGAAACTAGGCTTCAACTATTTGATCCTCAAAGTTTCCTGTGCTCCTGACTTTAGGGATGTGGTTCCAGACTCATGTGTAATTAGACATCTTCTAATACTAAACCAATTCAAGTAGCAAGCTGAGACAAGGAAAATAATGCAACAGGCACATACCTGTTACAAAAAGTAAACATATTAAAGTTCCTAGGAACCTAAAAACACAGCCATTGTGGGACTAGAAAGCAATTTACAAAGGAGTAAAACTATGAACAGTTGTGATAAATCATAAAATCACACACTGAAATTTGCTTTGTAAGAAACCATCATATGGATAGTCAAGTGCTAACAGACTGTGTTGACAGCAGTGGAGTCAACAGAGTAGATTAGAGTAAAGACGGGTAGAGAGTAGAGCAGAGTGATGAGTTAATGGTGTTGGTCAGCTGTTTGTCTTTCTGGTGGCTTGAGTGTAGTATTGCAATGAAGGGCTCCCAGCATCATGCAGATCAGTCAGTAAACCTGACTGGACATTTTATATGCACAAAAAGACCCTGTGAATCACACACGTCATGCCATTTATTCCCTTTCATTCATTCTCTCAGCTAAACCGCGATAAACCTGATAACAGCCAACCTTTAAAAAAAAAAAAGGGCAACACAAGTGATGTCGGACTGATGTACATGCACATCCTGCCTCAATTCTTGTATAAGCAAAGACTTAACCAAAGTTAGTGTTTTTGTGAAACTTTTATTTTCTTTTTTCAAGTATGCATGGACCAAGAAACAGTGCTACAGGAATACAGTACATAAAGCATGAAGAGTATAAAACAGCAAGCAACATGACTGAGTACAGGATGTGTGACCAGAAATCGCACAGAATCTTAACTACAAATTAGTTAGCGAATAGCCAGAATGGCCTTTAAAAATAATGGACAAAAACTATACTGTATCCTTATAAAAATGTATACCTAAGAATTTGATATCTATTGGTGATTATCACCTTGAAGAGTCATGTTTCATCATGAGTCAGCTTCAGTTCTTTCACATTTGGGCACCTGCAGAAAGAAAATGAAATCACTGATACTTTGGCCAAAAAACAGATCTGTGTGCAGAATCAATACAGTCAAGTTCATCGGCTTTGTGTGATAATCAAAGACATTTTTTCTATAAATGTAACTCCTGTCAATGCAGGTATATTCAGACAGATTGTATTAACCATTGCTTTACAGCAAAAAGGACTGTTACAACTGTATTTGTGCTATAGATGTTATTACAGGTGTTTTATTCAGTAAAATATTTAATATCCATTCAAATATTACTTTGATTATTCATAGGATTTAATTTACCATTTACTGTACTTAAGCTTGGAAATCATTTCAGAAAGTCTTTTCAGAAAAATGGCTGGCTGAACAATGGTGAGATAACAAACAACACATATTGTTTTATCAAATGGATCTCGACTTACAGCTTCCATTCCAAGAAACTATTGATCACATATTTTCAATAGAGGGCATGTAATAAGAAAAGGTCTCAAACATGTCCTCATTAACTCATTAAAACTGTATAACTATGAAAGTATTTTAAATTGTAGAATATAATCGAGATACTAACCACCACTCTTGTTTGCATGGCACAAATATGATTACTCTTGTAACTTCTAACATCCATGCTAGCATTTTAAAGAAGAGTAACAAACCTACCTTTCAATGAAGGAAAAAAGGGGATAAGATTATCTTCTTAGAAATACTTGGTACGGTTAAGAGCTCTTTGTGCCAGCTGACCGCTCTCATCCGTTATTCTCTCCCAGTCTGTTTGACCCACCACAAAGCCGATAGCACGCTTTCGATCTGCGTCCTTCTGCTCTTCAAGATCAGCCCATCGAACCTTAAACAGGAGAACAACCAGGGTATGATGTTACGAGCAGAAAATGGATAAGTTTCAGAAGTTCCAGGTAAATTATTATTGTGGTTCAACATTTAATATTACACAATCTAGTGTTCTTCCAAGCCGAAAACAACCCGGAGTAGTTGGACTTTTACATAAAACATTTTGTGTTGCCTCTTAAACTAACAAGTACAGTGACTAAATCTACATCTTTATAGCGCAGCACTGTCAAATTACCCGTTTCTTTCCTGGTTCAGACATGCGTGTGGCATAATCGTCTGGCAACTGAAGGTAGTCCTCCAGGCCTGCCGTTTCTTCACCTTCACGTTTCCTCTTCCCACTGCTCCCCAGACCATCCAACTTGTCTGTATAAATGGAAGACAACTGTTCAGAGTCACCTAAACACTCCTATAAAAACCTCATCATCTTAACATTTAAAAATCCATGAAAAGTCAAATTCAGCATCATCTGTTTTAGCAGTTTCATATTCATACAGTCACATCTGGCAACTGCCCAAGTACGACATGAGACTATAGAGAGCTTTGTAGAAACTACAAACTACTACAGTGAGTTTTGTAGAAAATATGACCATGTTTATGTTTACATGCATATTAAGTTTAAAGGTCCCATATTTTACAATTTTCCTGTGTTTTATTTGAAATATTTATGTTCATAAGAATATATTTGAGAGTTTAAGTGGCAAAATTCATCACAATGTAGATTTACATCCATTTTCTCTCTGGAGCTCTGGTAACAACAGGTTAATGATGATGGTGATCAAATAGAATATAGAAGATTTCCGGTAAACACTCCAGCAATCCAAATTATGCAAGATTGTGTAGCGGTCTGTGAACGCTGGGTTTGGGTCATGGCTGAGAGCGGTAACCACCTTGTTGTGACATCACAAAGTCACAGAAGTCCTGAAGGCTCATTAAGCCACAGTTTCTGAATGACTGTTTGTGTTCTCCTTGGACTAAATGCTTTCATACTTTCATAGTATTTATATAGAACCTAGACCTAGTTTATTATAAAACAAAAGCCATACAATATGGGACCTGTTATGGCCTAATATGCAGAGTTTAATTGTCACAATACGTTCAACCATGTATTTCGACATGTTTTCTTAAAAGTTTAAAACAAAAATCACAACATGAACAGTTTAGGTTGTTATGCTGTATGGGTAAAGTCACTGTGTAATTCACTGACAGACAATCCTAATGAACATGGTCATAACATAATTCACATACATAATTACATAAACATGATATGCAATTATAAAACATGTGAAATATGACAAGTGTTTTCAGGAGTTAAATGCAGTGTATCGCTGAGATAAAAGCTCGAGAAATCAACATAAGTTAAAAAAGGAAATACCCACCAAGTTTTGCCTCAGACGTGTCCATCTCCCATTTGCTTTTTGGAATGTAGCCCTATATTACATAAAGAAACACTGCAATTGTTAAACATCTCGGTGAGACAGGGAGGAGGGGAGAAGAGAGAAAGTAGGGAAAGGGGGTTGGCTGAAAAGAGAGGAGACTGGTTTATCAGTGGTAAAAAGACAAAGACTGAAGGATGAGTGCATGAGAAATTGTCTAGTTAAGACACATAATGCAACACTGGCATACGAACATTTTCATCTTGCAAGTTGAGAGAAATGTGTGTTTAATGTGTTCAGCCTAATCCTTTGCTCTTGGCCACATGCAAAAAGAAAGTAGGAGTGGACAAAAGCTGCGCTCTGCTCTGGAGAGCACACAGTCTGTTCAGAGTTTCTTCCATTAAAAAAATGTCAAACAAACCTTCATCTGCTCTCAAGTCAGAAGATTTAATAGCAAAAATAGTCGGTCATTCTCAAGTTTTCTTGTGTGAGAATGTGTTTAACGCATTTTACATTTATTCCCATTTTCCCCAGAGTTTTCCAAACTATGATTACATAGAACAATTTTCTGTGATTTTGAGTCTGAAGTCCTACCGCTCAAACATACACAAATGAACAAAACAACATTCATGGACCAAAAATGCAGCATGCGCTGATACAATTTGATTGGCTAGCTAAATGCAAATTACTGACAGTCCACGATCAGCACTAGCCAGGACACTTTACTTTTGGCGATTTAAGATGATTTTTCAGAACTTACAATACATTCAAGTAAGACTTATCTCAGACAGCTGTATGCTTAAATAGTGAGAGCAAAGCAACACAAGAGTCAGAGTTCAAATCAACACTTGTTTGAGTGACCAGGAGTTACAGAGATGGTACATTTGTTCATTTAAGAAATCAGCCTCAACTGTGACGTGAAAACATTTTCAGTAATATGACAGAGCACAGAGTCATAAACAACAAGTCATAAACTAAAGCCCTAAAAAGTTGTGACTGTAGGCCATCTCTGTAAAATTATGATTAAACAATTGTGCTGGATTCAAAGGTAAAAAGAAAAACATATTTACACATTCAGTTCAATTTGTCTGTTCAAATTTATTTAAAATTAATTAAATTAAAAGTTTTTTCCCTATAGACAATATGATATTGACATATGCTCAATTCCTTATTCTTTGTTTTGTGTTTATGGTGAAAAACCATCTTTTAAACAACAAAACGTGCTCAGAAATGCTTTAACTACAACAAGTTAGACTCCTCAGAGATTAGGTGCATCATCTAACCATTTTTTAAAATATGAGGTGCTGTAGTAGCTTTGACAGCTGGTCTGTATAAAATTAAGACAACTTTTAGCTCAAAAATTCAAATATATGATAAATAATCAATCAAATCAAGCAACTGTAATTAAGAAGGGGACAAAGTTTTAAGAGGGAAGGGACCACAGTAGTACAGAGTATCAGGTAAGATAATACTAGATAATAATAAAGTTATTTTTATATCTAACTTTTATTGTTGCTATTTTGTTTAGTTTATCATTTTGGTTTGGTTTCATTTTTTAATAAAACCTTTAGGATGTAGTAATTTTAAGTCATCCACATTGTTCAAAATCTTTTTTTTAAACTATTTTAATGTTTGCGCAAAACTATAAAGCCGTGAGCAGCCACACAGGTGTTTTCAATTATTGTCCCTGGCTAGACCTCTGCTAAGGTTGTCGATGGGCGAAGCTTTACTGTCTCAGAGCTGTCAATCAAGTGCAGTCTGTACACGCCCACTAAGTCATGACAAAAGGTCTAATCGGGTGTAGTAAGTGAAAACACTGGTGTTGGTGGATGTTTGCTGGGAGGAGCTAAGCAAGTTGATATTTTTATTAGATATATTTAAAGGCATATACTGTAATTTATTTTTTTTCAAACACTGTTCAAAGTGTGTAATCCTAAAGTGAATATACCAGTAATGCGCTATTTGTTGCAAATGTGCACACAAGGAATAAATAACAAAAACAAAACATGAATGATAACTCCCAGCAGCATCTGCATGGGTTTAATTCAAGTTCGAGAGCTCTGTATTTCAGAGATTCATGATTGTAATTGAGTTGGAGGTTGGAATTGGAGGCAACCAAGTGGTTTACAAGCAAACAGCTGAGATCTGCTCAGATTATTCATCATACTGAAACACAGAAAACACACTTTCTCACTGCAGATTTTTACTGAAAAATACAAAAATCAATGAATAAATGAAAAACTGCATTCAGGTTGGATACCCTGCTCGTGCTACTGCTGCATGCTCTGTCCACACCCAGTGCAGTTAAACAATTCACAATATGTTGCTGTGCAACACTACATCATCATGGCAAGTACAACAGTTAACATCTGACCAAATCTAACTGTAGCACTATTGTCCCCTTTGTTTCAAGAAAAATATTTTGGAAATTATGTTGTTAATGTAGTAATCTCACCAGATTAATAATCAGATAAATACATTCCATATTACAGACTTCTGATTTGGTGTCAAATATAGCAGGCATATAGTATGTGTATGTGTACATGCACATGTCCAATGTTACCCTGCATCAATACACCATTTCATGTATGTTGCCCCTGGATCGAGTTGGTGTGGAGATAAAACTAGAGCTTTCATCTTGTTGTGACTGAGACTAACTATTATTTAAATTATTTTATTTTGTTCGTCTAAAGCATCAGAATAAAGATAATTTATTTTGTATCTATATGTGGAAAGTATCGGTTATTTGGCTGCATAGCCCTTAAATCCCACTAAAGGTCCACTGGTTAACACAAAACCTTAAGCAGGAAAACTTAGTGAACTTAAGTGAACCCTTTCAGTGAAATTTGAAGACTATTTAAGATCAGTATATTTTAGAGGTGATAGTATTTTTCTTGTGATTGTCTTCATTCTCATGCCCACCTCACCCGTCATCAAAGAGGCAGAGGCTGAAAATAGTTTTTAATCTTTGATTTAACATTATGTATGAGAAATTATGACCATATTTGATGTCTGTGCATTTGTTTTGTTGTAAATATTTCTTGATGTCATCCACAACAGTTTATCTAAGATGTCAGGAAAGCTTTACAACAAAAAGTAAAACAAACTTTTCATAAAATCTAAAACAGTCCATTACTACTCTGTGACACATGATCATTTTGTTATGTCTTTGTTCATTAATACACAATCAAATCTGGATTAACACAGTTTTGAGCAACAGTATTATCTGCCACAAGTGTAATAGCTTATTGGTGATTGTTTTCTCATTTGGGGTCCAGACACTCAAGGTGCTAGAGAACCTGATATTTTTGTAGACATTTCAATAACAGTAAAAGTCAAAAATATCAAAACTGTAATGGCTTCAGCAATCAAACCTTTTAGTCTTCAAAGTCACATGCAGTGTGATTTTTTTGTAGAGCGACAGTGCTGTACATTTCAACCTGCAGTTAAGACACTTTTGAGAGATGGTTTTACGTTATGGTGGTTGTGACTTCAGGCTTTGACCAGGCAAAATCAAAACTGCAGGTCTGAACTGGATGATTAATGAACAATGATCAGAAGAGCTTTACATTTTTCTTCATATGCCCTCGATAAAAACGTACATTTTTCATAGTAAATGTTTTGCTAGTTTTCTAGTTAGTAATGGTGATGCAAGCATCAGTTATAAGTGAAACTATGGCAGGGAAAATTAAGATGAATATTAATTTAATACTACAAATCATAATAACAGTAAGTTAATCCAAACATTGTCTCGACATTTGCAAACAGCTATTGGCTCATCATTGTCATCACAGAGATCAATGTCCACTGGCACAACCCTATTCTTTAACATGATTAATGAAGAAAAATCCTCAGTGAGGTGGAAATACTGCAAAATTAAACAATACTTCTTGAATAACTAACAATAAACTGTCCATTTTTCATTGGTTTAAATCTTTATTTCATAAAAAATTTTTAAACTTTATGTGTCTGGAGTTTTAGCTCCATAAATTAAAGAACAAGATATATTTTGTTTACACCCATTTAAATCATTCAATCAATTCAACTTATGATATGTGGTCATATTCAAAGAATGGGCATGGTTTTTTAAGTAAGGCCAAAAAAACAGAAGATGCAGTATATGTGATTTTGAAACAATAATGGTCTACAAAGAAGTGACTGAACAGCAGTTTAATTTATAATGCTCATGTTGTATCAGATTAACAGATGTATGGTTCCATAAGGCACTAATGGAAACCTTAATGGGATGATGTAAAGTATAAAGAGCAAAAGCATGTGCAAAATGAAAAATGTTTTTAATAGTTGATGCAGTCTCATGTTTTTTGTGCTTGCAGCTCACTGAAAGCTGATAGTAATAATTTTTTAAAAAGTAGGTTTTGAAAGATGTTCGTTGTTCTTTCTGAACCAAATATTAAAAGTTTTGCAGACATTCTTGAAGGTTTAGTGTGTTTAGATAAATCATTGCCAACTGTAATCATGACTTGGGTAAACAGAGCAGTTCTGTCATGCAAGAAATTCAATCCCACTATTGATGCATTTAACTTGCCCTTACATTTGAAGAACAGTGAACTCGGGTATCAAAAGTAATTTCTACCATTGATTGGTATCCTTGGCATAGAAAAGCATGGTTTGTCTGTTTAATGCATTTGTTTGGATACACGAGAAACAAAAGCAAAAATATGGTAATGTTGGTCAGAGTTTGGGTTGTTGTTATGCGTTTGATGGTGACTGTGTACATGGTCAGTGTCCCGCTGTTTTGAGTGCTTTCCTTCTTTTTTCTTTTCTATACTAAAATGACATGTCATGACCACAAATTCATTACATTTGGCTCAGGAGTCTCAGTTTGATCGCAAGCTTTGTAAATCCATACTGGGACTATAAAGTTAGAAGCATCGGATATACGTTTAAGTTTAGAAACCTTCAAAATCTGTCACCACGTCAAAGGTGCTACAGCTTTAAAGGTTTCATCCAACTGTAAATGAAACTGAGGAAAATCTGACAATGAAACATAATAGTATTACAAGTCCATGACACTGATTGTTTCAATGTCTTCATAGCTTTTATATTTTCTATTGTTTGTTAAAATTTCTTAAGGTGGATAAGGAATTATATTAGGCCCACATTCAAGTGTCTGGTGAAAAATGTTTAAGGCAAACAAATGAATGTCATTGATTTATTGCTCAAGAAATCAACCATTTTGTTATGATTTGACATAAGAATGTTTGGCAAAAAAGTTTAATAGAGATGAACATGCTTCATTTTTTTCTAGTTTTTTTTTTTTAAACGTTTAAAGATTTTATTTTGTTTTAATTTACAGCTTTTGATGAAAACGTGCCCTACAATAAAAGCGAATAAACTGAGTAAAATGTTTCAGCCTCATCCAAAATAATGCAGCCAGAAATATGGGAAGACTTTTCCTGTGAGTGGCTCTATAGCAACCATATGACTTTGAAAACTTTTTTTGGGGGAAAATAAATAAATAAATAAATAAAATTATTTCAAACTTAACTATTAATGGAGCAAATGCTCATAAACCAAACAAAGCTGAACACGAACCTTGGCAACTGCTCCTTTAGTTAATGGACTATTGTAGCTGTAGTTTTATTTTTGGGCTGATTCATTTAAGTTTTGTATTTTGACTATCTCCATCTTGCTCCATCTAGTTTTCCTCTTCTGCTGAGCTGTTTTTTGTAAACCTGATCATTACATCAATTTCATAGTATAATAAATTAATCACTCTTCACGAATTTCACCTTTTGTGCCTATTTCACTGATGTAAAACAAAACAAAAATATAAGTAAAATACTATAAGCTAATATTAATTTCTTGTATGAAATGTGAAAAATTAGAATGCAACTATGTGGAAATGATTCTGGCAACTAAGTGGCTATGAATATAAGTTTTTCATGTCCTACCATATCACCCTCTTCCTCCTCCTCTCTCTTGGGTTCCTTGGGCTCGTCGTCGGGATTGAAGTCTTCCATTTCGACCTAATGACAAACACATCTTAATTTAGCTCAGTTAATGATAGAGAACATTTTTGAAAATCCTCAAGTCGTGAAGCTTTCACCTCCTCTATTGCAGCATCCTGAAGCAGGGACCGGACATCTAAGCGCACCATATGACGTGGTGATGGCTCCCAGTTGTTAGACATCTGTGCACAAAATAAGTATTTGAAGTATTTGCTTCATGTTTATGAGGTGAGGTGAACATTCATAAATATATGACAAGAGCACGGACCTTCATTATATCCTTTAGTGTGCGTCCATGGACATTTCTCTTCGCACAAGTCTGAGTGTCTGCAGTGATTTCAGCCAGATACACCTTGAAAAAAAAACAAAAAAACAAAAAACATTTCTTTAGCACAGAGCCGACTGGAACAATATTTTTTCTGACTCATTCATGAACAACTCACCTCAAAGCCTTTAGTTTTGGCTGCACTCCAGAACTGATCAAAATGTTTAACCCTGTCATTAATAGTGTCTAAAATGATGAAGGGGAAGAAGCCGTCATCTAGAGTTTTCTTAAACGTTTTAAGCATGCTGCTTCGGTAGGTATCTTCCATTTCTGGCTCATATTCGTACTCAAGAACCTGCAAAACAGATGTTTTACATTGTTTACAATATGTACAATAGTAACTGTGACGCAAAAATTTCATTTTCATTTAATTTTTCAACCAACTGCATACATTAGTACCACTTTTGTTATTCTTGTGTATCAGACTTACCTTGGTTTTGACCCTCCTGCCTGTGTCTGGGTCTTTCTCAACTTTCTCAACCTCCGTCATGAAATAGTCATCCAGAACAAGAACTCTTGGTGGGGCACCGCCACAATCGACTTCCTTGTCCTTAATAGTGTTAAAAAGATAGAAAATGTAAGTTTTCATGTTTTTATATTGTTTGTTACTCAAGATAATAACACTTATTATGCTATACAGTTTTAGAAGATGTATTAACAGGGTCTGAGTAGTGTTGCTGTATATTCTGCTTAAAGTTTAGTTATGTTACATTATAATTACACTATGATTTGCTGGTTAACCTACTCACCCGTATGAGCTTTGCAACGTGGCTTTTTCCACTTCCTGGAAGCCCTCTCATTATGATGACAATCTGTTCAAATAAATAGCTTGAATGAGAACTACTCAATATCATGGAAACCAATGTGATTCAGATATGTTAATAAACACTGAAGCAATAATTCATACTCTTTCAGGCCGGGATAATCTGCCAGGCGGTTTGAGGATATCGTCAATGTTCTTGATTTCTGGCTTCTTCTCGACTCGTGGGGGAGGCTGCGGTGGAGGGGGCAGAGGTGGTGCAGTGGGAGGCCCGCGGTCCTCTGGATAACTTCTTCTGTCCACTGTATGACATTATTTGCAAATCAAGTTTTTCTCTAAATTTCATTATTTTTTTCCAGTTATAAATTTATAAGTGTTTATCCTAACATTACCCAAATGCGGGTGTGCATCTGAATATACAGGTCTGTTAACAGATGCAGAACTGAACATACCATAAGGTGAGGAACTATGGCCGTAACGCTCAGGCCCGGTGCGGTCAAGTCCAGCGCGCTCGTATTGAGGTCTGTCATAGCTAGGCCGTCCATAATGTTCATCTCGATCACGACTGCCACTTCGGTCCCTGTCTCGAAGATCCCACTCTCGCTCCCTGTATCCTGAGCGTAGAGGAGGTGCCAGTGGAGATCTGCACAGAGGGAGAGCATTACTAAGTTTCATTTCCTTCACAGAATTTATCATTGCAAACTGGCACACACTGATGACTAATCACAATGTATGACACAATGTGATATAGTACCTTTCTTCAACCATGGACTGTGTGCTTGAATCAAAAACAGACAAACAGAAAAGAATATTATGTATGTACGGAAGCAGTACACTTCCCCATAGTTTGGAGAAAAAAAAAAAGAAGAAGAAACATGCTACCTGTCATCTCTTGGGGGATAGCGCTCCCTCTCAAATCTTTCTCTTTCATATTCAAGTGGAGGCTTTTCTCTGTATAACTCCCTCTCTCTACTGTACTCCCGGCGGTCCAGGTAAGGGTCTGATCGTCTTTCATAATATGGGTCTCTGCTATAAGGATCTCTGGGACCAAGAGGCTCTAGGAATAGAAGTAAATAGTTTTGTCAGTGAACACTGGTTAGAAAATTGCATAAGCAAGCTCTTTTTTAGTAAAAAAATATAACCTTCACAGTATTTAAACTCACCTTTTTCATATCCTCTGTCTGATGGCACTGGGTCAGGTCTCAGCACAATTCTCTCACCATAAGAGATCCGCTCAACAGTGGCACCGGGCTCTGAAAATAGTCTTGAAATCAGCAATAATGCCTGGAAAATTCATGTGTTTCATTTGTTAAAATGAATAGATGTGTTCATTTATACTGCTCATACCATGTCCATGCCCATAATCCACAGTCTTTGGGATCACTGGAGCTATGGGTGGAGCAGGGAGGACTTGCTGGCAATCTGTGGCAGCAGACTTTGCATCCCAAGATACAGGTTCAGTTGCAGCTGTCTGTGCTGCTGCAGTCATGCCCTGAGAACGACAGATTGGATATTTTACATATCTAACAGACAATTATAAAGTGGTAAAGCATAATTAAATAATTATTAAACATAATTAAAATAGGGTTAGGATTAGGAGAAGTGAAGGAGTGAAAATATATGGGAAATTAATGTGCCTTGTATAAGCAATCATGCAAGTCTTACAGCAATGCCACTGAATTAAGCTAAGATAGTGTTTGTAATTATCATTTACCTTCAAAACATTCCTGACATCTGGTGGGATCTCCAAACCGAGAAGACCAGCAGGAAGCTCAGGCAAGAGGTCAGTAGGTGCAGACAGAGGTTCACTACCAGTGGTCTTTCCTTCCTGCAGTTCCCTGTAAGGACAAAAGAGTGGCACATAAGTTCAGCCAAGAAGTGACCTTTTGACCACAAAATTAATTTGACCATGGAATGAAATAGACAAAATGGTAGAAAAACAAAACAGCTTTGATCACTGGCATGTGTGAAGGTAAGCCAGTTAAACTTTCCTCTTTTTGTATAATTTGAGCATCACAAATAATATTCCATCCACCTCCCATTTTTGGATGGAGGCAGAAAGCTCAGGTAAAATATTTCAAAACCTAGGCAAACAATATCAAAACTGCAATCTGCATGACGCATAACAGCTAAGTCAGAATGCAATTTTAATATTTAACATATTAATCAACAACAAAGGTCTAGAAAATACCTTATAAGTTTAAGCTCTTGAGCAGCTTTTAAGATGATCTCATGCTGACGTTGAGAGAGAGCAAGTACATTTGCTCCACTTGTTCCTTGTGGGGCTGATTCAACTGAGCTCTCTGGTAGGTTTGTGACAGGTGCAATGGGGAGTGGAGGTTTATCCATAGGAGGCACTTCCCTGTGTTCCTCATATCGAGGTCTACGATCATCATTGTCAGGGGGATACCCTCTATCTGGTGGTGGAGGCAGCCTTGAAGGCCTTTCCCATTCTGAAGGTGGTGGGTATGGTGGCTCTTCCTGTCGGTATGGTGGCTCATCCCTGTATTCACGGATTCTAAGTTCTCCTCTTCCCCTGTTGAGCTCATCATATTGATATGGGTGCACCCTTTCTCTTTCTCTTTCCTCCAGCCAATGGCCATCCCTGTAGGGTTGTGGTGGAGGCACACGGGGAGGGTAGTCCCTTTCAGGAGGCGCACGCTCTCTGTCCCATTCAGGCTCATAGTACTTAGACTCCTGACGATAGTCATCAGGGGGATAGTCCTGTGATGGCCGCCAGTGATACCCATCTTCCCCGTGACCATAATCTTCAACGTACCCCTCATTATATCCCTCTTTATATTCCTCATGTGTTGGACCAGGCCTCCACATGCCTCTTGCCATTCCTCGACCCATAGGTCTTCTCCTCACCCCCCCCCTATCTATTATCTCATGTGGAGGCAAAGGTGGACCTCTGCCATGTGGTGGTCGCCAGCTTCGCTCCATTCCTTCATCATACAAAGGCTCCTCCGTAGGATCCATCATTTCGTGGGGTGGTGGGGGCACACGACGCCTGCCTCTTCCCACATCAGGATGCATCGGATGGCTGTGGGGGTCATGTCCATGGTACATGGGGTGCCTTGCTGGATCAACTTCAGTATCACCGGAGTCCATGTCATGGCCCAATTGCTCATGATCCATTGGCCCATGTGCTGGATGAGGGGGGCGTCCTCGTCCTTGGTGCAAGAAACCAGGGTGACCACGTGGAGGACGACCTCGGCCAGGTGGAAATGGGGGTCTCATTCCTCTTGCCGGTCTTCTTTCTCCCCAGTAAGGGTCTTCTTCTGAGTACTCCGCTGATTCAGGTTCTTCCCAGTGCCTCTCTGCTGGATCTCCTCTTCCCATAGTTGGTCCTCCTCTTCCCATGGGTGGCCCTCCTCTTCCCATAGGGGGACCCCCTCTAACCATAGGTGGACCTCCTCTACCCAAAGGTGGTCCCCCTCTACATAAAGGTATACCTCCTCTCCCCCTTGGTGGTCTACCTCGACCCATCATTGGTCCTCCTCTGGGCATTGGAGGGCCACCTCTACCCATAGGTGGGCCTCCTCTTCCCATAGGTGGGCCTCCTCTCATTATTGGGGGCCCTCCTCTACCCATAGGGGGTCCTGCCATGGGTTCTTCATAATACTCGTCCTCTGTTGGGAAGTGATGGTCCTCAGGAATCCACATTTCTTCAGGTGGCACCTCAGATTCCTCACCTCCAAACTCCTCATATGAAGAATCATGCCAGTGATATTCTTGATGCTCTTCTGGCATCCTCATCTCCTCTTCAGGTGCCATGTAATCATAGGACATCTCCTCTCCAAGTGGGACAGTGTTTGATCCTCTGAAGTCTCCACGACCCCTCTGTCCACGACCTCTCCCATGCACCTGAACAGGCACTGGGGGCTGACCTCGTCCCCTGCCAGGGGGAGGCCTTGGGGCCTCTGGTCTTGACTGCAGTTGACTGGAGGCTTGTGGATCCTGTTGGATTCCTGCAAGCTTTGGAACCACTGGGGGTTTGTTGTTTGTCAATGGTCCATCTGGTTTGAGGGGATTTTGAGCTGTAGTATTATTTGATGAGGAAGCAGCAGTTACTGAAGGGTTGCTGTTAACAGGCTTTGGATTTTCACTTTTGTCAGAAATATTTTTACCATTTGATTCCTCAGTGTCTGTACTTGCTTGTAATGTTTGAGGAATAGGGTCACTTTGGACAAAAAACCCATCATTTTCAAGTAAGTTGTCATCTGTCAGATCTACAGCATTGTCCTTATCCTTTCCAGATTCACTTTTTTCTTTTTCAGGGTGTGACTGTGTGGTTGATTTTTGAGTCTTGGGTTCTATACTGGCAGGTTGTTTGGTGAGTGGTTCTGCTTTAGGTTGGGGACATTGCTGTTGTTTTTGCAGGGGTACAGGCGGACGCTCAAAACGAGGCGGAGGGCCAGGGTGCCTTGGAGGTTGTTCAAACCTCAGCTGCCCAAATCGAGGTTGATCAAATCTAGGGGGACCGTCAAAGCGCTGGCGTGGTTGGTCAAATCTGGGAGGACCATCAAAGTGCTGGCGTGGTTGGTCAAATCGAGGGGGTCCATCAAAGCGTTGCTGTGGCTGGTCAAACCTTGGTGGACCATCAAACCGCTGCTGTGGTTGGTCAAACCTTAGGGGCCCGTCGAAGCGCTGCTGTGGTTGGTCGAACCTAGAGGGCCCGTCAAAGCGCTGCTGTGGTTGGTCAAACCTTGGGGGCCCTTCAAAGCGCTGCTGAGGATGGTCAAATCTAGGGTTGTTTCCCCTGGGACAAATGAGACAATGGATATTGTGAGACAACTTTGTTAAGATAAGCCTTCATTTGGAGACAGTGACAGGCTAACAATATAAAACACATATTCGTTGTGAACATTGCCAACACCATTTTAATAGCCATTCTGATACTGAAATGATTTTATGACATTTCTTTTAAAAAGCTAAAGACTGCTTTACTTTGCAAAAATATCTTATTTAGGGAGGCACCTGCAAGCTTGCCACCAAAGTTAGGCAACAGTGTTACCAGAAACAAGTGGTGCAACATTATTCCTGTCTAACTGCCTGTACTCTTTGTGAGGGAGATTTTTTCCTGTCCACCTGATGAGTAACTGACCCGGGGTCAGAGGTCACTGTAAGGCCCAGATCTGATGCCACAGCTACTGCACTCA
This sequence comes from Rachycentron canadum, assembly GCA_038496675.1. Classification (NCBI taxonomy): domain Eukaryota; kingdom Metazoa; phylum Chordata; class Actinopteri; order Carangiformes; family Rachycentridae; genus Rachycentron; species Rachycentron canadum. The sequence goes on from CM076665.1 coordinate 10,990,540, forward strand.
ATCTTACAGGCCTTGGAACACTCAGGCAGCTCTGCCAGACACAGCTGTGGTTTTCTGCTGATACTACTGGAGCCAGGGCTGATAAAAGCAGACCTTGGGTGATACCAAGTGGCTCTGTATTCTCAGAATCAGCACTTGTGCAGATATAATCATGTTTCCTTGTTTATGGTTAATGAACCAATAGCGTAGTCTCACATCCCTCTCCGACCTCTTCTCCACTTTCTTGAGGTATTTGCCCAATTACGGGGGTAAACTATCCATAGTTATCTTTTTTGAGTATATAACATTATCTTCAGGGGTTGCTACTTCTGAATTGAGGTGACATTGTGCACTGACACTTTATTGGTGAATCTTCCACTCTCCTTGATTAATCAAGCTTCAATAAACATCCTCAGTGTAAGACATCCTGGACTCCATTGCTCTTTCTTCACCACGGGATTCATGTCAATGTGATATAATAGTTTTACAAATAGACCTTTTCAATAAGTTTGCAAAATTATGTTAATTCTGTTTTTGCTCTGAAATTATGGGATATGGAGTACGGAGGTAAAAATCTGAAAGGTCTGTATACTTCCAGAATGAACTGTAGGTGCCAGTTCTAATTAGTTTGAAGTCAATCTTTTGAAAACGTACCTACACTATCTGAAATCTAAATGAAAAAAAAAAAGAGATACAAAACAACAGTGGTACAAAACAATCCCTACTGACCGTGGACCTCTAACGCTGTTAAAGCTTGGTTGCTGAAGCGTTGGGGGACCTGGGGGTCTGACTCCTAAGCCAGCAGGCGGGCCAGCTCCTCTCACAGGGGTTCCAGCAGGCAATTCTGAATGAGGCCCAAATGCAGTGGGCCGTGGACCTTGAGATCTGGGACCAACAGCAACTGGTGAATGCTGCATACCCTGGTTTAGTGCCTGCTGCTGCATTTGCACATCTTGTCCAGGGTACTGGCCATATTGCCCCATGATCCCACTATTGTACTGGCCTGAGGTAAATGGAACCACAGCAGTCAGTGTGCCCACCCTTTCTTGAAGGTGGGCATTGGTGGCATTCATCTGTTCCTGCCACTGCTTCCATTGGTGCTCATAATCCTGTAGCTGGTCTTTGTGGGGATATGTCTGGAACTGCTCATACCACAGGGCAAATGAGCGATCCCAGTCTTGAAATAAAGGAGTGAACTGCTGCTGTTGTTTTTCATAGTGCCTCAGCTGCATTTCAGCAGACATTGACTGCAACAAAGGACATTAAGAGAGGATGTTATTAATTTTTGTATTATTAAGTATCATCACAAAAATGAAGAAACATTTACAAATGAAAACTTATGGGCTTCCCTAATGCTACTGGGTTTGAAGATCCCCATTGTTGTAGCTCTTACACACTTCTAAGCCAGAGACACACTGGATGCATGGTGTGTGTATCGTGCCTTCTGTACAGGTCATCTTCATACAAGGAGAAATTAGCAGCCAAGTATTATCTGTTTTAGAAACTACAATATATTTACCTGAAGGTCTGCAGGTTGCTGAATCAGCTGCTGGTATTGTTCCAGGACCTGCTGAAGCTTTTCGTGCTGTTGCATGAGAGCCTGGTATTGTAGGCCAGCTCTCTGCTGCTGCACCTGCTGCCACTGTGCTGCTGCAGCCTGTAACTGCTGGAGGCGGGCAGCTTCTGCTGGGTCTTGTGGGACTTCAGTCTTTAAAAGAAAAGCAAGGCAAGATTAAAACAATTTAAGTGAGAGTAGTTTATGATGGAAGGGATGACACATTTTTGAGATGGAGGCAAGGCACTACCGAAAACATACTACACTATTACACAACCGATATTGTTGGAATATGTATTTACAATCAGCCAAGTAGGGGCTGAGATTCTATTGTCACTGATTCCTTGTCATATAAAGAAGGAAGATAAAGGTAAAATATATATACCTGAGCACTTTTGTGACTTATACATATGACAATTAAAATAAATGTCCCCATTGATTTAATTGCCCCATGATCATTGATCACCATTAGAAGAGGAAAGAAGAATGAAGAAGAATGAATGTGCTTGAGTCCTGTGAATGTTACACATTCATAACATGGCAGTCATCACAAGAATTAAGGCTAAATATCTATGGACATGATGACAATGGGAGAGGGGGAGGAAACTTACTGTATCTGTAAATATAGGTGGTTTTCCCACATTTTCACTCTGAAAATTCATGCAAACAATATAAACAATGTTTAGATCTAGAGATAATTGAATCTTTCTGGTATAGTCCATTTGGATTTGGCATGTTCTCAAAAGGCTTTGTAAGTAAGTTTGCAATACAATGATTTAAAAAAGTAATGAACAGCAACAAAATTATTAACATAGTTTCTTTGCACAACTGTGCAATTCAGTTCAGTATTATTGGTGTAATCCTGCTGATAAATAAAGAGACAAGTGAAAACATAACCTCCTCGTCAGCAGTAAAGGAGTTATTGTAAATGTTATATCTAAATTAAATCTTCCCAGTCTAGGATACCTTAATAGTTCAAGAACACAGGTAGGTATTGGGTGTTTTTTCTGTAATTGTTCCTTATTAAATCAGTGCGGCTGGTGGTACAACTACGGTAGATAGAGTCAATAAATATTAGAATCACCTATACTTATGCATTGTTTTACAGAATTACCTGTGTCATTCAGTCTATAGAATACACAGTCTTTTCTTTGAGTGTTGTGAAGAAAAACCATCCCTAGCTTACAACAAAACAGCCCAGGCAATCACATGACATTTTTAACCAGTTGTTGTTGATATTGTATTGAAACAGTGAACAAGTTTGTTTACTTTTAAAATTCTGATAAATTTTCAATATCTCATATCTAATATATATATATATTATATTTATCTTATAATACTTATAATATAATCGCTAATCTTATAATACTTAGCAATCAAAGTCCAACGAAGAATATTTTTGTCACTAACCTGACATACAGTCTTTGAGTACACACAGCTGTATACTGTGGTCTGGCGGTGAAAGAGTTTTATATATTCTTGTACAAAAAATAGACCAGAGAACCAGAGAAATAATCTTTTTTTTCCCCCCACACATTGCTCTTTCATGTTATGACATTACTAATAATGCAACCCAGCAATCAACAGTTTGGTTAGAGATTCTGGTGCGTTATGCTAATCCTCTAGCTGCTTGTCTCAGGCAGAGCTAAGGAGAAGGCCACAGAGAACTGGTAGCCTCACTTCTTTTTAACTTCTAGTCTTAAACCCCAATGACACTGACCAAAATGATATCACTTGAGAAAGACGTGTAAACAGTCTTTGACGTGTAACTTCCCTTTTGACAATGACAGTTTTAAGTTCTTACATAAACACTGAACATGTTAGGCATTCTTACCCTTAACTCCTCAGGTGGTGGAGGTGGTAGTGGAGGCTCATCTTTTGGAGGAGGTGGCGGAGGTGTGCTTTTCTGTGGATCCGATGGAGGAGGAGGAGGAACTGCTAGGCCAATGGGTGGCAGCACAGGCCCTTCACCCTCTTTCTGATTCTGTTTAGCTTTTTCTTGCTTCAACTTCTGTAGATTCTGAAGATGCTGTTTGTACCAAAGTTGCTGTTGTTCCTAGATTAAGTAATTACAAAGACGCATCAGACAAAGTACATGAGGAACCTTATCCTTCTCATTTTGTTTACCCTACTCTGTTTGTATCATTGCTTCAGGTATTTCTGTGGGTCATCATGTAATGAAATAACACTGAATACATGGCAACAGACCACAAGCAGATTGACAGTGTGTAGTGTGGCTTTCCCTATTTTACAGGCTGAAACTGTCATCAACTGGCAACAAGCATTATTATTTATGATAATCCGCTCTTCCATTCTGAAATCCACTGCTGGTATTCTTAGATTGGAAAGAACAACACTACAGAGCCAATCTGTGCTTACTTAACTTAATTCCAATTTAAGCAGATAAAAATCCATGAAAATAAAAACTCTTATTGGTCCTGATTCATTTGCTGTCCATATATGTGACACATCCCTCATTCCCATTGATACAGATTAAGGATTTCTAGTCTCAGCATTTGAGTTATAGCAGTTCTGATTACAAAATAGTACACTTGGTCTACTGGTTTAGTTTGTCAGTGATTATGTACGCAATGACACATTTATTGAATATTACACAATTTCTTCCTGTTAGATATTTGATATGCACAATGTGGTGTTTATAAGCATTACATTTGTTTGCAAAAGAAATCCTTTCACCAAAACAAGACCAGGAAAAGCATTTACAAAGTGAAGACAGCACAGAAAGGGGATTATTTCTATTGAAAAGTTTGGCCATATGTTCTTTGGTTGCTTCACAGTGATGTGACCGGTAGAAAACATTACCTGTAAAGGTAAGGATTTGTCGTCTTCAGTAGTGGATGAATCCTTCTTACTGGCCTCGGTTGCTTTGGGAGCACTGTTGTTCTCCGGGGGCTTTGATGTCAGAGGCTCCGGAGGGGGAGGACCCGGTTGGGGCTCAGTGGGGTGAGGCTGCGGCGGAGGCGGAGGAGGCTGTTGGTGTCCCTGCTTGGGACCCGGGGGTCCTCTCATCGCCTGAGCCTCGTCCTGTTTATAATAGGACTGAGCTCCAGCAGTAGTGTCCGTATGCCCTGGGGTCTCTGAATGCCACGACGATGACCCTGAAAACCCACCACCGTACGCACTGGCACTGTTTCCGTGATGTAACACAGACTGGAGCTGTTTCTGATGCAGCATTTGCAGCTGCTGCATCTGCTGGAGATGCTGCTCCTGCAGGCTGGAGAACAGTGAGCCGCTGGATGAAGCCTCGAAGCCGCCGAACCCCGCGGCCACGCCGGCGTGGCTGGCGCCCGGCTGCTTACGAGGCCCAGGCCCTCCATAGTTCTGGGACTGAGGTCCACCGTAATTACCCCAGGAGGGATACATTGTTAGGAGGCGAGCCGCTGTTCACGGCCTTTGTGCTCACCCACAGCCCGGCCTCAGTTGCTAACAAGGCTAAGGCTACAGCTAACAGCTAACGTCGACCTACCTGTTATTAAACCAATAGCTACATTTTCATTTCCCGACAGGAACCGGCTCCATGAGATAAACACTACAAACACCATATGTCTAGTTAGAAACCGCTATTCCTTTAAAACTATATATGTTTAGTTTTGTGAAAATACGTTACAAAAAAAAAAAAAAAACGTTCAGACACGGTGCTAGAGGAACAGTTGACGGAAATACGTCACGTGTCGTCAGATGACGACATCCGTGTCATTTTTTTTTTTTACGTTATAAACTATTTTCATTAGAAGTTCACTTTTTATTTCACTGTTGTCTTGTGAGAAAAATGAAAATAAAAATGTGTTTTTGGGAAAGAATTCTGAACACACATATTATTGTTATTATTATTATTATTATTATTATTATTGTTATTATTATTATTGTAGTAGTAGTAATGTTGTTGGTGTTTTAGTAACAGTGTCTTTTGGTGGCCAAATTCTCTAATGCCATGTTTATACTGTCTACTGTAACCAACTGTAACCAACTATCAAAATGTATGATATGAAAATAAAACACACAAATCAGGGCTTAAAATTTAGTAAAATCAAACGACACATTTTTTATCAAAACTTCTTTCAAAGATTACTGACTTACTGTAGTGGGTGTTTTCACGTGTGTCCACAATGAGCCCGAGTCTGTGATTTTACCACAAGAGGGAGACATTTACAAAGAGATTTGTACACAAATAGAGGAACCGTTGACTGTAACAACAACAACAACATCAACAGCAATAATGATAATAACGACAATATGATAATAATAATGATAATAATAATAATAATTATGAGTAAATTTGTGCTCTAAAAACAGGCAACATGATTTAAATGAACAATAATATGTGTAACTACATAATTCAGAGTCCATACGACCTACAGCTGTTTGTTGTTGACATGAAGCAACTGTGTGAGTTGAGACTGTTTGATGGGACTTTGTGTTTAGAAACTGTGGGGGGTGGGGTGGGAGGGACAGCAGTGGGAGGAAAAAGACCAGTGACTTTACGCTGCCCTTGAGGTCCGATACACATAAGAGTATTTTTTGTCTTAAGATCACCAGTAAATCTGTATTAATTTTGACCAGAACCACTTAAAAAGAATCGTTAAAGCGGATTAATCAAGCCCGTCCTGTTTAATGTCTCCCGTTAATTAGTTTGTCAGCAGTGTTTTAATATCGCCTAATGACTTCATATTTCACTGATGACATTAAAGGGGTGTTAAAAGAGGGGAAATGGCCCATTCAGGATTCAGTTCTTTCGCTTAAGACGCCCTCGATGAATAAGACAAGGTCACAGAGGCCTAGCCTTTAGGGAGAGATACATTATCAGGGGATGGGGGTGGTGAAATCCCATAGAGGAAGATCTCTCCCCTCTAAAACAGCATGACGGGCACAATGTGATACAGTTCTGTCTTAGAACAATACACTGCACAGGGAATTCATGCTACAGCTTAGGGCAGCCACGCGGTATAGGATGGCAGGATAGCCCCACAGTGTACAATAACACTGATGTTAGGGACTAATGCCTGATGCTGTTTGGAGGGGAGGGGTGAGACTCATTGTCATAATGTTTTTGTCATGTGTTAATAACAACTATAACATTTTTTAAATGATTATTGACTATTAACCAGATGAATATATGCGAGAAAACAACACTTTAATATTTTCAAATGCATTAGAAGTTTTCCCTTTTCAATCTTCATCAGCACTTTCGAAAGCTTTCGAAGCAAGAACAAAGAAATCAGAAATCGTAAAGTTGTAGCTCACAGTATTGAGGACACTGCATTTTCTCTGTGATGAAAATCCTATGTTAAACAAAATGCTCAATGGAGGCTAATGGATCCCGAACAAGTCCATGCACTGCTTCCAAAATGCTTTGTTTGACAAATCAATTTTCCCATAACCCGGTGAGGAGAAAAGTGATGCGGATTGATCGCCCCCCCTGACTTTGTTTCCAGAATATTGTTTGATGGCTGGATAGATTAATTGGTATGACATTTGAAAGCCTTCTCTTGACTGTCAGCATCCAAGCCTCTATACGCCAATCGAACCTCGGTCTAATTGTCTCCTCTATAATACCTCACTTCACAAATTAGAGATGGTGCCTCTATAAACTATTCCCAATGTAAGACCCAAACAACATCACCCTGCTCAATCAGACATTGGTTTGAATAGGGGTGATGCTGGGCTGATAAGATAGAGTGCATTAAAGGGCATCACCCAAAGCGCTGTGCCAGCACATCTTCCACTCAGCACAGGAGATCTGAAATATACAAATCAGACCCTAGCAGCTGCTCTGAGTATACAGGCTCCAGACTCATCAATCTGGAGTAGTTCATACTATTTGAATCTTAGTTAGGAGCCTAATTTGAATTAGGACAAATACAGTGGGGAAGAACACAAAGGAAACATCATCTATATCAGTGACCTTGCAAGCGCCGGCTATATATGTAATCCTCAGATATGATATTTGAATGTGTTGTGTGTGTAAGTTGTTGAATTCTTGAGACGTAGTGACATGTAACATTATTTCTCGTACCATAATCAAAACATTTGGACATAGTAAGTGTAAATAATAAAACAAATGAGTTCAGTGTATTGAAGTAAATATACTGAATTCAGTTTAGCAGCTTCAGGTTAAGTCCAGGTATGTAGGTTCATGTTGGCTTACTGTCATAAAGCCAATATGAATAAGCAACACCTTTTCAAAGTCAAAATATCTGCTGTGAAAAAGTCCAGTTGATCACTACTAAGTATACTATGAGAAAATATGAATTCCAACTCAGATTTCTCTTATACTGTGGTATCTGTCCTTTCTCCTAATTCTTTTCTCTTTTTTTCTTCTGGTTACATTTGTACACTGTGGATGATGTTCTAATGGCCAATGTGATGAAAACTTTAATTTTAAGGTCTTGAATTTCCTGGCTGGTTATTTGCCTGTAAAGTGCTTCTCTTATAGATGCTTACAAAAAAGATATTATAATCTAACATACAATGTTAGATTATATTATGGAAAATAATATATGGAAAATAATTAGCATTTTGATCACTTCTAATTCAAACCAATAAATCTGTCACCTGTCACTCATTTTGGTTTTGGCATCATAATTTTTACTGTATAATACACTACATACAGAACCTTATACATTTATAGCAGTAATCTTCTCTTATATTGAATAGGAAAGAAAAATAGAAATGCAGAGTCTTTGAAATGTGGTGTATAGATATTGTTCACATTTAATTTCACAATTAGTTTATCGTATATTGTGCAGCTTGTGGTTCCAGGTATGACTCATTAAACAAGGGAAGAAAAATTAAATACTAGACTAAGAATATGTCAAAACAGAGCCTGTGTTTTCTCACCTGTTGTCTGTCCAAATACCATAAAGAGATTCTGGCAGTTCTGCATTAAATTATATTATGTAAAAGATGGAGACAGTTTGGTCTAAAATACTAAAATGGCTGATAATCTATGGTCTATGGTCTGATTATTTTACTACATAAAAAAGGAGCAAATTTACTTTGCTGTAAAAGACTGTAGTTAGTGGAGTATCTGCCCCCCACATTTCATCTCCATTTATTTATCATTCACAATGACTAATTGCCTGACTTGACTTCAATTTTGTGGGCTGGGATCCTCACAGAGCAAGCTGCTCGGCTGCCCACCTCCCTTCACTCGACGCACCTCCCTATCACCCCAACACACCCACTTGCCTTTGAAAAACTGTAATTGAATGAGTTTATGTCGTCAAATTGATTAATCATATTAATTTGTACTTATTAGTGGGATGGTTGAAAGCGATGACAATTAGATTAATGAAATTAGTTAATTCTTCCTACCCACACCATACTCCCAACTATAACAAAAAAAAAAAAAAATGCATAGAAAGGGCGACTTATGACAAAATTGGCAATCAAGATTTGGCTGCTAATTGAATGTCTGCTTTATTAATGATGAGGTTTATAAAAAGACCTTGAGAAAGGAATATTAATTGATTAATCAAAGTGCTCCAAATTAAAGTGGGAGTTTACAAAGCAGAGGTCTGAAAATTTCCCTCACATTTGATTGTAAAGGATGCAGCAGTGTCTTCTGCTGAATCACAAATATACTGTTTGCTGACAGCTGCATATAAAGCTGTTATTAAAATTTCCTTGCTGACTTAATATTTGTAAATCACGTTTTGCAGTGAAATAAAAGTAAAATAATAGCTAAATTTTAAATTTTTATTCAGTATATTGTGACTGACTATATCTGACTTTACAAACCTTGACGTCAATTATTTGTGTATTGCAATAGTTTGCAATGACACTGGTGAAATTGTGTCATCTTCACATTGCTCTAAAGAAAAAGAGTCTTTATTTGTCAGTACAACAAGTTGAGTTGATGAAGATATATAATAAAATAATGCACCGAAGATCTCCACTTTACAGTAGAGTATGGAAGTTGCCTGACCACAGATCAGTTCTGCAGGGACCCACATGTCCCAGTGGGGCCACAGCCATACATTCATCATGCCTGTTAGCCTGTTGTGGAAAAACAAAATCCACATAAATATATGTAAATCTAAGTAAACAGAGTGTGAGATCTCTTGAACCGATAGACTGTTTTGAATTTCATTACGCAACAAGCCGTCTGACGGTTACAAACGATGCTCATGAAAAAGAGGTGATTGTTCCATATGATAAAGATGAAACGTAATAGTTTATGCCACCATGAATCTGATTGTAACGTCCACACTATTAGAGAGGCTGATAAGAGCATTTATGACTATTTGCTTTCTGTGATAAAGGGAAGTGGGCTGTTTGATTAATATGAGCAGCTGGCTGACTCCAGGTTCAACAGATTGTGTTGGTGCATATAACTAACAGTAATGGGCTGGTATATACACTAAAATGTGAACTGTCACACATGTGAGATAAGCAGAATTATGAGTAACACATTCTGCATTCACAAAGTGCGATGTTTGATATGCATGCTGTGTAAATGTAAGTGAGTAATGTTTTTGTTTTCACTGAAAAAATATTCACTTCAGTGGTGAGATGATATCTGCTCATGTGGGCTATACAAAAGTGTAAAATAGGTTGGTTTCCACATTCAAAAAACATATAAATCTTGTTCATAGTTATGCAGCTGGAATGGATTACACCATGACTTCATCCATTTGTTCAGTGTGGTGGGTCAGCATTGTTTTACACACTTATGTAGCTCATATCCTTGGGCTTCAATATGCAGAAATGATTTTTAGTCTAAAATAGACTAAAAGCTTTTCTAACAATGTGATGATGAGTCGATTAAAAAGTAGTAGCAGCTTAATGTTTTACATTTTACAAGATATTTGTAGTTTCCACAACACACAATAGTTGGAGACATGCAGATGTTCATTCACTAGTAGGCTGCAGTGGGGTTACATCCCATCTTTTATTGACTTCAGTGAATAATTTTAACTTTGTTTTTTAACGTGACTCCTGCAAATGTGCTGTAAATTGACTGCTGCTTAGTACATAATATGATGATCCTTTTCCTGATGTCAGAATCTCATACAGTGCTTCAATGCAACCAAAAACCCAAATGTACTTGTTTGAGAGTCCAGTTCAGTTCCCTGAGTGTAAGTTTACAATAGCACCTTCAGGTTAGAGGCTGTTTGCCCAGGGATGGGGACAGTTTAGGTTATGACATCTAACTGAGATGCTGTAAACTATATAAATAATCATACTCATGGTCCATTAAAATTGCTGCAAAGAAGAATATTGCACAAAAAAGCTGATGCCTGAGATATGGTAATACAAGTCTTTAAAGATGCAGTAAAATGTTTTATTTATAAAAAAATCACTTTTGAAAATACATGGCACCCAGGTTTGGTGTGGGGAATTTCAAACTGATGCAGAATAATATTGTGGAAAATGGAAATAGGTAAATTAGTTTCCACAAAGAACTGTTTGCATATTATAGACTAATATAACACTTGCACATGAAAACATTTGTGATGGAAAATAGGTCCTTAAAGTTATTACAGTCAATAATCTGCTTCTAAACAGGAATGGGCAATTTGCTATCTCATGCATGGATCCTATATTCAACAGGTCTCATTATAATTTGTCAAATTATTTTGATTAAATTGGTCTTTAGTCCACCTTCTTTTGTCTGACCAGCAGCCAAAAACCCAAAGATATTAAACTAACAGAGGAATGTATGATAGGCTTGCTACATAAATGGTTCTCTGATTATCAAAAAAGCTGCCAATTAATTTAATTACATTCTGAAAAACCTCTATCTATACACTGGACACTTACAGAAAACTATTACTGGACGCCCATTTGCCAATACTTGTATACGATACAATGTCCGGATTACAAATTCATCCTCAGCTGTAACACTGAAACAGAAAATTATCCAAGAATTGACCATTCATTTTTGAACCCAGCCCCTACACATATAAAAATCTTGTCATCCCAGAGACAGGATCCAAACCTCTATGTGCTGAATGTATTGACAGCCATCAATGTTCGACTTGATCAAATGCTACCGCACCAGTCAGAGGCCATGAGTGGTCAAGGCATCCTCATTGGCAAGATCTATCGTCTCAATTTACACAGTCCATCCTCTTTAAACTGTGCTATTGATTTTGGCCTAGGTCATGAAGGTTTGGCATCGAGGTAGACGAGAGGTGGAGGGGAGGGTGGATGTGAAAGTAAGGACAGAGAGGGAAGTGAATAAGGACACAGAGGAAGAGGCTTCCCCTGGGTGTCTCTAGTGCCAGTTTCTTCTTATTTAGCATTTGACCCTGGTCTTGGCTTTACTGCTCAATGCAGTGGCCTTATTTTCAGCATATAGTCAATGGCTGCCAATATTTTGAATGAATATTTGTCACTACTCTTCAACAAAAGCTTAAAAATACTTTAAACAAACAGGTTTGGTCTATTTGAGGTCAAAGGTTTCAGGTTTGTTTCAGCTATTCTTTTCCTCCAAATTCTCTTTCTTGATTTTTGTCAGGAAAATATCTGAGAAAGTCAATATTAAACTACAGCCCAGTTTTTCCCTCTTTTTACAGTGTGACAGGTGTCTGTACCTCTATACTTGCTGTTCAATTATGGCCACTTCTCGTGGTCGCCTGTTGCTGTTGTTATTTTACAGCTCCGTGCTTCACTCCATTAGCAACACCACTGGCGGAGCGGAGCCGATAAACCATCTGGCCAGGCTCCTGAAACAGATAGCAGCCTCTTAATGGAGTGAAAAAGTAAAAGCAATTAATGTCACATTAGCACATCACTAATAAGGCCTGCCCTCCGGTATGCTGCAGTGAGAATAATCTGTTGGTTGAGACTGAGATGCAACAACGCTACACTGCTCACACTGGCTCAGTCTGAACAAGAACAAGACTGTGTTCATCCATGAACGAATGGAACACTTTCAGGTCAACTGATCACTCACTTAGTATGCAAGTTCAAGTCAAGTGTATACACATGCCTCACCAAGTAATATTATGACAGAGGTGACACATTAGCATTCATTTTCAATTGTCTTTCTCGTCACTTTTCTGGCAGACAAGTTCAATATTCACTGTCTTTTTAGCTCTGCTTTCGGTCTCCACCAACTCTTTTTGATGCTGGACAGATAGCCAGCCAAAAATGTCACACAGTGGTTTACCCAGGCTATACTGTTAGCCTGGCTTTAGCGCTAAACTACTGGATTTTAAAATAGAGGGGTTGGGGTAGAAGCTCTGAGGGAAGTTGAGCCATTGTGCTGACATTCAGTGCACAATGCAATGTTTACTATAGGTTTAGCATGTTAGCATGCTTTGGTTACAAACCAATTTAAATTTTGACCTGATGAAGTTAAGGATCGCTACAGTTACAATTCATCCTCAGTGGACCATGTATGTCTTTACATAATTTCATGGAAATCCATCCAATAGTTTTTATCCAATTATTGTTATAAAAATATTTTAGCTGAATCCACCAACTTTTGCGTTCTTAGAGCCACACATTCATGAAATCTGTAATTATACCAGCACAAAGATGCAAAAGTAAGAAATACAGCTCTGCTCAAATGTTTACTGTAATGAGAACATTTTTGTTGTTATGATAACATCCATCTTTGTCAATTTTTGTTTTGTTTTTGGACATGGTAGGACACCATATGGAACATGAATCTGTGCTAAAAATTTGTTCCAAGTAAAAAAATCACAAATTCCATGTTTTCTGCTGAGCACCAAAGGTAGAAATGTCATTCAGTTCTCTACAACAAACGCCTACAGTGGCTGTGTGTGAGTCTTCCTGCTTCTGTGTAACCTTCCCATCATTGTCATGACCTCCCTCACTTTCAGCTCTTGTCTTTGAACTGTGAGTCAAACTTCACACAACAGCAGCCCTGTCTCAAGAGCTTTCTCAAACACAATACATGTCCTCTCTGACTTGAATGAGACTGGGATTTTAAGATCTGGCTTAATTGTTGTCTTTTCCAGTGTTTAATTATAAAAACACCAAAGCACGGTCTCTGCTGCTGTCTAATTCCACTATGTTCCGCTAATTATGTTGTGTTAATAGAGGGTTTTCTGTTATGGCGTCACACTCATTAACTCAGCGGTGACACTGCCCTTAATTGGATAAGAGGCCATTAAGTCACTTTTCTTTGATTAAAATTGTTGCTTCCTTATAAACTTCACCCCTGATACTAACTGGTTCAAAGCATGTGAAGCAACATAAAATATAACTTTCATAACGGTATATGTAAGTGCTCTACGTTGCCCTGCCTTAAAAACAAAATGTAAAAAGTGGCTTTCAATCAATTTTCTAAATGTAATATTGAATGTCCACAAGGAAAGCTTCATCTCAGCTGCACAGACCAACACAAAGAAACTCTGCACACCATATGAGAGGACATGAGTGCCACTTCCTGCTGCTGCATGCTCTTGTTGCAGAAACAACACAGCTCTACAGTATACTGTAGGTTTAATAATGATCAGTCTGGAAAGAGAGGTTCCACAAACCTCCAAAATGTCAGAGACTGCAGTATCATCACTCACAGTAAATTGCCTTTTTTCCCTTTATCTTCTGCCTTTGTCTTTTTTGTTGTGATCCTCCTGGGTCCGGTGCACAGCGGTGATGCTGTGAACTGATTATTTAAAATACAAGCTTTCAGGTCAGCTTACTGATGTGTCTTTCGAAAGTCAGTGGTTGGAATTCACTACAGTTAAGGTAGTATTCAAGTTGTCCTATTTAAAGCTGAAGTGCTGTTGAATCACTACCTGCCATCATGTTTAAGAATCTCAAAGTTAATATCAAGCAGACCTCCATTTAACATAAGGCCCAATATAGACAGAAAACAGACTGACACCACCACTGCTTTCAAATCCCCAGTACCCCTGTTCCCATACCCACACATGCCCTCAATTACCCTATGAGCACCACATGTGCAACATCATTAATAAGATCCACTAATAATGGTGGCGAGCTCCATTGGCCGTGAGTGAGATTTGACTAATTACTGTAATTGTATTGGAGTCATGCTCATTAAATATGAAAATTGTGTTCTGTGAAATGAATGGGGTTTCATGATCACTCTTGTATGGACAGGCAAGAAATAAATTAGAGAACAGTTTCTCGTTGCACAATTAACTACTGCACACACAGCTACCTGCCACTCCCCCCAATCTGGTAATATATTGTGTGTGTGTGTGTGTGCGTGTGTGTGTGTGTGTGTGTGTGTGTGTATGTGTGCGCGCACGTGTCTGTGGTGTGCGGGTATATTTTTGTGGATATTTGCCAATGTGCCATTACTTGTTGCTTATGATTCTCTGTACACATACTGGATGCATGACCTGTTTGCCCATGAAACGTGGATATGATAATATTGCACACAGCATATAATTATAACTGTAATGATTTTTTCTTTATTTTTTTGGCTATATTTAATTCATTTTTATTTGATATAACTAGTACCTTACATCAAGTGATTTCTTTTTTTTTTGTTCTAGTTTAACTGTATATATGGTAGAGATGTTATGAGGAACAATAAAACAAGTTTTAGAATTTAGCAATTTTTCAAAGCTCTTATGGAAACCAGGACATTTTGATTTTTTTCTTTTTAAATTGTACATTTGATGGCATTACACAACTGACAAAAAGCATAGTCAAACTGCACAACCACACCTAAAATATATGTTTTATCAGGCATCCATGAAACTTTTGCCCATGAACAATTAGTGGTGTACAACTTCCAATCCAAACACAACAGTCCCCTCCCTTCACCCAACAGGATGTGCCAGTGACTCTTTGCTGTAACTTTTGTTCATACTTCTTTCTATCATCTCTTGGGATTTAAGCAGCTGTCAGGACTCCAGAGCCTAGACGACAGCGTCTGGGAGTGGCTACGTCCCAGAGGAGCAGAGCATCTTTTTTCCCCCCGCTGTGTTTCTGCATGCTCAAGTTGTTTGAGAAATCTTGCAATGCAAATGTGGTACTTACCTTTACCGCCCAGCAACAAAACTGTGTCACAGTCAGAGCTTTCTGTGAAAGCCCTGATTTTGTCTGAAGAGATATAGAGGTGAGGAGAGGCAGGTAAACAAAGCATAATGTGGAGGTCAAATGCTAATGAGTGCTCCATTTGTTACGTCTGGCTCCCTCCAAAGGCAAAGTAACAACGTCAGAGGCACCCAGACATAATAAATCATCCAAATAAATAATAAAGATTCAGAGACTTCATGGTGTTCATTGTGCCACTTTGAATGAATTTACAGCCCAAACCTGATTTCTCTCATGTGGCCTTATTTAAATTGTCCCCATTTTAAGCAACCTGCTTGAGACAGCAAGATGCTTGCAAGTCCATTTTCAGGCCCAACACCCTACCATATAATTTCCATCTGTTCACTGGTTAATAGGGTAAGACCAGAGAGAACCCCACTATCAACTGTAGTGTAACTTGCTTTAGTTGAGGTGCTGGCCAGAGCGCTGTGAGATTTGAACAGATGCAATGCCATGCAGGGTTTGCAGCTGTTGCGAGGTCTCAGAAAACCCACAGCTGTCCCCTCTCTGTCTGAGTGCCCCAGTAAACGGAGACTGAAAGACATATGTGACTGATGAGGTGACAAAAAATCCAAAGAGGCAGGTGTATGAAAAGTATCACAGGTAGTGTAGAGCACCGTGTGTGTATCTGATCATTTGTTTTTCTTTCCTTCCTGTGCTTCCTGCACTTTTTTTAATACCATCTCCACCTATAGATGGCGCTCAATTCATTTTAAAAACAGTGGCCTTTCTCGGAGCTGTCCATCACAAAGTGCCACAGACTGCATGGTGGTTGGGATGAGCTGCAGAGAAAGGCACCCTTACCTGTCCTTGAGCCAGGCGAAAGAGAGAGAGACAGAGAGAGAGAGAAAGAGTAGATTCAGCATGTATGTATGCTGTAGCCGGGAGCCATAAATCATGACCTTCTTCAATTTACACAGGGAGCATATTGATGGTTTCCTATCTCCTTCACTCACTTTCACCTAGTTACATTGTCTAAGACAACACCACTCTGGGTAACCATGACTGACACTTTACAGCCTATTCTCAGTGGACTCTCACCTCAGCCACTGAATAATCCTCACATGAGGCAAAGGAAGGAGTGTGTGTGTTTACGGCAGTGGTGCTGAAGCCGGTGCAGTATGAGGTTGCACTAACAGTCTGATCCTAGATTTTGTGAAAGAGGCAGGCAACAAGGTTGGTTGCTGAGAAGACCACAATGTGACAGTGTCAAAGCCCCATCTTCAGCACAGATGGGTCAGACAACTGGTGATGATTAAAGGAGAATGAAAGATAGTTTACAAGATGAAAAGTCACTCTGAGGACACTGGGCCATGACTTGATTCCCCCCTACATGACTGGAAACAAAGTAAAACGTACTTGCAGTTATATGAGACAAGAGCAACAATGATGAGAAGTTCATGAAACAAGTATGTGATATCTTCCTTTTTTGTTTTTTTTACTAAAAATACTGTCTCTTTTACTTATCAGTCCTTAATGACAACACCTTTATATAAACTTCTAAGGTAATAGTAATGCTGATCTGCTGTGCACAACAATCCACAAGTTAATACACAGTAGTTATTTCCAGCAATAATGTGGAGTGGCATATGTGGCTGTGCCAAGAATAAATAAAAAATGAAAAAGTGACAAGGCCATTTATTTGTTTAATTCAATCTTCTGTTGAGAGATCTTTTCGTTGGACATCAGAGTTGATTTTGTTTAGAGGAATGGTTTGTGGCAGGCTGATTAAACACAGACTTACTCCCCCAACCCCCATACTGGCTGAAGTTGAAAGCCCAGTAAATGAAATGACTTCCACAGGATTGCACCACAAAGCAAGAGAGTGTGTCAGATGTGCATTCAGCCAGTGTCGTAGCCAACACAAGGTCAAACGAGACATTGTGTAGAAAGCAAACCAACTGACAGTCGGGGTAGGAGGATGCCGTTACACCCCAAGGCACCATCTTGGTAAATGTACAAGTGCACACATGCAGACACATGGCTACAATCACACAGATACACATGCACATGACTAGGCACCATCTGACTGTACATTTCTTACCCCTGGTATGAGATAAGGACATGGCCGTACTGTGACACTGGGTCCAGATGTATCGACTCAGAGCATGAAATTTCTTTTACCACTCACACTTTTTTTGTTGATATCCACTGAAAAGAAAATCTTGCTTTTCACCAAAAACTTTCAGGTGAAAGAAAAGAGCTAAAAGCAAATTCATTAAAACTTAATTCATGATACATAGCAGTGTACACAGGAATTAACAGGCTGTCAAAAAGAAAGATTAAACCCTTTCAATATATAGATTTTTAAAATTATAATATTAAACTGAAACCTGGTTTAAGAGGCGTGTATCCATTTACAAATTTAATTTGGTTTTATAGCTACTGTAGATAATGTTAATGTTAAGTCTGTGCTTATTCTGAGTATTTTAGGGGAAAATGCAACTTAAATATATTTTCACAAATATTAATACATTGCATAGTGTCAGGATCAACATTAAAGGGTTAAAATATTGCATCTGACAATTTTGTCCTCTTGTTAAAAGCCAGAAACAGCAATCTGTTTCTTCACACAGTTAATAGTTCAACATGCTTTATAAACTAAGTGTTATTGATGTTACTCATACTGTAAATCTTCAAGAGGAACGTGCATTCAAAAAGTGAAAAAATACCGACATGCTGATTACTTACTACAATTTTTCTTTTATTGACAAATGACAAAACCATGTTTTGAACACAAAAGCTATTCCACAGGTCAAAGGATTGGGTTTATGACCAGAGGAAGCCCATTTGTGATCAAAATATTATGATGCTCATGAAGAGTGAAGGAGAGAGCAGGGCGTGGGTATTCTTTTTATCTTTTTTGGTTTCCATAAGGGATATGTAATTCTGAAAAAAAATGTGAAACATTGAGTTAACCATGTCTGTAAATATGATACAAACTTAATGAGTGGACTGATTTTGTATAGTGATTTCTTTCCACATTCAGAAAATATTAAAAGAAATCATTTACAGTGATACATAAACCATGTGATTTTTATTGTCACTGTACATTCAGTGCACTGTTCGTTCTGACTCACTCCAAAAAAAGCATATATTTACACTTGGGTACAGTAGGCATAAACACAACAAACAAAACACAAGAAAATGGCACACAATACTGTCCAGTGAAACCTAGCTGTGGTTGGCTTTTTGCTTCTCAGTCATCTCACATTTTTCCCTTTTTGTCTTCCGAGCGCTGTGAATGTGTGTGCATAGCTACCCTGTCTTATTCTGAGCGTAGGGTAAGTTTACAATTAAAATGAACCAAAGCATCCTTTTAACTTGATTCATATATCACAATTGCTAACATATTGCTTTTGAGGGAAGTAAAACTCTTGGGTAATCACATGTCTATGGTACATACACCAAGCAGGGTTCTTTATACACCGCAGCCCAGAACGGCCAGAGAGGTTCCTCCGTGTTTTATGTAAATCTTGTCATCTCAGAGTGCATGGAGATAAGATAAGTCCACAAATGAACAGCGAATAAGCAGCTTTCTCCTCCGAGGAATGTGTTCCCCAATTGCAGTAGGTTCATCTACATTTTTTTTAATACCCAGTCAGTGATGTCACTTTATTTCTGTGCCACTGATTCCCAGGAGGAACCCATGGCCCGCTTCCAAACCCAGTGT
Source organism: Rachycentron canadum (assembly GCA_038496675.1). Taxonomy (NCBI): domain Eukaryota; kingdom Metazoa; phylum Chordata; class Actinopteri; order Carangiformes; family Rachycentridae; genus Rachycentron; species Rachycentron canadum. The sequence continues at coordinate 11,009,763 of CM076665.1, forward strand.
AATTTTCAAAATATGAATTGAGGTATAGGGCCTAGATGACTTCACTCGCTATAGGTCCTGCTGCGCTGATAACTAAAATCGATGGTAACTCAGAGTGTTTTCAGCGTCACAGACACAAAGACACAGAAAACCAAAACAAAATACAAGAATATCCCATCTTAGATTCATACAATGGACTTATTCTCACTTGAGTAATTACCCTTTGACTCAATACAGTGATTTGTATTATACAGCTATTCAGGTGGGCTCTAAATTCATGTTGAAGTTGCCAGTACATCATGGAAAAATTCAGTGAACAAGCAAATTCAAGAAAGGATCATTGCTATATCAATGCACAGCAGCTACAGTATAGTAAAGTGAAATATGCACAACACATTTGCCGTGTACAGTATGTCCACATTGTAAACAAAGCACAACTAAATGTCAGTCTGATGCTCCACAACACAAGGAACATAGGTGGCCATATTTGCCTTGCATAGCCCAGTGATCGCTCTGTTATGAAACTATTACAGACACCCGTGAAATCGCCTTTGTAAAGGTTTAGACAAACCCTCCCCAACGTCAACCGAAATAAAACGACTCTTGTCCCCAAGGTAGAGCCAAAGCAGAAATTTAATTGCTCCATTTCTATTGAGAATTTCAGCTTAGGAGACAATTAGAATTAATTGGATGTAGTAGAACCGTTTTAGAACTCTGAAAATAAATTAGGCATTTCTCTTTTATTTTCTTATATTAATTTTGGCGATGGGAAAGTTGGGAAACAATTATCTTCTATCAGTCTTCAAAGCGCACAGAGGGGGAACGTGCCCAAACTCTGATCAGACGAGGGAAAGGTCAGTTTGTGTGTGTTGGTCAAGTTTTCTGCCAGAATGTGTTCATTAACACTTCACAACCAGGACAACATGAACAGATGGAGCTTGTTGAAACACTCTCATTTAACTGTCTTCACACAGACTCTAGTATGAAAAAACGATCCTCATGGTCGGTTCAGACACTGGATATAGCTGGATACTCATCAGAATGACAGCATTAATATCAAATAACCGTTTTTATGTGGAAACAGCTGGCTGCCGTTTTATCACTGTTACTTGTGTTTCATTTCAAAAGATTTCAAGACATTATGCTTTGGTTTGCTACTGTACAGAGGTGATGCATTCCTAATTTCAATTGGGAATGGATTAGCTGGTTATATATTTGGGAAAGGGCATCATGGGAATCGTATTCTCTACTGTATTGAGTCATAATTATCTATGCATTACATTACAGTGAATCAATAGCGTCTGCTCCTATGGGGATTATCTATAGTAACTGGTCGCTTGTCTTTCTGTTTTCTTCTTGTTCGTCCAGGAGCTAATGGCACTTGACACTTTAAAGACACGGCTGCTTTAAGGAGATCATACGTGACAACGTCGGTCTCACTAAAATCCCAAGAGCAGCTGATTAATGGATTATTGTTATTATTCTGTTCTTATGATAACATGTTCCATCCAACCTGCTCAGGTTATCAGGACAAGAAGAAATATGTTGATATCTGTGTCACATTGTTCTCTTTGCTTTCTTTGAATAATTTGGCAACAGGTTTACAGTTGATAGATATTACGCTCTACAAGTCTACTTTCACTTCTGGAATATACACATTTATTAACTCAGCTTGTGCACCTCAGTGTGTCAGGGTGTCAGTGAAAGTACAGTGTGAGTCTGAATGATTAGCACCGTCATTAAAGAGCTTAAAACTGATAAAGATCATCAGTGAGTCATATTCTGAGGTTTGATATAATCTTATCATTATTGATGTTGAGTTTTAATTCAGAGTGCAATTTAAATTATTCTCAGAAACACAGGTGTCATTATAATGTTGCACACAGACATAAATTATAGTAATCCATTATAGCATTATATCCAAGCAGGTTTAAAAGGACGCCACCTTAAACAATTAAGGAGACAGAGGCTGTTTTAGCCTTGCTGATATAGTTTGGAAAACCTGTTTCAAATTTGGCAAACTGCTAAAGGGAAAGAATAATTATTATTAATGATTATTTCCATTATTGATTCATCTGTTGATTTTTTTTTTTGATTAATTGCCTAATTGTTTTGTCCTTGAAGTGTAAAAAACATCTGCTATAATTTCCTGCAGTGCAAAGTCATGTTGAGAAACATTTTCAAAGCAAAGACATTCAGAGAGAGAAAGAAGTCCAGATATGTGAGGCTAGTACAGAGACTTGGGTGTCACAATGAGGACTTGCTGAGGGACTAATGCTATTAATATAGTGACACTTGTTGTTTGAAAGGGGGGTGGGTGGACACAAGAAGAAGCAAAACCTATACAATATATTGCAATCTAATACACCATCACAACCTATAGGCTCAAAAGCAAACATAGAGTTGAGTCAGCACCGATGTGACACAAACTGAATATTACAATCATCACAAAGGCAGTATTTATTGCAGGGCCATTGAGGCATATCAGATTGCATTAAATTGCATAGATTTAGCTGTTATTGTGCCCTTTATCTGTTATTTACATAAAATGAACTTTTTATGACAAGCCACACAGTTTAGTTTAAAAATTCTCAGCGCAGAATATAGCTTATAGTGTGTGTGTGTTTCACAGTATGTCTGGTTGCAATTATTTCTGTATGACACAGCACAGAGAAGTGACGAGAGCATCTCTAGGAGCAAAAACCATTGACCAAGACACTACCAGACAGAGCTTGCGAGTACAATATCCATTATTGCCACGTTATTCATAGATGCTTAGTGCAAACTCTTTGTGAACTATGATCACTAGCCAACCACTGTCCTTCTGTAAGCACCAAGTTGACTATAACCACTGAGTTGTTGAAGCTACTATGAGGTAAATACATTACGAGGAAGTTGAGAATCTTACATACCCGTCATGGTGGGCAGCGCTTTCTTTGATGACGAATATAAGAATATGTCTAACAATTCTCCCCCCGCCCAGTGCAAGTTCACACAATATACAGTACACATATATGTAGACCAGTTAGAGACTATTGCTTTAACAACTGAGATTAGAAAATATGAAAGAAAGAAACAAAAACACATAATATGGCTCTGTAGCCGCACAGTTCTTTAGGACATTTATATTAACACACTTCCATGGTGAGATGAAAATAAGATAAGAAACAAATTCACAGAAGCTTCAGGTGATATAGAGCAATGGGCCTCTGGTTATAACAAGACCTTGGTTGCCTGATTTCTGTACACAACATCTTTATATACATCATTGTGATCCCACATCAATCAGGTTGATATTCACCCTTTTTTAAACCATTTCAAGTTCCTTTTGCTTTTATTTTTTATTACCTTTTAAAAGTGTTAAAATTACTCAGTAGTCCAAAGCTTTATCCTTTCACTGTCAGTTGGCACACTGCCTTTATTTTTATGGGCTGTCTCTTGCCTTGCATTGGTTGATGCAGCTGTCTGTCAAACATCTGGCCCAGGTGTCAAGCCTTGGCTTCTAACATCTCCAGGAATAGTTTGTGCATGGGGACTTTGCCCTGCATTTTGATGCTGTAGAAGTGCTGAACTGCCTTGGTGGCGGTCTGACGGAGTAGAGGCAGGGTCATTAGGAGCTTGCCTGCCCGTCGAGGGTCCTCCGGGTGCTGAGAGCCCTCAAAGTCCTGCAGGGCCTCGTGAAGAGAATCCTGGAGCCTTTGGACGGCCTCGATATTCTCTATGTGCATGGAGTCTGGGGCAAGAAAGGTGGGGTGGAAGGGGTAGGATGGAGGAAAGAAGAACAAAAGGAAATATTTTAATCATTCATAGCTACATGTTAAATAACAAGATATTATATTAAATGGAAAGCAAACATTTTCTACTGATCTGCATTGCGACAAAACATACAATTACAGTCGCAACTTGGTGTTTTGAGATTGCATCTTGCTAGCTTTATATTCTACATCTTGTCTTTGCAAACATGCAATTTTGGAGAGAGGTTTTCTCTTGTTAGTAGTTAATGACGCTCCTTAAATAAATGCCTATGCGTGGCCAGGACTCTAGGGACAGGGAGGAGAGGGAGATGTTCTGTAGGTCTGTATAAATATACAGGGGGACAGGAAAAAGATTCATTTCTTTTGGTATCATGGACCACATACATCCCCCCTGCTAATGAATTCAGATGGCTGCATTACTAGGATATCGTTCAGCTGAATGATGGCGGCAGATGGCCTTCATTTCCATAAGAAAGAGCAGTTGGCCCCCTTATGTATAGGCTCTAAAATAAAACCAGTTGAGACTTATTAAAAACTGCTCTCTATGTATAAGTCTAGAAGTTAGAAAAAAACAGGCTTGTCCTCCAAAGGACACTCTGACAGAGAGTGTTTTAATAGACAAGCAGTGGTTTGCTTTCAGCCAATTTCACTGTACAGACTTACAGTGTCAGGTCTAATCTGTGTATGTATCATATCCACAATTCATCAACTGATAGATAGAATAGTGCACAACAAAATGTGAATTCAATTCAGTATAATAATTGAATCTGAACAATTCATCCTTGTGTATCTGTCAGAACAAAATGGAGTTGTTTTCTTCCTAAACACACTGGATTACTAAAGCTAAACCAAATGTGGCTGCTGAGTGAAGTGTGTGAGTGAATTAGATCAGCCCTGCTATGTGTCATGAAAGTTGTGGAGTGAAGTAAGACCGTGTATGAACATGTAAATGAGGCAGAAAAAAGGAAAGTACAAGGCTAATTATGTTCCTAACTGACTGATTAAGTCTCTTTTACCAGTCGCCTTCTGTGTAAATTGCGTTTCTATCTTGGGAAATTAACTAGGCTATGTGGACCGCACATGTGTTCCAGCACTCTTCATTTGAAACCTTCATGTTAATACTGATCTGATCCTCGTTTGGCTGTGCAAGCATGTGTGTGTGTGTGTGTGTGTGTGTGTGTGAGAGACAGGGAGAGGAGGAGAAAGCGAGAATATGTTTCCAAATGTGTGTCAGTGTGGGTAAACGCACAGGGTGAGTGTGGCTGTTTTCATACGTGTGTGTGTATGTGTGTTGAAGGAGGTTAGGGGCGGAATGCAAAACTAACTTTGAAGAAACAATTTCCATGTAATCCGTCAGCAGCCTGGCGTCAATCCCGTCGATACTCCGCTAATTACAAAATCAATGGCCATGAATTTCCACAGCTGTCACACCCACAGGACCCCTGGAGCCGAAGCTCTCCGAGACTGTGTTCAAACGAGCCGAAGCTGCCCTCTCACCCTCCCTGAGCCTCCCTCTCAACCCCTGCTTTCCTCTCTCACACTTCTCCCTTACCTTTACATCCTTGCCTTTCCATCACCCCTCCCTCCCTCCAGCCCTCCCCTCCCATTTATCCTCCCTTCTCTCCACTCTCCCATGGAGAGTTTGTCATCAGAAGACTAAAGCTCTGGGCTCAGCATTTTTCATTTTTCAGTCAGGCAGGAGAAAAGACTCCTAACAGGCATTGATTAGTGGGGGACAGGCCCAGCCTCATGAAAAGCAAACTGTCGATACGGGCGCAGCATCTTCACATTGGAACAAACGAGGCCCGTCGCTCCCCAACGCTCATTCCACTCCACTTAACACATTTTATTGACAGCCCCTGTTTTCCTAATGAAATGCTAAATATATCTCCCTGGGCTGTGGCGCGCTGGCAGCTACTGTTATGGAGACGCAGAGAATGAGAGCGTAATGTGACAGTCACGCACACACATACACACACACACACACACACATGCACACAAATTAAAATACAGATGCGCACACTCTCCACACACAGAGGAGGTGTTAAATTAAACAGCTGCGCTCCTGACCTTTTTGTCCCCCTCTTATCAGATATGCCTCATTGTGGAAGTGATCAGGTCCTCAGATATAGACAGTCACTTGACATTTTTTGTTTTATTTCTTTGTTTGCTTTAATTAAATGCCAACTATCTAGATTTTTCTTGAGATCTTACATAGAGATGTACCTTTTGGCTAAGCTCATGTCACCTTCGAGTTTGTAGAGAAACGTGAAGGATATTGGGCCATATTAAATGGCTTCAATTCACAATAAAAACGTTAGTTCTTTTTATAAATCATTTTTACCTCAACCTAAAATTATTTTAACAACAAACTTAATGTGTTGTATTATAAAATCTAAAATGCTTGTTAATGTATGTATGCATTTATTCCTCCCTATCCAGTTTACATTTATTGCCATTTGAAGAGGATTTAAAGTTGCAAAAAAAAGAGATCTTAGTTTTCTGACAAAGTTGAAGGCTATATATATATATATAGTTGAAGGCTATATATATATATATATATATATATATATATATATATATATATATATATATATATATATATATATTATATATATTTCTCCTTGATATGTTGTTCCTCAACTTGAAATACTATTTGGAAATTTTAGGATTTCCATTAGAATTAAAATGTAGGAGGTAAAAATGTGTGCCTTGGCTGCACAACATGAGTTTGTACTGACCAACACAGGGTTTAAACAGGCCAACTTTACCTGAGTTGGCAAGGGCGATGGCTTTGAGTGTAACAAACTCCTCCTTCTCCATGCGTAGCTTCTTGTAGCGTCGGACCAGTGGCAGGATGGCGACGTGCAAGTCCAGCAGGCCTGAGATCCTTGCCTGCTCCTCATCAACCACATAGTCCTCTGCGTACACAATTTCGTCCTCGCAGGGCAGGGAGCGAAACACAATGCTCAGCACCAGTATCTCCATCCAGGCACTCTGCAGTAGACTCATCTGATCTGCCAGCGAGAGAGTGGAAAAACCTGGAAAAAGAAAAGAAAAAGAAAATGTGTTATAATTTTTATATTTTCTTTCCAGACACTGCTTTGTTCGACTGCATGACAAAGCTCGGGATCAATTGCTTAATCTTGCTACACTTTAATTGGCCATTTCATAGTCCTCAATATGTTTTATGGGCAGTGTATACAGCGCTTTACAACCCCCAGAGAAGCCCAACTTGAAACAGAGGCCCAACACTGTATGCGGCGGCTTAAGGGAAGAATATAAATCAGTCAAATGTAGAGGCCTGTGAAACGTGAGCCAGGGCCGCTTCACCCATCAACCGTCAACAGTTCTTCTGTGACCCAGAAGTACATAAGCTCACGAGACAGTATATAGTGAAGACAAATCCACTACTGACCCTAGAGCCATCTCTTTGTCAGTAAAGAAGAAAGAACATAAAATTAATTCTTCTTTACAACAAAGTAGTTCTCCATTTTAAAATGGTTAAAATTAAATTTGGCAACATTAATTTAAGGTTATGTTACCATCCCAATATATCTATCACAATTCTCCAGTACTGTGGACTTTAATGCGCTTACATCTTGCACCTTCATCAAAGTATATAAAAACAAAAAAGTCTCAAGGGTAATTCACAAACTTTGTCCCCAAAACCTTTTCTTAGTACCATGGAGGAGTTGCCTGAATAATGCAATTGTGGTAATTTATATTTCTCTTGTGGCTACAAATAAAGTTGAAAACAAAAGATACCATTCTGTTAAAGGCATGATAAAGCACAGTATATTGTGTTTAAGTGGACTTCAGAGGTCTGAAGGTCTTCTGGTCTGCATCTTGTTTTGTTTGTTCTAAAATTAAAACTGGTTATAAGAGTCATGTCAGTCAAAAACACACTGAATTGGTATTATTAAGGGAAAAAGGTTATATCAATCAAGCAAATTTATGGGTCAAGATTAAGACAATTATATTCTACCTGAAAGCTTCCTTCTTCCTTGTCTATTCTTTTGAGTTCAACCCTCTGAATTCAGTAACAATTCATCCAACATCTTGAGGTCGACCCATCAACTCTCTTCTCTAACATTCACACACACCACATCAAACAGATGGACACCTGAAAGGACCTAAACCGCCACAATACCTTTCACTACTCGTGGTGAATAGGAAGGTGATTGGAGGTATTGACCAGGGCCTTGAACCCACCACTCTGCTTACTTAAATCTGCGCCTGTATGGATGGGAATGGGGCAGGTTGACTTAAAAGAGGTCCTCCTGATGGTTCTTATCAAGCAAATAGAGGAACGATGAGAAGGGAGAGAATGAAGCAGAGAGAAAAGAGTGCTGGGGGTGTCATTGATTAGTAGATTGTAATCAGTCCACCAAATGCGAAGGGGGGATCGATCCAAGCCTCAGATCTGACAAACAGACAGTTGATGGAGGACATCCGGTACACGTTTAGTGGGGGATGGGAGGACTCTGGGATCATAGAAAGTAGATACTGTAGGCTGCGGCAGGAATTCATGAATTTACACATTTTCCAAGAAAATTAATGTGTTTAATCCTTTATGGTGTATTTAGAATAATGAAGGAGGATCAATAAGTAACATATTAGTTGTCTGGAAAACAAGTCATAGAAAAAAGCTTGACCACTTGTGAAGGAGCAATGATTCAGACGTAAAAAACGTGCTTAATAGCTTTGTTTAAATCATCAAAAAAAAAAAAAAAAAAATTAACAAAGTGGCTCTTATATCTGTGAGCCATTTTTTTTGTCATGTGCTCAACTATTTCTTGCAATACTACATTTCTTCACACATTTTGTGAAAGAGCTAACTCCCTGTTCAACTGTCTTCTACCTTTCTTCATCATGCTTTTCTGTTCCCCAGCCGACTGATTTTTTTTCCTTTCCACTCAATTTACTGAAGCGATGGAGTGACTTCCCTCTCCCTGGGGTCGCCCTGGAGCTTCAGGTGCGTCGCCCGGAGGTGGCTGAGTTAAGTGTCGCTGTGGAGGGTGATTCCCCCTGATGAAATATCAATAATTCACCTTCCTGATTTACTGCCGTTTGACCAAACATGACACAATATTGAACAAACTGGAGAATGTCTATGTCCTCCTCTTGTGACAAAAAGCATGACAGAGACAAAAGATACTAGTGAGTCCACTGTGGCATAAAAAAGTAATTATTATCTATTCTGCCATACAAAGGTAGAAAACTGTTGCAGTGGGTTTAAAGTATTCAGCCAATGAGGCCAATCCCAGTTGACATTAGGACATTGGGCTATCACAGGGTGACATACATGGAAAAACAATCACTCACACTCACACCTAGAGGCAGTTTAATGTTGCTAATTAACTGCGTGTCTTTGGACAGTGGGAGGAAACCAAAGCACATAGAGCACATGGAGAGAAACATAGCTACTCCACAAAGACAGGTTTGGCGTGTTTGAAGCCAGAGCCTGCGACCGTTATGCCACCCTACACTTAACTATAATCCATGAAAATTGCATGAACTCCACCAGAGCCAAAGCTGAGAAGGTCATTGACACTCTGCTAAACTGGGCTAACCCTAACCCTAGTTGTTGTGCATCATCACTGGATATGGTCACTACCTCATCTAGTTATGTTGAAGAAGCAACAGAAATTGAAATTGATCATTCTCAATTTCAAAGAGATCCACCAGTGAAAAAAAGGAAATTTAGTGTCTAGTTATCTGCTTGTGACAGGAAATAAATGCTTCCAGACCCAGTGAATTATGAAATCAGTTCATACACTGTGTTTTAGTTTGTTTTTTTACATCCAGTAGTATGTTTTACCATTTAGAGATTGACTGATTTGCAACAGCAAATAAGCTCTAAAAGAAATGTGCTTGTATGTTCAACTAACATAGTGAGTAAACATTGTTAATTAACATATTGCAAAAGGTTGATTCTGAACCCATCTGCACGATGTTCACTGGCAGCGTTTTTCACCATTTGCTTGTTGCAAAAACAGCTTGATAAAAACCTTTTTATGATTATTTTTAGGAACTCACAGCACTTAGTTACTGAAAGATCATGATCTTGGTTGAATGTTAGAAAAAGTCAGCAGTTTCTTGAAAAATTGAAAAAACTTTATTCACTTTTAACCAAAATCCCCTATTTTTTATGGGATGTTAGGGGGAAGCAAAATCAAAGTAAAATACTGCAACTCTTCATCTAACAGCCTGTGATAATCCAGGTCAAACTGTTGAGCCATATGATGTTTACACTTGCATACATTTGTTGATTTCTATATATATTTTTGCTACACACCGAGAAAAAGACTATTGTGGCTATACAACAGTACAGCACAGGTGGAGATCAGGTAAGTGATTGAATCCCGATTCAGTACAATGAAGAGACTGAGTGGTTGGCAGTGAAGCTTGAAGCTGTCATTGAGAGCTAGGTCTAAAACAGACAGCAGTTCACTCTCTATTCATTTAGTATCATTACAGGCCTCCTAAGAGCCCTAATGGGCCTAATAAAAAGACAGAGGTAATAATGAGACTAGAGGGCCCTATATGAGCAGGAGGAGTAGGAGGGGGAGAGCCAGGGGAATGAGAGAACAAGGAAGCCAGAGTGTGTGTGTGAAAGATATGATGGTAGACAGAGCGAGAGAGTGGCAGAGGAAAAGAGAGGAAAAAAATCAAAGAGGAAGAAAGTGATGCTCTGAACTGAGTGAACATTAAATACCAAAGGGCGCCGAATGCTGCTGCCACAAATGTAAATCTACACGTTGTGTGCAGTTACATGTCTAAGATTGTGTGTGTGTGTTAACAGCTGCACAAATTAGTGGACACCTCTGACCTCCTGACAACCATGTTACGATACTGTTTCCATTTTCATGACAGTGTGTGTAACTGCCTGGTGATGAGTTACAACCATCCACTTTAACGTGTTAAACCCTGTCTCCTAACAGGTCTGTATGTGAAGCCAACATGTGTTTCACTTTGGTTTTAATTTTAAAGCTTCTATCTCCTATCGTCTATTTATTATAATTTAAATTAAACTAGTGCACATTATAGTGCAACTATTTCCCACAAATATTCAAGCCCTAAGAAATGTGTAACAGAAAATCTATTCAACGTTGCATGTTTCCTCCCAGGTCTCCACATCTAGGTGTTGAAGGACTTTTACATTAATGGAGCAATCTGCAGTAATGACTCTTATTACCTCATCGTTAAGGCCATTTGCGCAGTGGTCTATGAGTGTAATGGTGGGAGTGGACTGTTAAACTGTAGGGACCCCTTTTGTCTTAATCGTTACTTGGTGACACTCTGACCTGGTGGCCCCGGGTAAAATGTCCCCAGAGTGTCACATGCACCTTTAATAACTCTGTCAGGTCTGGACTGAGATCGTCATAGCGTACAAGATCAATAGTTATACATAGAAAATGTAACAGAGATTGAGGTCCAAAAATATGACAGTAAATTTCTTGAATTTATTTCTACACCCCTGTGGCTATGATTAAATTGAAGAATTTGATTGTAGTTGCCCTAGTTGACCTCTTTTTCATTCTCTGAAAAATGTACCTGAATTAGATTCTAAAAAGCTACTTCAGACATATCCTTGTTCTCAAGATATTCGACGTAAAAGAGGTCAGGAAAAAAAAAAAACTGTGCATTTGGGTCAGGGATGCTCATTTCGTTGCAGTGTAAACTCAAGTAGTGAGACAGCACCCTCGTATCAGCCCACTGCCTCTCTCTGGTGCGGTCTCTCCAAAAAGCATTCCTCTGAGGTTCCCAGGGCCAGTTTGGGATCAACAGACCTGCACCCACTCCAAATTGCATTACTTAAGGGGTGAAACATAAATCTGATGACAAATCAGTGATTAGGGGTAAACCTAGACAGACCAGAGAGCTGAGCAGCTGGTTAGTGTTGTGCCAGCTGGGAATAAATCCACGAGGAGGAAAAAAATATCTCAAATTGTTAAGTTTACAGTCATGAAGGAAATGCCTTATCGCTGATTATATTATTTTGATGATTTGATTATAATTTCAGTAGTTTTTTAAAGGAAAAACGTCAATATTTTTTCAAATATAAGGATTTTGTGCTTTATTTTATATCACTGTAAATCCCATATATTTGGATTGTACTGTTTGTGGGACAAGTGAATGAATGAAACTGTGATGGCATTAACCCAATTAACTGATGTTCAAAACACATTTAAAAACATCTTATATATTTCCTAGTTAAAATAGCTGTATTCGCTACATGTGCAACTTTGTACATTCTTAATTTGACTGAATCAATGAGATGCATCTACTTTGAATCCAACGCATGCTCCTTTAAAACATATTAGGATCCAAAGTCTCTTTTTTTACTGATAGAGATGAAAAGAAAAGAAGATCTAAAAACATTTGCATAACAAGCCTTATTTAAGGTTTCTCCAACAAAGACGAGGGAAATCCGTCTGTATTTCCCTAAATAAATCAATTTTACCACAGGCCCTGTGTAGTCTCCTTAAATAAGTAAGAGGATTGCTTTCTTTAAGTCCTGGATTGAAATGGAATACATTGACATAGGGGCGGATCCCAACCCCCCCAGACTCTCCAACCCTACCCAGTCAAATCAAAGGTTTCAGCTGCTCTTTATTGATTAGATTTTAGAATATGGGACTAGCTTTTCCCTTAGGTGTAGATGAGTAGCAGATGTTAATTATCCTGTGTGTGCATGAATGTATGTGTGTGTATGTGTGTGTGTCGGGTGGGTGGAGGGAGGTAGTGGCGGTGATGGGGGTTTGTGTGTGCAACAGTCAGTCAACTATTTCAGTAATCTCATACTGTTTCATTTCAGCAAATTATATCACATCCTTGCTTTACCAACAGCATAAGACCTATGAAGTTGCCTATCAGTCCTCAAAATGAACAAAAAAACACAATGTTATGCTATTTCAAATATTTTCACACTGTGAGCCAGCCTGTTCTGTTTCTCATTCTATATTCAGTCATCTATTGATTTTCGTCGAAGCACATACATGGCTTAGAAAAAATATTTATTAAATGCTTGACAACACGATCATTCATTATCAGTCATGTCTCTCTACCTGGGATATGTTTAGCCCAGCCGATGATGACCACCAGCTCGCGGTCGGCCAAGTCGCACAGCGTGGTCAGGGCCTTGATGTCTCCGTCGGGCATGGTGGGGTCAGGCATGGCATAGATCTTCTCTGGCTCCACCACCAACAGATGGGAAACGATTTTTGTCACTGACAGAGAGGATGACGGATACAGGGACAGAGAGATAAGAGTTCTGTGTTGTGTGACAGCTACAAGTAACAGGATACACAAAGTTGTTTTGAAGGAAAATAACAAAAGGCTTTGATTATGCACAGACAAAAAAAATGACAACAAATAAATACATAAATAATACATTTGTCATAAACTATAAATTAACCTAACATTTATTGTGTCATTATCTGTGGTGGACTCAAACAGCTGACAGGTTGTCCTGGTGATGAATCTGACTTTATCATGAATGAACACAGACTTTTGTCCCCCATGACAGCTGAAATCCAGCTCCACAGATAAAAAAAATGACACATTGCACCGATCCTCAATGAAGTATTTTGTAAAAATACATTTCTAATTGCAGTCTTGCAAGTCACAGCTCAGTCCCAACATTTCATTTTACAAATGTCCCAAGTTGTTAAATTGCTGCTTTGACATAGTAACAGAATAAAGCCTTTCTATAATTCTGGCTGTATTCACATTGAGTCACACTGAGTGAGACAAAAAAACAAAAACAAAAACAAAAAAACACAAAAAGCAAACCAAAACTGTGACTCACATGGCTTTTTGGCTGGAGGGGGGATGGTGAGGCCGAGGTAGGCGCCGTTCTCTGCGTCCAACCTTCGTTTGTACTTCTGTCGCCCTCCTCTCACCCGGTCCAGACGTACTCCTGCAAAAGTTAGCAAAGGGCCAACTGCAAATGTTTGCAATTGCATGTTTTGTTTGCTGGCTTGTTTTTTTTTTTTTTTTAACCAATTAAGCATATCTGACACCATTAGATTGAATTAAATTGTCACCAATTGACCAATTTTATGCTATATCTTCAATATAGCCACAACTACTGCTAACATTAGCACCATAGCCTTGTTATTACAGCTTATTAATGAGAAACATGACTTATCTGCATATTTTTTGCTGAGTCGTAAATCTTTCTTATGATTTGAATGAAAAATTAATTATGACACACCTGATACAAAACAGCGGACTACTTCATATACATCTGTTTTTTTATAGTAGCATATTACAAACTAATATGTCTTGATCTATATGCTAAATAAAAGGTGTATAAAAGTGCATAAAATATTAAGGAATTGTATGTCATGTATCTTATGCATATACATATATATATGGAATACAGAGTTCGATTCCTTTATTTTTAACCTTTTCACTGTCGAGACATGACCGTTCAATACTTCCTTGTTACAGATGGAAGAGTGTAAGTACCTAGTTAGTATACAAACGTGACATATCTGGGATTATCTTGAAAGCCATCTCAAAGGACACAGGCTACATCACATGCACCTTATGTCCGGGATTTACACACTTGTATTAAAAGTTGTTTGAGTATTGAGGGAGAGCAAACAGATTTTACATGGTCAAGTGGAATTGAGTCGTGTGAGATATCCCAGTGACTCATATAAATTCCTTTGATTCCCCTGGAAACAAAGGAATCCGATTAGGATGGTCTTTCAATTTCCTGACACCGACTATCCACTAACCTAATTACCCACCGTGCCCAGAGGGAGCTCATTCTTCCCAGCAAACACAGTGAGATCATTTTATGCCTGGCAGATTGAAGCTAAATCGAGAGCCCCTCTCCTAACACAGCTTTCCATTTGTACGCCTTAAAGTAATCAATAAGGCTTGCAAATAGACTTCTTGTTCTTTGAACACATGTGGATGTGGTTTTAATTAGTCAGTTAGGCAGCTAGGAACTGGTTTTGCGATAGATGGAGCTTTAGTAGCTGTTTTTGCCATTACTCTTGGTTAAGGTAAATTTAAAATTATAAATTGTACTTGAGGAATCTGTGCACATGTACTCTACATATTAAATCAGTTCAATACCTTCTTTCTATTTAATGACACACACAGGCCTAACAGAGGCACATGCAGTTAGTAAGGGCTTTCACAACAATAAGCTTGTGTAACGCAAAAATATATTGAGAGCCTAAATTCAGGCACCACAGACTAAGTGGCAATCAATTTTTGTCCCTAATATCTACCACCATCCACACATGCTTGCACACAGGAGCACAGACACACACGTGTACACACACACACACACTTTGGTTTCCCCGCTGTGGGCTGTGGCTGTGACAAGCGACAAGTGACCAAACAGCCGGAGTTAGAATTCCAAGATCCGCGGGGGCTGTTTGAACTGGAACATCCAACTGGCCCATAATTAATGGACGCTGACAAGAATTAAGAGCTCAGCGCTAACCAGTTTCAGTTTACAGCTTAGCAGCGCTGCAAACGGCAGAGACCCATGGCAGGAGGGCAGAGAGAATGACAGAGAGGAGGAAAGAAGGGGTTAGATAATGCTGAAGAATGGGAGGGTTGGGGAATAAAAACAAGCTGCTGCTTTTGGCTGAATGTATCAGTTTTCTGCAAGATCTGTTTTTTTCTTTCTCTCACTTTTCCATCTGTCTGCCTCTTTTTCTCTCCCTTTTAGCATCGGGTGTACATCTCCTCCCTCACAGCACTGCCTGTCCCAGCCAGCGCCTGATCCAACCAGTGCAGGATTATCTCCTCCCCATGTGATCCAGCGCAGTACTGAGAATCTGACCACAACAAGACAGCTGGATGAGGCCCTTTGTAGAGTGGGAGGGAGGGAGGGAGGGTTGTGTCATCGTCAGCTCCACATTCCACAACTCAGGCCCAAAACCATAGCAGTCTCCATACTTCAAGACAGTCGCGTCCTGAAGAGAGCTTGTGTCTTGGTAGTGAGAGTGCCTGTGGCATGGGGGCTAGGCGGGCGCACAGATCATGTTAAAAGCATCCAGATCCATTTTTTACGGTTGCTGGCCCTTCATAAAGTTTGGCAGCCAAAATATGGATGCAGGGGGTGAGGTTATCGGGTAAAAGAGCGCAGGGAATGGGAGGTGGTAGAAGTGTGTGAGCTGGATATTATGAGCTCGGTAAGATCATACAGTATGGTACAGTATGCTCATAACTTATTGCAGACTATGAGAGAGACGGGCTGAGACACAGAGATACTGCCTTATAGTCCATCCTCTGTGTCTGTGTGATGTATTTATTTGTGTGTGTGTGTGTGTGTGTGTGTGTGTGTGTGTGTGTGTGTGTGTGTGTGTGTGTACATGTGTATGGAAAGACGATGAGGCATGTTTGCATAGGAGCAATCTTTACAGCCACCTGACCCCAGCTTTACTTACACATTCAATATCTTTATTGACTTCTCGAACCTTAAAGCAGATTCCTGATTGAAGCAGCTGTTTTTTCCTTGTGGTGTCAGTGAGTGTGTATCAAATGAATTTATTTCATTTTTACATGTGTTTTGACTACAATTCATTTCCAAAGAGCAACTGGGATTGTCCTGTGTCAACAGGACAAAAAAAAAAAAAAAAAATGAAACTAAACAATCGTTTGTTGAAATTATTGTATTTATATTTAATTATTCTAATAATCATATTACATTTTCTGTAAATTCAATTAAAAAGACCCAACATGGTCTAAATGTGCCTTCACCAAACTGCAAGAATATAATTCTACTGGGAGAAATAATAAATCATGAAATAATAACAGTAGAAAATAATGAAATTAGCCTTTAAAACACATACCAAGTAATAGTTTTGAATAGAAATATTACACTATTGAGCATCAATTTATAGCTTTAGATCATAGCATATAACACACCATGGTTGCTTAACACCTCAAATTCCCAGAAAAAACAGATACAACATGATTTCAGCGTCCGTTCAGTGGAAGCTATGGGCCAGCACACAGCCTCAATAAAACTGAATTGAAGAACAAATCAAACATGAACAAAATCAAATGGAATGAATTGTGAGAAATAAAAATGACATAAAAACAAAGTGTCCATAACCATTACCATTAAATCCACAACTGTAACTATCTCAAAGTATATCTATGAGAGACTGTTTCACTTTATGCAGAAGAAGCTCAACAGTAAACAGATTTATTCTGACAAATGTTTCATGTGGCCCTCAGTGTGTACCAAGCGTGTGTGTTATAATATGACCATGTGCGTGTGTGTGTGTGTGTGTTTGTATCTCACACAACTATTTTCAGCCACTCACCTGTCAGAGGCGCTTCTTTCTAGAGAATGTGTCAGAATTGGCTGGCTGGTGAACGCTGCCAAAGGGAGATTAGGAGCTCCCTATTTTAGCTGGGAAAAATCAGAGGGATGCAGTGTGTGCCCCCTCCTACAGACGTTCACCCTTTACAAGGCTCAGGGACCTGCCCTTGCAGTGCTACTTCTGAGGGCCATGCCTGTGAGTCTGCAAAGGGCTAAAGGCACTCGGCCGCTTTTGTTTGATTGTACAGAGACTGGGTGGGCTGCAGAGACGGAGGGAGTCTCTGAGAAAATGGGAAGGGGGGAGGGGTTCATTGAGGATGGTGTTCCACCTGCTCTAACCCCTGATGGCCTGACAAGACAAAGCTGGACTTGTTCACCCATAACTACACACACTGGCATTGCTCTCTTTATCATGTTTTACACTTTTCACAAATCTGAGCCGGCGTGTCCATAAGGGGAATTACTGTGTATTACAGAGCCACCCAGACCACAAATGTGCCTGTAATTGAAAACATCTGCACGGCTGGAGATGTCCGGGTTGATTCAGGATCCCCAGTGTATTTGTATAGCAGGCGTTTGTGGTGTTTGTGGTGTTCACACAGCGTGTTGTGTGTCTGAGTGGGTGAGAGAGAGAAAGACATAAGGGGGAGAAGGGTGCCAGGAGGAAACATGTACTTCAAGGTCTGATTCCATGTCACTTGTCAGGGGTGATATACTGAACATTGGCATGTATGTACATGGATGTATGTGCTCTGAGTTGAGTGTGTGCGCACAGAGGGTTGTAAAGAGGTCAGCGCTTCGCTAAATCCCCTTCTTCAGAGGAACACGTGTTTGCCTCCATGTCTGATCTATCACCTGCCAGACAGTGAGGACAGGCCAGAGCAGAGCCTCTGGGTGGGCGCTGACTCTCAGCTGTAGTCTGCCAGTTACTCTGACACCCTAAAAAGCAAACAAGGCTCCATACATGTGTAATAGATGGACAGGTTTGTGGTGTGAGAAAAAAATCCTGTAGCAAGGGGTCAGAAGGTGTTCATACACTGACGCAGTGCCAATGCAGCCTTGCATCATGTGCCATTTAAATGTTCAAAGGCACATACGCAGAGTTTTGCTATATCTTTATTTTGATGATGTAATCTTACTGTATAGATTGGTTTCTGATCTAAGCTTATTGATTGGCAAAGGACCTGACAGTCTGTGATATTGGATATGGCTTTACTAATCTTTTGTGTATGTGGCCGGAGGAAAATAAGGCTGTAATGTTACCCCGGTAGCCACGTTCGCTCAGGAAAGACTGCTGATCCCTATCTGTGGTCTGGCGAGGGCGAGACAGCGGTGTAGGTTGCCAAAATAGTCTGGCAGCTTGTATTCATCCACCACATTACAGTGGTGTCAGAAAATCCCCACAAGCAAAGAATACACCACCGAAACACTTAGCCAACACTAAAACCAACAAGCATCAACTTCAGAGGAGCAAAGGCTTAAGTGTCTTTTATTGAAATTGCTAAACATTTTCATTCATGACAGAATTTCAGACGGTCCACAGGGGAGGATGCCTCTGTTTCAATAGGACATACTTTTTAAACATGTTAATTTGCCAACATGATGATGTGATTACTCCGTCAAAGGCCTACGCACATTATGCTATAGCACCATCTCCCAACTACAAATAACTAAAAATAACTCTTCCATCTTTAGCAGGAAATGACAGTGACTCAAACTGTAAAATCAAAAAAATGCTTATTCAGTCCAGAAAATTCATGCATCATTTAACACCATACAGTAATGCTATGGGGGTATTAGCGCTACTATTAGCTGTGGGCACTGACTCCTGGCAGTAGTGACTGACACCATACCTTCCGCAAGTTGTAATTACGTGAGGGTTTTTCCATTGGACCTGTGACCTTTTATCAGCCTCAGTTGGACATTTGAGGGGTCACTGAGCGAGGCAGGTTTCTTCAAAAAGCCGCCTGTTGCTACTACCCAGTTCATCCAAGTGCTCTGCTGTGGCACAGCAGCAAAGCTGGATCTGGAAGGACGCCTGTTGTCTACATTGTTTTCTTTTCCACGAATCTCTTTGGTTTTACTCTGAGACACATAAAATTTATTTGCTGTTGCAAAAACTGTTGACATGCATTTTGCTTTCCCTGCCCCTTCAGAATAGTTGATTTGATTGGCCCATCACTCGACTCAAAACAAACCTGACGCCACCACACGGGGCTTAAAATTGAAGTCAGCTGATCAGGCAGCTGATGGCAGGTGTTACAGGGAGGAGGGGTTTCCCTTGCCCACCAGTGGTGCGGGTCTCACTCTAGGCGGCTAGCACTTTATAATTCAGGACGGCATGCTTGAAGTGGAGCTTAGAGGGTCCTGGTGGAAATATCTGATACTTAAAGAACGACTGAGCACATAAGTTCTCTCAGCATCTTCTGTGGCACGAGGCATTTCTTACGATAACTGCTACACTTCCATAAGTGAATACACACTTTGCTTTGGGATGTTGTGAGCAAAGGGAAATTTGTAATGTGAGCCATGCCAAAAAGAATGAAGTCATGAGGAAATAATTACAAAATGCTAATATACGAGTCAAAATCTGAATGCTAATACGCATGCCATATAAAATGTCACCCAAGCATATATTTTCTTTCCAATTCCAGTACAACAGTGTTTTTATTTATCCAGCAGAAGTTTGATTATCTGCTCTGAAGATCTCTCAAGACTAGATTGCTTTATTAATGACCTGCATTCATTTTATACTATGTGAATATTCTTTTTCCATGACCAGCTCTTGGCCACTTGTTATACAGTGATCTCATTACACAAAGTAGGGCAAGTCGCCGTCACCCCACTGATTTCATGATCAAAGTTTCCCCAAGTGTGGAGGAGACCATGCCGCAGCACTATGCCACGTTTAAATGTCCTTTTTCCCTTTAATTGAATGCCATCACTTTCAGAGAATCACCCACTGTGCCACATGTCGCGGTGGCTGTGATGCTGCATCTTAGGAGCGGCAGGTGGTGGTGGCTATGGTGTCAAATTCCCCCACTCTCTCTCTCACACACACACACACACACACACACACACACACACACAGACTGTCCACATCAACGGCTTAGCTCAGCCCGTCACAGACAATACCCTGCCGTTTTTCCTTTAAGCATGCGCTAATAGCTTCAGCTTTATTTCTGAAGCATCAGTGTTTTTTCTGGCTGACAGTCAAAGCCTCGGTGTGAGATATTTAGGCCGGGATGAAGACATCAAGACTGGACGCAGGTATAAATAGCGCTGTAACGGCAGTACAATGGTTGAACCTTCAGTCTGAGATGAACAAACAGCTAGATCAGTACACAGTGAAGTTATATTAGTGGAAGTGAACCAAGAGCATTACATACAGTCTTGTGTTACCAACCACAGATTGCAGTTAACTGCTACTGGCTTCTATTATGAGACGTGTTAGTGCTGGCAGCTAACAACAAACCTGCATCACAGCTGTTTTATTTTTAGGAAATTTATGACTGTTGTGTCTCTAAGTGCAGCCTATAAACAAATTCTGTAAACATTCCCTTTTATATGAGGAAATATATCATACAATCAGTGTGGACGGGACCGGGCTGAACTCCAGAACTTAATCTGGAAAAGTTCAGAGATCAAATAATGTTCTACTGAATAAGGATTAAAAATACAAACAATTCTACGAAGCAAATAAAGTGTTTGAATGGTGGATTTTCAAAGTCAAAATTGAGAAAACTAAGCTGAATTATTCACAGATGATGATTCTCAGGCATTTATCTGCAGTTATGTGTGTCTTTTAAAAGGAACATGTAATTCACAGCGACTCTACAAATATGTGCATCATGTCTGTGTTCAGGTCAGAATGATTTATGTTTTTTTGACCTTAATGGCCTACGTTAGCTGCTGCTGACTGAGTTGATGAGCAAACTACAAGAACTAACTTCCTGTTGTTTACAAAACACCTTGATGCACCTGAATTTCATTGATCATTGACATTAGTATAGAAGTCAGTGTACACATCTAAATAATACTATGCACATTGTCAGTGCTAATAGTAACTTCATTAAATAGCCGCAGCTCTTTCATTTAATACATTTACCGTGTGACAGTGTGTGGTAGTAAAATAGGTCTAATATATTATTTTGTTGACACAGACAGAAATGTAATTATAAAGATTTTTTTAAAATAAATAATAATAAAATAATATAAGGTATTTTTCATGACAAAAAAAGATAGCATCTAAGTTATGTACAGTTAAATCCCAGTTCAGCACTGGGTATGATAATACTCTTTACAAAAACACAACTTAGAGCTCAACTCAGTGCATCAGTGTAGAATGATTCCTCTAGCTAAACACACAAATGAAAAAAACAAACAAAAACTCTCTTCCTGTGGAAAAAGAAAAAGAAAATCTATCGGCTAGATTTTCCCTCTGTACTCCCAAAGGCCTCTCAGTGGAGGAGAAACAACACATGCAGGAAGTGAGGCGGGATGTTCGGAAAGCATTTAGTGGATCAATATGCCAGGCAAGAGAGGGGAAGGGAGACAGACAGTGAGAGTGAGGGTGAGAGAGAGGGTGAGGGAGAGAGACACCCATAGCCCATGGGAGAGGGAAGTCTTGGGGGAACAGCTTGTGCTTTTCAAGAGTAATGTTACACATCCCAGTCAGTCTTGGTAGGAACATCCAACTCAGCAGCTTTTCCCGAGTTCAACGCTGAGAGGCTCAGGGGTGTGAGGAGAGGTAAGTAAAGCATGTGGGTGATGTCACCGGTGTCTCCCTGAGGCAACAGCTGGCTTTAATATCTGATCACTGACTAGTCTTTTGGCCCTCAGTGAGAGTTGTCTATGTTCAAACCGAATCCATCACTCCAACATATAAACAAATCTTGTTAGATTTTACTCATAATCTCTCCCTGAGCTGAAACTAATTGTTTTTAAGCTTGGCCACAGAATCTTAACAGCATCTAATATGTTTCTAAATTGTGTCATAATTTGGCTGATCATAATGTCCTTTTTTCCCTTAGAGGAGGCTTAATTATTTCGAAGAATGAGAGATTTTATCCTCAAATTAATATTTTGTTGTCTTTTCAGTGCTACATTTGTCATCATTTTTTTATTGTGTCATAAAGTAATAAACCCTGTTAAAATATTTCTATAATCAGTAAATTCTGTATCTATAAATTAATCACAATAATAATCACAATAAAGCAAAAAAATCCCTTTTCCATTTTCCAATGAAATAAAATCAACGCTCACCTTCTTTCAACATGCCAACTTTAAGACATTTCATGAAGCGGCAGGCCTGGCATGATTTGCGTCTCCTTTTGGTGATCTCACATTCGTTGGTGGCCGGACAGCTGTACTCAATATTCCCTGTGAAAAACAAGAACAAAAAATGTTGTCATTAAATCTGTGTGCGCATCAAAAATTAGGAGGAGTTTGTTTTACAATGACTGAAAAAAAAAAAAAAAAATCAGAAATGGTAAACAACAGGCACAGATAGACAGTAAAAGGCACATGTGCATATACACACACACAAATACACATCTGTCCCAAGGTGACCCGTGTGACACGCCTGAAGGAGAGGAGAGTTTAGTGGCATTTTGATGGGACATGTAAAAAGCACCTACCCGCCCCAGAGTCCCACCCCCATTTTGATTCTCAGATAAATTAGCTTCATTAATGCAGAGCGTCCTCTCTGCAAGGATCTCCACGACCCCTTCCAGCCCATCCTTCTTCACCTAGAGGATGATGGGAAAGCTGCCCTCCCTCCACAACACAAGGGCTAAGAGATGGACGTGCGGCCGATCACTCTGCATAATGTTCTCCAGTAAAGACCAAGAGCTGCTGTTAGATTGGCCAATCTAAGGCTGCCATATCATGTAGCAAAGCTCGATGTATTATTCAAGTCGTCTCGACGGCTGTTGGCTCACTATGGAAATATTTCCTATGCAATTTAATCACTCTGGTCCAAAAACAGCCAGAAATGCAGACATATTGAATCTGCTGCCTGTCTTTCTCACCAGGTTCCGGTTAACTTTTTTTTTTTCGGAGCACTGCAAGCTCACTTCAAAAGTTGACGTGACCCCCAGAATCCAATGACAAATCCTCCCAAGTATCCAAATCCCTTGATTGAATGTTTAAGCAATGTCCCGTAAGTCCAGAGTTGTATTAATGGTACCTAAAAACAGCAAACCAGGTGTTGTCTGTTGCAGATCTGCCAGATCTGCTCCCCCCATCCACACACACCCCCTGTTGGACAAGGAGAAGGTGCCAACATTTGTCAGGATCCCTGGAATCGATGGTGCCAGCAGGGTCACATGAACAGTGAGGGGCCCGGGGCACCATGCCAGGATGTTGGCACAAGCTGTTGCCGGTTTCAGGGTGGCTATAGTCTTTTAAACTGAGAGGCGTTAGCAGTGGGAAAATACAGTAGACTGCAGTGCACATGTGTAGATGAAAGTGGTATGCTGTGTGCCAATTCTATACTACAAACTAACTGTAGAAAGTGTGTACATGCTGCTAATACTCATAGCATCCTCTGTGTGCGGTATTATAACAATGCCATGCCAGTGTCCGATGGTCATACTACATACTATTTTGATACAGGTTTTGAATGCGTACCTTATTCGGGGATAAGCGATAAAATGAAGTACACACAAAAGGGTCAGTGTGCTTGGTTAAATTAAAATAAAAAAAAATACTGTTGATGCACATTTAAGTCCCACAATGCAATGGAGAAAAGAGTGTTACACAGGAGAGATAAAAAAAAAAAAGTGTGCACTAACTCAAAAGTAGTGTTTCATAGTCACAGTATGTTTGATGGCCTGATTGGTATAAGACAGTGAAATACATTATCTCTAACTCTGACTCTGATCTTTGACTTATGTCTACAGACATAAGTCAGTCTTTAACTTTAAAATGCCAAAGACAATTATATTCACACAGATAAATAAATGTTTTTAAAGTTAAGCCTTAATGCTTATTTTGTTTTGTAAAGATCTTCCCCGAACTGTCTCACCAACACTGTTTTCATGTTTTGCAGCTGTGAGCAGAGCCTTCACTGTGGGAAGAATGTGTCATAAATATTTATTTATTATCAACATCCACCGTTTAAGTGTCTGAATTCTGAGTGTGAAACGTATCCACTACATAGATCCCTCAAAAATCTCCACAATGCAACACAAAAGTGGGGTCAGTGGCATGTACACTACTTTCTGATATCAATCCCACGATGATTTGCATTTTACTGTTATGTATAACTACAGCTGTTGATGATGACGCAAAGCGACGATGAACCGCAAGTGCTCGAAATCTCATTTTATATTTTTATATGATGATTCAGAAAATTTTTAGTTCAGGTTTTTACTTTACATTCTGGCTGGTTTTTAAGTATGTTTTTTTTCTTTTCAGTTTTCCACTATGAAAACACGAAAATTTAGCAAATTAACTTCAAATATAATCTCTGTGTGTGTGTGTTTGTGACTATGTGACTGTGTGTCTATGTGAGGTGGGGAGATGGGGGTGGGGATTGCATTGGGGGTCCACAATAGTCTTAAATTGCATACCTCTAAAAGCTCACTGTTGGCATACCCTCTTAGTTAATCAGGTCTTGTGTCCACCTTTATTTCTCAAAGGACATTTCAACCACTCTAATATCCTTCCTTAACCTCTCTTATTTTCCCTCTAAATTTTGATATATTATTATGCCATGCTATTATCCACGCGCTCATCTCCACTCAAGCTGGACCTCTCCTTGTCCTCCTCCTTTGCCGAGGCCAGGACCCCCCTTCCTGATTACCATTCCATTAAAGCAGCTTCTCCTTTCAGTGAATGACCATGTCCCCTGTCCCTTGTCCCTCTGGCTTTTATTTAGAGGACTTCTCAGCGTCTCTCTCTCTCTCCTCTCTTCCCTTCCTCTGTTATTGCCCCAACAACACGTGCCTGAGCTTCTAATTGCCCCCGCCCCTTGGGTAGAGGGGCCTGGGGGCAAAGAACAGATCCACACCTCCCATCCTCCTTTCTTGACTTTCTCCCAATGAAATGCCTGGTTCTTAATTACAGTCACCCAACACTGATTGTTATTGACTGAAACTCCCGTGGCTCACGACGAATGACAGATAGATTAGGTTCATTACGAGCCTGTCCTCCACAAAGGAGAGCGAGAGAAAGAGGAGGAAGAAGAAGAAGAAGAAGAAGAAGAAGAAGAGGGGGTGCAAGACAGCACAAAGTCACACATGAGCACCATTTACTGTCTGTAATGTTTTGCTGGTCAGATTGAAGGGTGTGCAGCCTTTAAACAACTGATAGTTACTAATACTACTAGACCGGTATTTAAGATATGTTTAAAATGTTCAGTTAGGCTGAAAGTTGTTTGCCTTTGATTTGATTTGATTCAAATGTTTTAAATGGAACATTTGAGTCTTAAAACGACAAAAAGGTCTGTTGCTTTGTTAGTGAAACTGACAAAGCAGTTTCCTTATGTTTTATTCAACTGTTTAAGCTGGTGGTCACATAATAATGTTTGAACTTTTTTCAGCATCATTTAAAGAAATACTCTGATGGTAAAATATCTGTCTTCAGCTCGTAATTGTGTATCTTAAATAAGCCAGAAGATAGAGAGACTCTCAGCTTGTCTCTCAACCCATAACCACAACCCACACATATGATACATCTTTAAAAAAATAATCAAACTTTCATGTTAATAAATGTCATTTTTGTATGCTGTCCAAACTAGGACAGCATATATTAAAATACAATGTTAATTAGTTGAATACTTGACATATATTTCCGTTCCTACAAAAGTATAAAGTATTCAGTTTATCAAGAGCATCTAAGGGTATCTTTAGAAAACCAGCCACACTCTAGATAGTAATGCACGACTATGTTTTTTGCCAAATACTAATGAAATTAAAAAGGGCAATGAAGAAGATTCTGATGACGAAGTTAATTCAGAGGAGTTTGGACAGAAAACTATTCCCTCATATGTATCTACCTTAATGTGGCCATCATCTCTAATCTACTGTCTCACTCTATGTCTATAGACTCAAACGCTACAGATAAAATTCCAAAATCTGCATCTCATTTTTTGGCATATTTTCTCTGTTGAAGTGATTATTCTGGAACAGCTCCCGCACATGGCAGAGTTGATGCCAGACGTACAATTCACATGCAAACACATCAAAAAAAAAAAAAAAATCACAACCCAGAGCAGATTTACAGTCTGGGTCTAAAGCCTGCTGTAGACACTCATAATCACTACAATGTATTAGTCCCATAAGAGCAGAGGTTGGCCAGCTCTCAGAAGCACATGGGACACATGACAATGGATCCATTGTCAGGTCAATATGCTTTTCTAGCAATCTCAACAGTCAGCGCAAACCACGTAAAAAAGTATTTACAATCATCATGGAAAACTGCACTTTTATATTGTGACGCTTCAGAATATTCAAACGCCTGCAAAACTATTGAAAATATAATATTCTCAGTTTGATGTAAGAGAGACAGACAGTGGGGAAGAGCTCAGGTGAGCCACTGAAAAATGAAAGAGAAAATGGGAATTACCTTGTATCGTCCTTTTGAAAAAGGCTTTGCAGGCCTCACAGGAGGCCACCCCATAGTGGTACCCTGAGGCAATGTCGCCACACACCAGGCACAGCCTCTTGGGAATGGCATTGAGCATGTACTCGCACTTGATTGGTGAGTCATCCACCATGCTGCCAGAGCACTCCTCATAGCGGCGTAGGCAGGCTCCCCCACCTCCAAGCATGCCTGGGTTGAACATTGGCGGGGAGTCCAGGGCGTGTGAACGTCCGCTGCTGCCGTTAACGTAGCCGCCGCTGGCGTCAGAATTGCCGCTGGGACTGTGGTGACTGCCGGTGTCGACTAGTGAGGAGGAAGGACTGGAAGGCTCTGTTTTGACGTAGGAACCACAGCTTGAGGAAAGGTGTCTGTCCTCAGAGGGCATTCTGGTTAGTAACCTGGATAAACACACATATGGGTAGAGCTGCAGTCAGATTCTGTAGTAAAGTCACAGTATATACAGTTCAAACCAGGGAGCAGCTGATCCACTGATGTTCAGCAACCTTGTAATCAAATAGAAACAAATCAAATTCACTGTTGGGTGATTTCCCCACAGGAACTGACAACAGCACATCTCTTCATGACTCCATGAGCCCGAACAGTCACAGAAATTCTCTAATTTTTCTGAACTTGCCATAGATCACTTCAGCTGAAGTCATTACACTGGAAAGACTTGGCTTTCAAACAATATGGAAATGATGCCTGTTGACTTCTCATGCAAATACGTGCTGTGCTTTTGAGGGAACTTAGAAACACGGACCCTTACATTAAATCCAGTATGAATTAGGAAGTATCAATGAAATCATCACCACTAACAAGTCTGACAACATGTACTGCATGTTGCTTTCTTCCATCATCGCCTGATTATCCTGCGAGGGATTCATCAGCTGTGATGGAGCGCGCCGGTTCATCTGAGTTTGATAGATTATGTTACAGACACAACCATTAATGTGTTGGAATGCCAAGTGATATACTACAGTAGCTTATTCCTCTCAGGCAAAATGGTAACTAATGACCATGTCAATGGA
Organism: Rachycentron canadum; assembly: GCA_038496675.1. Taxonomy (NCBI): domain Eukaryota; kingdom Metazoa; phylum Chordata; class Actinopteri; order Carangiformes; family Rachycentridae; genus Rachycentron; species Rachycentron canadum. The sequence continues at coordinate 11,037,431 of CM076665.1, forward strand.
TGCCCCATACATCTTGCAAACAATGCCCACAATGGGTCGGCTGCCAGAACTAAGTGAATAAATGAAACTTCAGAAGGCTGTTAATGGACAGAGAGAGGTGTTATACTCAGCATATGGAGGATCATGGGTAATACATGACCCAATCAATAGTCCTGGTTACTTTGCCAATGAATGGTGCTGGGTTACAGAGGACTTAAAGGAGAGGTTGGACAGTTTGAAGAGGACCTGATTAAGTTGCACAATCCCAAATTTCATTGTTAAATTTGGGAAAAGAGATGAAAGAATTAAATATTTATTTTTATGTATTCAAGAGGAATCTCATCTCTGTGACTTTCTATTTCTATCTATCTCTCTTCTATTTTGGTCTAAAAAGGTGTCATTTCTGTACAGATGGCATTCAGATTGTGTACTATTTTCAGGGATCTTTTTGATCTTGGGCAATATAAAAGATACATAAAACTAACTCGGCTGGAATTGACTCAACTTATCAACAAAAATAATGTCTAAAGGACCAGATGTTAGCAAAGGTCAACAAGTTTTCCGAAGGATTTTTTCTATTGCTGCAGGTCTTGCTAAAAATCAGAGAGAGGGAACCTTTCTTAAGGGAAATTTTATTTGAAGAGGCTAAAGAGGATACAAAGTTCTTTATTTGCCATGTTCTGTAAGTTGTTGTACTTGCTGTAGCTTCAATAATATCCTCTCAAACAAAGCATGAAATGAGGCTTGGGTCTGTGTTAGAACTGCTGGCTCTGTCTGTCACAGTTGGTGCTGATCTTACACAGCTTCAGTCCTACATGCTTGTAAATATTGTGTGAAAGCTGTGGAAAGTCATGCTAAGAATGTCTGAAACTAACAAGAAGCTAATGCTGGCTAGATTCCTCTGAACTTTGTGTCTGAACATTGCTGCTGGGGACTGCCCCCCCCCCTTTTTTTTTTTTTTCAACTTTGCTGTTGTGGTTAGAAACGTATTTTCACTCTGTTGCTCCTTTGCATAAGAGTTTATATAAAGCCATGAAGTCATCAGGCCCTGACAACATGAAACCTCTCTTTTAACTGCTAACGGGTAGCGGGTGGAGAGAGAGAGGAGGAGATAGCCTCTACCCCTGGGCCAAGATCAGATCTATTGATCCTCTGCTTCCTTCCTGTTCCAAATGAGGCATGAAAAAATAAACCCTCCTCTTACGGGTCCCAGACATTCCTTATGCATTTTTAATCAGTCAGGACTGTTAACATAGTGCAAGATAGAGCGATACAACATAATGTTAGTCTTCATTCTGGGGCTGTTGCAGTTTATAAAAGATTCATAGGACTCATGTTAAATCTTGTTAGCAATTATCATGTACCTATAGTCAACTGGAAGGTATATTTTCTCCCATCTGAGCAAAGTGGAGAGAGCGGTGTGGTAACAGTTAATACATCATCGCAGCCAGATAGGGGGATTCCCTATGGAATAGTACATTGTGGCATATGTAAAAAGTAGTTCATTCCACACTTAGCACACAGTAACGCTGGGGAGATGTTTTTTGTTAGGTTTAATGGAAATTTCTAATGGGTCCTTTCAAATCTGTCGAAATGAAATAATGGCACAAACCACCAATTCGCATGGACAGAAATAGCTTCATAGTTTCATAATTTGGTTTCCCCCTCTTATTATAAAGAGACACAGTTTTCTAAATGTAGCCTGACTTTCCTCAACCCGCCCCGCTCTTTTGGCAACACACACACAATCAAACACACGCACAAACGCACTGCACCTAATATCTAATGGAGTAGTGTTTGCTCCGCCACGCAGAAAAATGGTACAAACCAAGCAGACAAGCAGGACTCATCAGACAGACATGAAGGTCACCTGCCTTCTCTGTTCTGCTGCTCTTACAGGGCCAGATGCTCCCACAATGGATAGCTCTGAGCAGCAGACACACAGGTTTCAGTGTGTCCACCACACTGAAAGAAAGAGAGTCTAGACACGACTCCATGTAGAAACTAGAGAGCTGTCCAGAATGTTTAATACGACCGAGACGCTGCCTGAAATGCCAGATCAGTGACCACTGTTTTTCGCAATTTCCTTTCTTTTTTTTTCTTTTTCTTTTTTTATTTGAGAGCCAAAGTGTTATGGGTGTGAAAATGTCCCATCAGAAGAGCTTAAATTCTCAACTGTTTGTATGCGCATGTGTGTGTGCATGTGTGTGTGTATTTTGGCATGCCCGCCTCATGCTGGCAATGTTGCAGATCCTCTGCTTCCCTACATAAATCCTGAATCCATCCACCTCTTCTGTAAGCCATGAAATATGTTTTCCAGCCTTCGAATTTCAGCCCAATAAATTCTAACAGGAGTCACAGAAAAAAAAAAAATAAAAAAAAATCTAAAGTTCATAATCAAAACAGTTCTCCACAATGACCTCATGCTATCCTTTCGTTGAGGAGAGAGGGGTTAAAAAAATCCAGTTCTCCATATTTTACTATGTATTTTCCCACTGAGGGGAAATATTATTGTTAAGCTTGGGGTTAGGCTTGTAGCAAGGAACACAGCGTAAATCATGGTGCTGAACACACAGTTGAACATGCAAGCGCAGAAGGACAGAGGCAAGGAGCCATGCATGAAATTAGTTCATTAATCTTTCTATGATAGGCTGTCCTTGTTTGGGGCAAACTCTATCAGCTTTAAACTGAGTGCCCCTTCCTGCCTGACACATAGATTACACTGTTAGTTCGCAGCCGGGCTGTCTGGGAAATGAATGGTCATGCGAGCAGGAAAACGGGCTAGCGTTTGTCGCCCAAGTGTTAAGTAGTAACAACAACATGCGTATGACACAGCGCTGGCACAAATGAAGGTCATCAAAAAATGTGTGCATTTTAACATTTAAATGCATGATTCATACGCTGCTGCAAATAATGTATTTGGTTATTATTGAAGAGACATTAGTCACAATACATTTCTAATGCACATTAAGGTAATATGTTGATTTTAAAAGAAGAAAAAAAAAAATTATTCATCGCAACAAGCTGTCTTGTCACCTTATCACAGCGTCTCAACTAAATTCTGCTTATTACCTATGAAATTTCTTTTTCCTGCATTTTTGAAGCAGCTACAGTGTCTCTGCTCATGAGTATCTGCTAGATTTCCCTTAATCAAAACACAAAAAAAACCTAGCTACTGTTTTAATTACTCTTCCTAATTACTCTTTTTAAAAATATTATTTCGAGTCTAATTGAGACTTTGCTGTATTCTTTTGTGCCTCTTTGTGCTTGTACCTTGTAGGTATCCCCCACAATCATATTAATAATATTATATTTTTATGGAATTTATTACACTACATATATTCAACACAAATTCATGTTTAACCTGGCTGCAAAAGAAATTTTTCTACCGGGAAAATAATTAGGCAAACAACTAATTATTATTTTCACTGTCAAGTAATCGGCAGATCATTTACTTGATTTATCAATTATTTGTTTGCTCTATAAAATGTTGAAAAATAGTGAAAAACCAAGACGACATCTTCATATGTTTTGTTGTGTCCCACAAACATTCAAAAAACTAATTTTACTCTCTCTATTGAAGCGATCAGATTATTCATCTAATATTTTCTATTGACTGACTGAATAATTAAATGATTTTTTTTCAGCTCTAATAAAGTGGTAGTTACTTTTTTAACGTGGTCTGCTACATGTGCAAGTTCCATTCGTTTGAAGAAGGCCATTGCATACGGTTGAAGGCTCCAAGAAGAGTCTGTAGTTGGTAAGTGGACCTCAGTGTGTATGCCACAGATTTGTGTCCCAAAGGTGGCAAATGAAAATTCATGCTCTGTGTAAATGTTTTGAAAACAACATTTTTATATTCACACTAAATCTTTAATTTGAAAGTTACCACTCCTGAGTTAATACTTTGTTTATACTCCGTTTACATAGCATGGATATACTTTGTCTCTTCCTCTCCGTCTCTCTCACTCATAAACATAATTGTACACAGAGCTTCGAGCATATGGCCTCTTCAATGTCACTGCCACGAAGGGAGATTGCATAGATTTCCCACATGGATGATGTCTCCTTACCTGGAGTATCAACCCCCATCTACATACTCGTCCACCACCTCCAGGAAACTGCTCTCCCTGCAAAGTCAAACACACCCTTAACTGCCTTTTAAAAAGAGACAGAAGAAGGAGGTTATGGGGACGAAAGAATAAACGAGCAGAGACTTAAGCCGTCATTGGGAATCAGAGGGGGACTCATGAGGGACAGTTACGATATTGATTTCATAAATAAACAGAGATGGCCATCGATCCTAATGTTATTTTGCATTTCAATTACTGCCCAGAAACATAACCTTCAAACGTCTGCTTCTCCACAGTAATAACATCCACTGATAATCACAAGCGAGTCTTGACCGGCGCAAATTGGCTTTTCTCCCTCTCCTCTTTTTTTTCCAAATGTGTAAATGACACAACTTTGCATTTGCCTAATGGTATTAGGGCATGGGCTGAATTTCAAGTGCGACTCAAGCTGATACAGTAAGCACTCCGGTCAATTGACACAATGCAAATTAACGTGGTGAAGAGGAATTAAGTTCACAATGTGAGACGTCGTGAGGCTACGATGAGGCCCATTAAATTAAACATGCTGGCTGACCCACAGTCCATGATTAGACGCACTGCTTCTCTCTGTGTGTATGTGTGTGAGTGTGCGTTTGTGTGTTAATTTCATTTGATCAATAAAACAAACTCATTCTAAGAAGTCCTCTCTGTTGCTTGTATTCAGCCTGAGCCTATGAAAGCCACATTCATGTTTTGATTGAATAGCGGCTGCAAAAAAAAAAAGAAAGAGGTCCATCTACATCGTGATGAATTCAGAGTCCTTGACAGGCTGCCTAAAGGATATATCTATATCAAGAGGGGGTCATGACATGTAATGAAGTTAGTTCTCCTCTCATGCCGTCACACAGCAGCACTCTACGATAGAGCTGGGCTCTACCCTCATGTGCAGCAGCCATTGCCATTAATAAACATGACAGTCTGAGCACTTGGAAAACAGTGTTGTGACAAAATACAGCAGTGATTTTAAAGTGTTTTGAATTGTTTCTATCTCTGGTCATTCTTCCTCAAGCTCAAAGCTGTTGGTGAAAGAAAAGTTGGAGGCAAGCAGCATTTTTCCCACTAAAGTAAACACAACACAGCACCCACTGTCCTACCACCTGCTCCCTCCATCCGTCACTGGACTCATAGGTTCAGTTCCCAGACGATTTTACCAGCCAATGATCAAACTTAAAGATGGGACGGATCACACCGTGGTGAGATGCTTTAAAAACCAACCGTGAAAGTGCAGTGATGAATTGTTTTCCAGGAAAGGAAAATGAGGAGCAACAAACTTTGAGCACCCACTACAGTGATTTAACAGACTCTAGTTCCCCCATATTCACAAGGAGTAAAACAACATTTTCTCTAATGTAACCAACACTCAAACATTAAATTCAATTTACTATTTCTTACATGCACAAAAATGCTTTTGAGATGAAGCAAATAAGACCAAAATTTGTCGCCTCACAAATCTCTGTGACAGGCCACAGAGTGAAAAAAATTCTAGTTTTGACAGAGGACAATATGACATGTCAGTGACATCTATATTAGCTGGTGAAGAGGTGAAATTACTGTATGTTTAATGCACTGAATACTCATGTTTACTAAATGTCTAGTAATATATCTCCCTCGATTTAATGTATGTTGTCATCATTAAGTTTTACAAAGAACACTTCTGATAAGAGAAATAACTGGACCGTGTTTATCTATTTATTCTTTAGAAGAATGGAAAAGTTTCTCATAAATAAACACAGTATAAACACAAAACACACTGCGATCACATGCTTAACTAGTGTAACAAATGCAGATGCAACACATGATGAGATGATGTGTTTCTCTTAACAGACATAGTCAGGTGTTTCCATGATATGGCACAGCTAAAATTAGATACCAGGTCAGCGTGTGATTCTTTGGTCTCATCTGTATGTGTGCCCACATGTGTGGGTCTGTGAATGTGCCTTTTAGTGCGCGTCATACATTTTAACGATTGTGCTCATATATTTCTGTTTGTTTTGCGAAGGGCAATCATGGGACCAGCAGGTGGAACGGGAGAAAAATTGGTGTGATTTATTCGAGGAAACTGAAGATAAACAATATTTAAACTTCAAGTTTAAATGATACAGTTTTTCAAAACTGTATCATTTAATCATACCAAGACCACAGCTAATCACAGACACATAAAAAGGTTGACCATTTTAAAACAACTTAAAATAAAAATTTTAATAATAGGATAATCATATCTGTTTTTTGTAGTGAAAAACATATTTCTGTGTCTAAGAAAATAGTATTTACCATAAAAAAAAAAAAATTCTGACACAATTTCACAAAATTTTCTCTCCCCACAATTTTCAAATAATGTCAACTGACTGAAAAGTGGAGTTTAACTGGGGAGGCAGATTTTAATAGTAGATCACATGCTTTAATACCCTGTGGTCCAGTCTTTGTTATTTAATTCACATCATAATTTCGGTCAACAAATTTTGATTTTATTAAAATTTGTTCAAAAAACTCCAAAATGGTCCTGATTTTACAAAAGATTACTCATAAGTCCAAAAATAAAAAGCTCGCTGTATTATGACATATAAATACTGTAGCATAAAACTATGAATCATTAATGAATCATTATATCCTTGAAAAGGGTCAAAAGAGGACAAACTATCCTTCTATACATATGTGTGTGTCTGTGTGTCATATCTGTAAATTATTTCTGGCAATAATGTAAGATGCCTGATAAGCTGACATTTGTTTGTTGGTGCTGGAACATATTTGCCTCTTCAGCAGAGACATAGTTTGAGAGCTGGACACTACAGTCATCAGCCCTCTCACCTCAGGCCAATAGGTCGGTGGTCGGTCCAAAAGTCCTCCACTGGTTAATAACTATGCCTAACCAGACTAAGCTCAGCTTCAGGTGACACAAGAAGCACAGATGTTCTTATTTAAAGTATAGCAAACTCACAAATTATGTTTACTTCCTGTGGTTAACTATATGGCCAAATGATTCATATTGTTTAAAGGTAATGATTTTTAAAATAATGCTTTGTATACCTCATTTTGTAGCCTTGGTTATGATGCACTATTGCTAAACAGAGTGTGAAAGTTTACTATAGTTTGTATTATTTTATTTAAATGTTTTATCATGGCTCGTTAAGTGAAAATATAATGCTACAATTAATGCTAAAAATGCTAAATTAATCCAGTGATAACCGGTTCAAACTGAATATGTAGGGGGGTGAGTTTGTTCAGCAATTATTTCTTTGCTAATACCAATGTTTGTGTGTCATAAAAAGTCCTATAAAATGTGATCAAATCGTCTGCAGCAACAGAGGAGAGACAGAGATTAACATTGACACATTCAGGCAGCACACAGTACGCTCACATACGTATAATTGCATGCGTGCACATAAGTAAGCAGCTACATCCCCACTCATACAACCATGCATATTTTTGTAGGTATGCACATATGGAGGACACACATGCAGACGTACACAAACATACAGTGACACAAGCACAACATCACACAACATGTAGCCTGCAAAAGAAGACAATTTGAATTCATCTTAAAATCTTTTTCACTTTTTTGAGGGCTTCGTTATAATATTTCTTCTATTATAATAAAATTATTATTGTATTTCTTGTTACATTTTATTGAATTACAATAATATAATAACTTAAGCCAAGTTTTAGTTGAATAGATGTATATTAAATGCAGTTTTATAGATGCTGGAAACTGATGATTGTGCAAAAAAAGAAGAGCTCAGGGGTGTGGGATTTTTTTTTCAAATGCACTGAAATCTGCATAGGAATTGCAATATTGAATTACAAAGCCTTTAAAACACAACATGAAACTGATATATATTTAAACACATTGAAACACATGAAACCTAGGTCTGTAACTTTTATGTAAGATATCAAAACAAGTGACAAATGATCTTAACAATTGTGGTTGAAAATTACACTTCTAAAACAATTCCCTTGTATTCACAGAAATTTGTGTTATTTCTTCAAATGTAGTAATTAAATAAAACTCGCATCAGTTGCACGGCATACTTCACTGTCTGAATTGTCAATATTGTAAAACTTACAATCCATTTGTTGCTTTGGTGCAATTTTGTATGCCAGTAAAATCAACAGAAAAAATCCCTTTTATCATTTTTTTCTGCTTCTATCAATTCTGAGGTCAGATGCACCGCACCATATTAAAATAAATGTGTAAAATAAACATCACAGAAACTCTATTGTTCTTATATGTAGAGAGTCTTGTGGAGTTTGAAATATTCCGATCATAGTCTTGTAAAAGTGTTAAGCAGGTTAAACCTTTCCAATCCCATCTACAGATTAACATTAAGAGGATTCCAGTGAAGAGTCTTCCTGTCTAGTCAAATTTGTTTAAAAGAGGTAGTGGAAATCTAAGGATTGTTTCGTCAGCTGAGATTTAGGACTTTTTTGACTTCTCATTTTCTGTAAAACAAGTTGCTTGATCCCTGTACTTATGAATTAATGCACAATCCCAACATGTGACTGCAAAGTGTACATTGCTTTAATCTTGATTTAATTGAATTAACTGTGTTTCATGCACGGCCACTTTTGCCCATTTGATTCTTGAATAGCTCCATATCGGTGTAATTTCTGCATGATTTCAACCAAAATTAAGTAAAATGCAAAATTACAAACGTAGAAGTGACCTAATCTTTAACACAGGCAGGTAGTTTATCTGCCCCCTCACATATACTCTCATCTGTTTCTCATGGACACACACACACACACACACACACACACACACACACACACACACACACACACACACACACACACACACACACAGTAGACCACAGCACAGTCACAGTTTTCTTTCTCTGGGACACCGCCGGACATCGGCTGATGCCAGAGGATAGTCATCTGGATATCGTTCGCATTAATCTGCCTCTAGCTCTTCCCTGTGGCTGAGGTTAAACCCTGGATCCTGATGCAGAGCTAGACAGCTGTAGGGCAACCATCCGACCTGGACTCCCTGCGGGCTACGCTACTGCAGCCTCACTGACACAACTGAGCTCGGCTGTCCCGTACATGGGGAGGTGGAGCTGAGAAAAAGCAAGGAACTCCCTGTCTTTTAAAATGGTTTACTTTATGTGTGAATTTGTTCTTTTCACAAATGAAATAAACCATCTCTCAAGAAGTAAATTAAATTTGGTCACCTTAAATGGAAAGAAAAGAAGAAATGAAAAATTCCTCACAGAAGGGAAAAAGATGTGGAAAGAGATGCACCTACTGGTTGTGGTAGCAGAGAGGGTCAGGGATGCACAGTTCGGAAACATCCATCAGTCCACGTTAAGCATTCCAGGTGTTGCAATAAAAAACAGATAAACAAACAGCTTGGGAAAAGCTGACGGAGGAGATCAGTTCCTAAGTCTCCACATATCTTGATGAAATGTTGGTCAGGTGTTCCTGGGTGTTGTCTCCCCTCCCTCCCCCTGTTCAACACACACACGCACACACACAATTAAAAAAAACCTTCTGCCTCGGCCAAACTCCAGGCTGCACAGGTGCTGCACACTCAGGCTTAGGAGTACGTATAGAGAGAAGAAGAGTGGGTTTAGTGATGATATAGAAAGGGCTGGAAAAAGAACTTGAGGTAGAGATGGAGTGAGAAAACAGGAAGCAAGTGAGAAGAAGAGGAGACAGAATAAAAATCCGGGGAGTGATGGAAAGAGAAAGAGAGAATAAAAGATAAGAGATAGCTGGATGGAGAGCAGCAGTGGTGAGAGCGCACTCTGGCTGAGTAAGTCAGTGAGGGGATTGAGTCTCCATTGAAGACATGGGGGCTCTTTAAGAGCAGGAGGGCGTGGCTTGGTGCATATGGAGTCGCTGTTGTTGGTTGGTTGCAGGAGGGCTGTCCTCAAAGCAGCCAGTGGGGATAAAGGATTACTGTGGTGGGACGGGCTAATGCACGACCCCTCGCTGTCCAGTCATTCACAAGGGAGCTGCTGCAAAACAGAGACACAGGCAGACCCCCCTAAAAAGGGAGAGGGAGAGAGAGCGAGAGAGAGAGAGTAAGAGATAGATAGATAGATAGATAGATAGATAGATAGATAGATAGATAGATAGATAGATAGATAGATAGATAGATAGATAGATAGATAGATAGATAGATAGATAGATAGATAGATAGATAGATAGATAGATAGATCTAGAACTAAACTGACAAGCAACAGAAGTAGCAGCACGTTCACTGAGGATGATTTAAACAGGTCTGTTTACTGTGCTTTAAAGGGCTCAGTGCCAGCTTACAGAGCTAAACTGTTCCTTTACTCTTTTATCCCCCCCACCCCCACCACCACCACGGATCTGGATTTCCACAGCCTGCCCTCCTTTAAACTAATGGCAGCTGCTTCCCACAGAATTTAACCAATTACACTGTGGCGCAGGGATCTACTTGTCCCGAAAGAGCCAGGATGTAAGAAACTGAGAGTGATAATGACCCAGACAGCAATGTTAATAATGATGACAACGCTCGAGAAGTTTGAGAGCACCTTTACCACATCTGTGTAATGTGGTGGCCATCAGAAGAGAGGCAGCCCCCCCCCCCACCTCCCCTCCAACCCACTTCATCAACCCACATTTTCCTGATCGATACAAAACCCATCACACGCTCTTATTGATCACAGCGATGCTGTGTCGCCAGAAGCCTCGGGACAGACTCTGTTTCCCAACCGTCTTTTAAATAAAAAGGAATTATAAATTTGAACATTTTCTTTTCATGTCAGTCTGTATCAGAGTCACGGGTGCACAGGCCGATTGCTTTAATAAAGGAGCTGTGCATTCTCAATTAAATTCTTGATCAATATTTTGACATTTAATGTACTTTCCTGTGAAGGAAAACCAGGATATTCCTGCTGATCTGATTAAGACATCCAGACATAATCAATAGAGGAGATATGTTTATGTTTTTAATGAGGCAAAGAGAAAAGACAGAAAAAGAGGGAGACTAATGTCCAGATGACAGGTATGATTTCACATTAGGGTTGAATACTGGAGCAAAAGTTAATTAAATAAAAGAGAAATGTGGATGTTTTGTCTTTGTTGCTTTTTTTTAGTTTTAAAGATTGAAATTTGTGAACATATCACAGCTAAGGAAACATTATTCATTAGAAATAAATCACTGAGTTTATTTTTTCTGCTTCACTGTTTTTCCTCTGTTGGCAGTTTACTAAGGTGGGCCATATTGTACGTCCAAGCCTCATCTGCCTCCCTCCCTCTCAGACAGCCAGCTTAACCAGCGAGGGGACACTGGGCTTCATGGCATCTGACAGGAAATCTATTGAGCGCACAGTCTGTAATCCCACTATCACGCTATCGCCAAACGAAGAAACAGTAATCCAATCATTAAGTCTGTATTTAAGCAAAACAGATTTTCAGCTCTAAGACCAAGAATTTTCCTCTTTAAGCAGATCTCAGTCAGTCTGGGATCTCACCACTGTGTATTTTGAGGCAGCAGTTTATGTTTTCATAATACTTTTGCTCTTATTTGCAGTTTTTTTTTTTTTTGTTTATTTGTTTTATTCTCAGTGATGTATTCCCCATCTCCAGTGCCCGAGAATGCTGGAATATGGCCTGCATTTAGCATTGAACAGCTGAATATAAAAGGGGCTTATGTTTATTTTCAGTGGGAAATTCAGGCTTATACAGTGTGCACAGCTGATTATGTGCGCACACATGAACAAAAACACATAGAACCTGAATTTGTAACTGACTAAAATGTTTCCCAAAGCAGATCAGAAATGCGGAGATTTAACTGTCTGTCCCTATCAGCAGCTTGTTTCTGAAAAGTGAAAGAGAGCCAATCGTTATCTGTCAATATGTAGTAATTACATATTGTGTTGGGCTGAGGGACACAGTCTCTCTGTCACACACTGGGTGTATGTAATTAAATTCCTGATTCATGAGCAAACTGGTCTTTTATGTCTGACCTCCTGACCTCAGCACAGAGATCCGGTGGCTCAGCAGGAGGCTGACTGTGTACGCCTTCCTATCTGAGAGCTCTAGACTCAACTGGTGACAACTTCTGCATATCAACTTTACTCAAAAACAAACAAACAAAAAAAAAAAAAACAACATGCAGGTGGAATATGATTTAACTAAAATGTTTCTGCAGCAATATAAACACAACAACACAAATGAACTGATTGAATTACCAGAAACCAAAAAGATATCTGGAAACTATTAAAGTAGCTTCCTGTCTAAATGTCAAAATTATTAAAGATCCATTTAGTTTGCAATAGAACTAACAGCTTTATTTTATCCATATTTCACATCAACCAAACACTCATACAGCTGCCACCTCTCTGGTTTTAATGAACTCAATACATGACCTTTAGCTACTGATAATTACTGGTAATAACAAAATATATATACAAGATATATATGAAAAGGAATTTAACAAAAAGCTGTTTCATTCAAAATAGTTTCATTTTTAAAGTTTATTAATTATATAATAAAATTTTGGTTTTAATTCCAATTTTCAATTATAGCAAGAAAATTATAACTGCACTACTGGTGATGTTTTCATTCACATCAGATTATTTTCTACTCAGCTCAATAGAATAAAAATAACTGGAGATTCATATTTATCATTTCTCTTATACTGTACAAAATATGACATTCCAATATTGTTATTATTCACAGATGGTCATGTTAATTGCTCTTATTTAACTAAAAATGTATTTATGCTGAGGAAACTAGTGACACAAGGAGTCTGATAATGTTTCTGTGCTGTACCTTTGTGGTACATCAGTCATGTCATTGTAAAGCAGCTACAGAAATATGAAACATGTTTTCTATTAAGGTGAGAAAAATAACTTCCAGGTCAAGATGAAAGCTTCCTACTGAACACTGACTTGTATTTAGGCGCATTTATTTATTCATTTACTTTGCACTAATGTAGTTTTAGGTTTAAGGTGATATTGTTTATGTTATGGGGTATGGTTTGTTTTATAGAATAAAATTTTGTAGAATAAAAATCAAATCTATATATTGCAACTATATTGTAAATATATTATCATCTACCTGCAAAACACAGTAGAGAGCAAATGTCTAAGATGGGAGGAAGCTTGAACTTCACCTCTGTCATCAATTAATTCAACAAAAATGTGTCTTTATTCAACTACTTACATGAAGCTCACTAAACAGAGCCTGAATCCCACAGAATCCATCATTTCCACATTCCCCTCTCACTGCCACACACTTGTTTGGCTCATCTGCTGGAGGAGTGTGGAGAGGGATAATTACTATAGCCACAGGGCTGCATTAATCAGCTGGGTGCATTTGTTGGCTTTTATTATGTTCCACTCTCCTCTCTCAGCCACGCTAACTGAGCCACCAGGACCAGACAGGGATGGTGGAGGGCTGCAGTTGCCCCGCTGCCCATTCACGCTGGGTTAATAAATGCTATTAGCCTCTATCTCTTGCCTCTTAATTTCTCATTTAACTGAGGACAGTTAAAACAAAACTCAGCAAAACTACATGACAGCGGTGTTAATCAGGGACTCGTAGCAGGACGCAGATATCTTGATTGAGAGAACTGGACTCACACAATGAGGGAAGGAAAATATATGCCGGGATCTGAAGCATTGTGACTGGAACCTATTTTTTCTGTGACGTTACTCCAATTTGCACCTGATCAGTTATTATAGTGGTGGTATGATGAGATGTCACTTATAAAAGTCAACTGAGCATGTCCAAAAATCCTGCAATTTCCTATGTGAAATTATTTTGTATAGCTTCTCTTGAGCTGTATCATTGCATTTGATGTAGTATTTTCCAGCTGTATATATTGTGGGTATGTATATTATATTTGCATTAAGATGGGGAGTTTATACTAATCTCAGCTCAGCAGTCTTCATCAAATCATTTGGTTACACAACATTCATTGACTGAAATATTTTATTGTCATCATAATTTTAAAGAGGAGAATGAATTCATTCACTAAAATACAGCGAAATTGCACTGCTGCTGTCCTGTATTACTGGACCAACACTTTCATGGTGGTTCTCTCTGCACAGTTCATTATCAAAATGTTTTCAATCACAATAAGACACTTTGGTTAAAGGCAATCGCCAAATGGCATATATTATCCTGAGGACATTTTTCTAACCTGGGTTTGCTCCAGTGAAATCCATGGTTGTGATTCCGGCAACAGCGAATGCTCTCTGTGTTTAATCACATCAAATATAAACAAAATCAATTGTACCCATATGCTCCAATTTTAAATAGCTCCTTGACACCAGTCGAATCCCCAAGCGACTTGTCTACGTCACCTGCATAACACAAGAGGTCTGGATGGAGTCACCTCTAAACTGAAGCCAGGTTGTGTCATTGCAATCCAGAAACAGGATCAATACATTCATCTCAAGTTCATTCCAATAAGGCAGCTGGCAAAAACGGCCCTCGTGGTGTCAGCTTTTTAAAGCTTTACCATGCTTGTGCGTACGTAGCAGGCCTGCTGCATCTAGACCCTGCAGATAAAAACAGCTAGCGCCAAGAGAAGTGTGTAACTTTACACTGTTGCCTTGAGACTGATTAAACAAAACATAATGAGACTTTTATCGTACAGAACATCACAACATTTCATTTTTTTTATATTTAAGAATGACATGTAGCATATTTTTGACAATGGAAATTTTTAACAGTTAGTAACAGTGTGAAAGTGCAGAAGGGAGTGCGAAGGAAACAAACTGAGGAATAGGCAGACTGATCTGTATAATAGCAGTTGTGACAAACTTCACATCAGTGAGCCTGAATGTATAAAAGAAGACCAAAAAAAAAAGTATGTTCATTGAATTCACATCACGCAGCTGCTGGCTGGGCTCATACCAATTTCAACGTCTCATAACACCCACAGGGCACTAGTAACTCTTCAGCTACCAGCTTCACTCTGAGGAACAGTTAACTAAAGTACAAAACTTTCTGTTTCAAATGACTTAGAGTGGGTTTGATAAGGAAATTATCCTCTTAGCTTGTCCTACTCCCATGATAAAAGAGGCAGATACTGTATAAATTACCTCTATAAGCATGAGGATTGTCAAAATGCTTAGAGTAAGTGGCCTCTCCTGTGAAACAATAGCGAGGAATAATGAGATTATTTTTAATGTATAGTTTAAATAGCTACTGACCACACACACACACATAAATGCCTGGAACATCAAGGGTGGTCCCGTCTTATATGAACTGTGAGGGAAGAAAAAAAATGTCCAGTGGATTTTAAACTGCAGCAGTTGCCGCCTGTTTACACAGTGCTGATGAATATAATACTAAAAACAAACATTTATGTAAAGCAGCCTCCGTTGGCAGTAAATCTCATTTTGAAGAGAGGCTTAGTATTCCAGACTTGGCTCCCCTAAGATCCAGGGATGACTTTCATTTAGTCTCACCTCTCCATCCAACTGGGGTCACCCCTGTTGGTATAGCAAGCACAGCAGTCACATTGCTCCACCATGCGCACAGATTGCTTACTAGAACCGCCTGGAACCTTTCATATTTCCCAGTCAGCATTTTTACAGGATAATTTTGGCAGCCTTTAAGGATATCGCTGCCTTAATAGAGGATAAAAATAAACGGGTGGTGGAAGGTCTATATCAGGCCGGTATAATCTTGTATTCTACACTGTGTGGAGCTAAACGTCTGGCTTTGGCTCCATTCAATGAGATTAAACTTCTCCCCAGTTGATTCCAAAAGACCATTTGTCCTATTTTTAAAACTAGAAAGAGAGTTTTGAGCCAAGTATATCTAAAAAGGCCAGTTAAATTGATTAAAATACTATGGTGTAAATAGCATTATAGCGCAGCTTCTGAGAATGTCTTTGGTCTATATCCCATTGAACGATTCTGGTCAGCAGATTTCTCTAGATGGTTTTTCAGATTCAGTTTGTATTTGTACATGTGTGCACGGCTTGACGTGTTCTGTATGTGTGCATCAGGATATGTGCATACATAAACAAGCATTTGTGTGTGGGTGCTATATTGTGCATATTGGTCTGGGTCTGTGTAGTTTTAGCAGTGACTGAGTTCTGTACAAGAAAGCTTGTCAAAATGTCTCAAAGAAGGAAACAGCTTAATTCAATCAGCACTACTCCTTTCAAGACCACAAGGGAGCTAGCTAATGGTGTTAGAAACTTGAAAAGTTGGAAAAATAAGCTTGAGGAAGTTCTCACTACCTGGGAAAGAAGTCTGTTCCTTGAGGCTTTCCTACACCGTATGATAGTAAAAGCTCCACTCTTCTGGGCCTTGTTGCTTCTCTGTGAGCTCAAATGCTGGATTTTAGTTTGTGCTCCTCCCATGAGGGGCAAAGCTTTGCAGAAGTTAGAGGAGGGTTATATGAAGTTCAGTGGAAATGTTTTTTGAGTACTCAGCCAACTTTTTAATAAAAGACAAGAATATGGATCGAGATGTTCTGCAGAAGCATGTTTGGAAGTGAGTGGATGGGGAGTTGGAGAATATACAGGTTTAGTTAAATGTGAAAAAAGTAACCCTTCTTCTAAATAGGCATCCTGTGGGCATTCCCTTTCAGAATTATGAGAAAGAAACAAATGTTATGCCAAAATCTGGAGAAAACATGACAGTCTGTGTCTATTGCAGTGCAGTGCAGTGAAAAACTGCGGGTCTATAAGGCATGCACCTAGTTTATTTCATGCACCCTTCCCCCTTCTCCGACATTCACCCACATTAATTCCATGATTGTGTCTTCCTCTCATTTTCTCCCTCGTTATGCATTTAATGTTTCCAATTTGCCGTCATCACAGAAAAACGCCACAAGACACTATAAATTCTTTTCTAATTCCAAATAATTAGGATTACACGGACCAGTAGTTTTCAATCAGTGAGATCATCTCAATGATAGATGGTAGGATAACTGGTCATTGCCGAGACATAAATATTGTGTCGTTCAATTAATCTGGTCTAATGAGGTGTCAAAGCTGCCACTCATCCATCAAATACAATTAGGAATAAACACATATGCATGGAGATGGGTAATTAATAATTAGCAAAGCAAAGAAAACAGTATTGGTTTCAGCAGCCACATTCACAGAGCAATTTACCACAGCTCTTTTCTTCATTCGATTTTTCAAGTGAGTGAGACAATGCCCCATCAAAGGAATTTGAATCAATTTTTACCCATTTTCGTGTCTGATGTTTGCTACGCTCTGTGATTCTGCCAAGACGTGTGTCAGTTTAGGAAACCGTTATGAAATTTAAAGAGGTACCGCCACATTATATCACCTTCAATGACAGTTCAGTCTTCTAATCCAGGTGCCTTTCACACAAATGCACGACAACTAGACCTGGAAATAAAAGCACACTTTTTGTAAGGGTGCTCCTAAAACTTAATGATGGATAGAGTTCTTTTCTGGACCAAAAAAAGAGGAAAACATTTATTCTAGATCTTGGGAATTAGGGACTGTCATCAACAGTTTGTCTTCATCTCTCTCTAAAGCCCACAAGGCTCATTGTCCTAAAAAAGACATTTCATACAGAGTGTTCATTGTCTTCCATTTTCAGAAGGCAGTCAAGCACCCTGACAGAATTAAAGCACAATGCTGGGATGAGACCTCCAATACGAAAATAATAATTTATTCTGCTGCACCAAGTTCAACACGTAACGGTTCAGCTGTCAAAAGCTTTCATCAGACTTTGTCACACAAAGGTAGAAATATATGTGACCCACTCGTGTCAAATCTCAGCCAAAGGTCCCGCTTGTTAAACCCCTCTGTAGTGCAGGAGTTGACACCTGTCATACAGGAGCTGTGGGCTAGTTCCCTTTGACACGACACAATTACAAGGCTTCACCTACAGACTTTTGGTCATGTTTGTTGAACCCAGAGAGGAACATGACACTTCTGGTAATTTATAAAATGAAGAGTTGATCAATAGCAGTTAATTATTGTGCTGTAAATATATAAAAATACAAGTATAATTAGGTTTCATCTCTGTTTCTTCTCTGTGGACTGTTTTACAGGAGATAATAGGTGGAAGATTTAACAGATTTCTCGCTATGTAGAAATTCTGTATTTACAATAAAATACTTATTTGCAACAAAAAAAATGTTTTGAATGAAATGTAATGTCCTTTGCATTATAGATTTTATTTACTTAAGGAAAGATTTTCAGGAATGTATTTGACAAATTTCAAAATCCTGACCGATATTGAGTGTGTTTCCATTCACTTGTTTTTATGTGAATTTTCAATTTGTAGAAAAAATCTGAGTGGAAACACTGAAAACTTCAATACTCAAGATATTTTGAAAAAGGTTTTATGCTTGGCTCAAACTGATGCATTGATAAAAGCAAATTGTGACAACTGCTGTTGAATTTTATTGTTTTCCCACAATATCACGCTCCTGCAAAGCAATACCCAATAATGGTTTAGTTTTGGTGCTCACAGCACCTGGTTAAAGTCACATGGAAAGATTGTGATCTTTGTTAAAGGGTAAAAAAGCCAAAGATATGTCAACTGTGTTAACATTTAAAGAGTATTTTATTACCAGAATGAAAAGCAGTGTTTTACTGCCCTCTTTGGTTGAGAGTCTGTCCCACTTATGACCACACACATCCACACCCACCAGAGATGCCCTGGGGACCTGGAGGTCACAAGGTGAGTTAAAGCAGTTAAACTGTGGAGATCAGAAAACACAAGAGAGTTAAGTGACTTAGAATTTAAAAAAAAAAGTTTCCATAAATCAGTTTTACTCAGTTACTTTTCTCTTGCTCTAAAATACAGTTTTTAGAGGTTTGATTTAAGCTGATACGTCGTAAGGTGTGGTGAATGAAAATAATTTTGTTTAGTTTATCTGTCTGTGTAGTTTGTGTGTCTTAATACATCAAATCACCATATGCTGAACATATGTTTATATAAAAGTGTATAAAAGATCATTCACATAATAATAACAATAATAATGTAAATAATGTGACTAAATGATTAGCGATTATTTTTTCAAGTTAGTCAGTTTAGTGCAACATGTTCATTTCAAAGCAGAACATGGAAGCACATCAATGTTGTCTGGGACCAGTGTTGTCTCCCAAGTTCATTTTTTAAAACTGGACAAGTAGCAGTGGATTGAATTGAATGTCCAGAAGTTCATATCCTTATCACAGATGTCTCAATGCAAAGCAGAGGCATGTTAAATGCTGAACATTTTTGCTATACCAAAAAAACATAATGATTTCTAAATGCTTTGTTAATAATTCAGTTATGGTTTCATAAATGCTATAATTAATGACATGTTTTATTCCAGTGATACAGAATGTGACCTCTCAGTGTACAGTTTACAGACTCTTCACTGTGCAACCTCTTGTGCTCCAAAGCTTTTCTCCTCAAAGTTTACGTACAGTACGGCCCTGCAGTGTCCCAGCTGGTGATGGTGGTGACACGCGATGCAACAGAAGTCAGTGGTGTCTTCCTGATGTAAGAGTCGACATAACAGGCACAGAAACACCGAGACACCCTGACGGCTAAGTTCAGCTGTAGCAGTAGCAGCAGCAAAGAGGCAATTACCCAGAGGCATCGGGGCGAAAGACAGGAGGAAAATCAATACATAATTTCAGCATTTCAGAGGGTGTTTCCTTCAACTAAGTCAATGTCTCAATTCACCAGTGTAAGCTAGTTGTTTTTCTAAGTTGATCTCTTTTTGTATTTCATATTGCACAATGAAAATGTTAATAAATAATGATTTGCCTATAATTCCTTTACCTGTTGTGGGTTATATAAGTGGATGCAAATACGATTGGAATTTGAATCTAGTGAATGTGAGGTCTAGCATTAATAAGAACTGACAGCATACTGCCATGAATTTGAGTCTGAAAAAGCTGATCTTAAATTCACAAAAAAGGTTCAACAGACACCTCTGTGCATCCTGAGAGTGGCATATGAATGTGAATTCACTTTACCTGACCCCAGGTTAAGTGTCTGAGAAGAATTTCATCCCGTCCTAACGGCACGGGAGCATGGTGTAAGTTCACACACAGTTTACTGCTACCACACAGTGGCATTTTGAACCCTGTCCCACCCTGTTATGGAGGCTGGCAGATGGGCAACCCCTGCCTACCCAGCACCAAGATGCCATGGTGAGGTGACAGAAGCCAGACACAAAAAAATGAAACAGATCAATACTGGCGTCTCTTATGGAGAAGACCAAACCACAGCACAACATGATAATGACCACAAATCCACTCAAGCGTTGAAGCTACCCCCATAGAGGCGCTTGTTTAAATGAATGTAGGTTAGTATGATTGACTAATCACCTACTAAATTGGAAAAGACAATATCATACGGCTTGTGCTGCCTCTGAGAGCTTTGTCTGCTCTGACTCATAGAGACACCTATGGCCCATGATGATTGTTAAACATAACGCTACACCTTCTTTCATAACCTGGCAATTATACCACCTGCAAAAACTTCAGGCATCATCTCCTTACAAAACAGTAAAAGACCCATTTTTAGGATTAGATATGGCTAACTTTTATGTGGAGGATTTGAATATGAAAAGGAGACTGGTGGGGAGTGCAGGGAGCCCAAGGGACCTAAACACAGACTTCCTCTAAAATGTTAATCGTTTGGCTAATTGAAGGTATGTTCTTTGTCGGCTCTGTGTTTTGGAGGGTCCCTTCTATGGACCGAGCGAGCACAAGGTAGAAGGGCTTTCAGATGTTATTGTATTTGACTGCTGCTGCACTGGGGTGCCAGTGGATTTAGGTGCTTTCAAGATAAGTTACGGGGACATGCACGCACATCCACAGACGTGCATGGAAACGCACGCACGTGCACCTACTGAACGCACAGCTGCATGTGCACACACATACACACACACTAACACATGTACATGCCAGCCATTTACATTTCAAAAGAGCATAATTGCCCAGGGCGGTGGCAGGGGGAGTGTGGCCTCAGGATTCCCCGAGAGCGCCTGTGAAGTTAACGAATCGTGAGTCTAGACTCAACCGAAACTCCTCTTTCATACAAGTGCATTCACACCAGCATCCTCCCAAGTAATACTCAGGCAGAGTAGTCATACACTGTTACATTGACAACCCATTCACTGCTTATTGCAGTTCACGCAACAACAACAAAAAAGCTTTTCCCCTTCTCCTTGTTCAAGGATAATCTTTAATTGTTTTAAATGTTGAGCTCAGTTATGAACCATTTTACACTGTAGCTGATCAGCACAATGACAACACACAAGAAGAAATCAGATTGTAAAACCCACAATTACATGCAGCTTTTATAAAATCAGAATTTTGCATCTAGTATAATATTCAACTGTTGAAACAGGTTTATTTAGACTTCTTTTTTTTTGCAATTATTGTAGCTACAGCTATGAGTAATGGCTTTTCCTCTCATCCCTCAGCACAGCTGTTACAGTGATACTTTCTCTGTGCTGTGTCTATTGCCACAGAGATTGTAAAAGCCCTTGGTATGGCCAGTTTTCTCCATCAACAGGTTTATCTTAATCCCCTTTTATTACGTTGCTACGGTTACAGGTGGGAAAATGAAATAGTGGGAAGTCCAAGTTTAAGTGTCTAGTGCAGTTTACAGTAATTTTAAAGATCATTCCTCTTTTTACAACACTGGAAATCTACCACTGCAACAACAGGGAAATAGGATTAATATAATGCAAAAGAAAATTTTAAGAGTTGCCATTAACTCTTAGTTGCCTCCACTGTACAAATGTTTATTTGAACCTGATTTTGATTTAGCTAATCTCAGTCAGGATGACTGTCAGCGATAGGATGTCTGTTCATATTACGGACATTCATACATTTCATTAATTGATTTTTGTTATTTATCTTCGAAGCACTTTGAGGCACATCTCGCCATCTCTGTTGTGTACAGTTGCCATGATTACAGGTGTCGTTCTTGTCAATCACGAGGTTAGTAAAACACAGTATCCATGTCACTCTGCTCTACAGCGATAGAACAGACTCACTCCTCAGTAAATCCTGTTATCATGATAAACTTTGAACCTCTGTCGCTACTGCATTTCTACAGCTTCCTGTTCTCTCCACTGCACAGCAGCTAATCAATCAGACGCTCAAGTCAATCACTCACTAACTGTTCGCTCTCTGGGTTTGTGACATTTCTTTAGCAAACATTTGGAGGAAATGTTAGCTGGTCGACTGTCAACTTGAAATTGCTCATTACGTGCGACAGCAAGTCTGAAAGTAACATTAACATCACATTCACAGAACTTGATAATGTTACATTAGCCTACTATTGAATGCCAGATAACATTACTAGCAGAGACATGTCGCTGAATAATAGATGTTTAATTAAGTGCGACAGATGAGGCAGCTAAATCAACATCTGAACAAGAAATATTTCTCGGTGACAGAGGATACTGTTTTACAGGTCTTGCACAGCCAGACCTCCACAGAGCTGTGTCAGCAGTGGAGAATGGTTTGGCTGCACACAATTATTCTGCTACAGGGGTAAAAACGCTCTGCCCTGTTTGGATTTTTTTTTTTTAAACCAATCACAATTGTCTTGGGTGATGCTGAGACCAGGATGCAGCGACAGTGCCTCTGCAACACAGTGTCAGAGGGGACTTGTTTTCTTGGAACATTTGCATGTGGATATTAAAATTATGCAATTTCATGCAAAGAAAACACAGAAAAAACAACATATGTATGTTTTTCTAGTTCAGAGGTTGTTGTTCCATAGCAAAGGAGGGATTTGGAAAATGGTTACAGGCAGGTAAAATGTGTGGTTTTGCAGATGGAAGCAGGTCTTGAGGAAGATTAATCATCATATTTTTATTATTGAGTTTTTATTTGTTGACTAATAATAATATAATATGTTTAATTTAGTTTCCAAAGGTTGCTTTTTACTTTGTTTCTACTGAACGCTGTGCTGTACCAATGCAAATGGCTGAGAAAAAACATCATTGTAAAAAACAATGATCCTTATTTAAGGCACACTCTCCAGGTAGGAATGACCAACAATCAGCTTGCATGGGTTTGATTTGATGTATAGAGATAAAGAAGGCCTTGTACATTCTGGTCAGACTCATGTCAGTCCAGTGGGGACGGTCAGGGAATGATAGAGGAAGCTGAGGTGATGCTGAGTCTCGTACTACATGGACTACAGTCAACTGAAAGCTAAACTGCCACGTTGCTGGAAAGAGTGATGGCCTGGCAGAAGTGTTATTTGTCTCGTATTGCTGGGTGAGCCCTCACGTCCACTCAGGAAGAGATGAAAAAGGGACGGACGGTCTGTCTGGGAGAAGTGCTAGCAATGTGGTAGGGGACAATCTGTCACCAGCAGTCATCACTTAACTGAGCCCAGAGCTGCACCACTCACTCAATGAGAACCTCACCAGACTTAAATGGGAACGCTGGGCAGAGCCAGAAAGAGACATGATTAAAAATATGCATGAAATGAAATGAAATGCAAATTCTTCACTTTTTTTTTTTTTTTTTTTGCTTTATCACTGAGCTCAAAGAAACTGAACATAAGAAGTAAGACACATTTTAAACAAATCACTAGTGTGCAAAATTAGAGCATGAACAACAAAGAATATCAAACATGCTAAACTACGTTTGACTCTCAATCTACCTCTCACAAATATTTTTGACATTTTTAGTCCATGTTAACAACTGGAGTGCTTAACAGAATAACACACAAACATACTTCAGTTTCTAATAAGAGCTGGCGCTGCACGTGGAGGTGAAGGGCGTGCGGAGTGGCTGCCCTGTCACATGACACAATAAATGACTGTGATCCAGGTTCCAGCAAAAACAAGGACTGCTTTTCAATTCCACCTCTTTTACAAGGATGAATGATGAACCCTGGGTAAGAGGTGCAGTGTTGTGGTATTAATATACATCAGGGGCCTGAGCGCCACACTAAATCAGGAGCCCCAGTGCATTTGTTATTCTAATGACAAGCAATAGCTATGTTCTGGTTGTGTGGAGGTGGGAGATCCTAAAATGTGAGAGGACTAAACTAAGAAAGACTAAAAGTAAAAACAATAAAATGTCTTAAGGGTGAATGACTTTTGATTGGTCATTTTAATTATTACTGTATGGATATGGTGAAGAGGGGTCTTTTTACTTTAAATAAGCAAAGTTAACTAAAAACATAAAGCACGACATGCTAGGAATCGTGGCTGTAACACAATGTTACATTCATCAACACAAATAATACACAAGAGGCACCCAGCCACCCAGATAGAGTTCAAAAAAGACAAACCACTTTTTAAAATCACATAAGGGGCTCTTTACTTCGAATCACTTTTATTCATCTCCAAGGTGTTTTAACCAACAGCTGCTCATCTGACCCAATAGATCATAAATCAGCTTTCAGGAGAAGATTGAGTGAAAAGGAGCAAAGAAGACGGACGACTCTGGTGAACTCTGTGGATTGAATAATCAATACTGACAAAAATAAATGACTTGACTATTTATCAAAGTCTGTGGTCAGCGCTATAGCTAGAATTCCTGTAATGTATATTTCATACACTTTTATACTCATTGATTACCTGCCCTGTAGTTTGTAAATTACGTGTATATTGATCTGCTCATCATACAATTGTGGCTTTTACTGTCGACCACTTGTGCCACTGCTAAAGAGATCAGAATTGAACTCTGCTGTATAAATCTTAAGCCATTTTCTGCTATTATCACATGGTATTATGACATAAAATAGACATTTATATAGCGTTTATACTGTAATATCTTATTTTCTTGTGTAGATTATTATCAGCAGCATCTATATATTAGGAAATTAGATTGTCTCATGTATAAAACATATAAGAGGATGGCAGATTGACCAAAACTGTTCACAAATCTTTACTGATTGAAAGTCACACTCGTAGAAACAAAGAGAAATGCACCATCACAAGGTGATTCCTACATCTGAAGTCAAAAACATTGATTTGAAAGGTGATAAATCAAATGTGTTAAAAGAGGACTACCAGGAGCAATCAGAAATGCCATTTATTCTCATTATCCAAGCTTATGTGTATACTCCATGGGGAGATGGTAGTCAAAAGATGAACAGGAGTGATCCTGTGAATCTGAACAGATTACAGAGAGAGAGAGGGAAAGAGGTGAGGTTCGGATCAATGGCGCCAGATCAATGATCAATAGGCCGCTCACACCAATACACTAACTGCTGACGCTCAGAGCTCTGGTTACACAGATGAAAATGGGTGGGCAGGGCCAGAGTGTGATGATGATTTATGTGAGCAGGGTAGATGTGATATTTTGGAGATAGGCCGTGTGATAGAGTTGCCTGAATGTCACTGCCTGGACTCTGAGTAGAGGAAACAGAAAGGGAACCAACACACCAAGAAAAGGAGTAGTTCTTAGCAGCTTCTGACAGAAAGGAAGGAAGAAATAACAGGGTGTTTAACAGGGGATCAGACAAGTTGAATATTAGACATACAGGCTTTGGTCTAGCTCACAAGTAATGGCAAGTAATTTTTAATATTTAAGCCAAAGTCTGTTGTTACAGGCCAGAGTCTCTTCTCTAACACTGTACTGTGTGAAGAGGATTCAGTAACTAAAGGGGGAGGCCAGCAAATAAGAGCAAAATCAATATCACATTGGCCAGGCAACAAGAACAAGGCAATAGATCATTTGCAGCAACATGGATGATATTTTATTATTATAAATTACAAATATACTATAGTGTCTTAATCACAGTTTATGTTAATATAATTTCTCTAGTAGAGGTTTTTTCATTGGAAGAAATTAAAATGTGGCTATATTGAATTGAATACTCAGGTGACCAAACATGGCCAAAAAACGTGTTTTGTGAGGTCACAGTAAACTTTTAACTTTGACCACAAAATTTTTAGCAGTTTATCCCAGCATCCAAGTGATTTGTGCTAAATTTGAAGAAAAGTTCCCTCAAGGCGTTACTGAGTTCACAAGGACAAAAACATTTCTTGTGAGGTCAGAGTGACCTTGTCCTTTGACCTTTGACCAACAAATTGTAATCAGTTTGTCCCTGAGTCTGAGGGAATGTTTATGCCAGATGTAATGAAATTCCCTCCAGGCGTCCCTGATATATCGCTTTCACAGGAATGTGAGGTCACCTCTGACCTTTGACCACTAATTTCTAATAGTTCATCCTTGTGTCCAAGTGAACGTTTATACCAAATTTGTAGAAAATCCCTCAAGACTGAGATATTGCCAAATAGACCAACAACCTGAAAACCTACCTCTGGCCCTGACTAAAGTTGCCGCAGAGGGATAATAAAACTTATTCATGAAGCTTATAAAGTACAGGATACAAGGAAGTACAACAAAAAAAGTTGCCTAATCCCTATTTGTTGTTATGAGCTGTGTGTTTCACGGGTTAATCAAAAGCCAAAAGCTCCAAAACAAATGGTCATCTGACTTTATTTTATCTCTGTTTTTATGACAGTATTTATTTATCATTTGATAGGTAGAGCCATAAAAGTTGTACAGTAACTTTTTTTGAAAAAAGAAAAACAAAACCATCCGTGTTTTGCTTCTGTGATTTTATTTGTAAAAAGAAATTGTGTATTGCTACATACTAGTGTCAGACACTTTCACCTCATGTCTCTCAGAACAAACCTTTAGTTTCTGGTTTACAAGGTTAAACCAACAGCGAATAACAAGAGCAAAACTCACACACCATCTAATATTTGTCACATTAGGGCAAACATGTGCACATACACAGGAATCACATGAACACACACCCAGACACACAAACGAGGGCCTTGTTTCAACCTGTCACTCACCCATGCCTCTCACAGCCAAGGTCTAGTGACAACTGTTAAATCAGAGCATGCCTTCATTCCCGCCATAGCTAATGCTGTTAACTGTAGAGCAGCATCTCAGCTAACACACTCTGGGTAACAAATTACCCCCGGATGAGTCTCAGCTCCTCCTTAAGCCCACATGGTGCCCAACACCACATTGTGGTGGGAGAACAGGCAAGAGGAGACCACGTAGCATCACTCTTTCTCGTCAATTTCACAGCAAAGTGGCAAACTCTCCTCCTGAGCTCTCTCCAACCTCTGTGCTTTATTGAGCTCCACCCATTACAACCACCACCCCCCCCCCCCCCCCCCCCCCCCCCACCGATCCCAATTTAAGTTACCCTTTGCAACTGTGTCCACCCGACTCTTAGCTGCGGTAAATTGGGTTAACGCTCACTAAGTGTCCCATCGTTAGCGTTGTTAATTGACTACTGCGTGCGATAATTAACAGGGAGCAGACTGCCTACCTCGCTAATCTTATTTAGGTCATTTGCATTTAAAATGGTTTTGGTCTCTGGCAAGTTGGGGAAAAAAAAAAAAAAAAACACGCTCTTGGAAATCATGCCTGATGGACGAGTCAGTGCAGCCACTTAACATAAAAGCCTGTGAAATTGTGGTTGATGAATTTTGGTCGCAGAAAAAAATACTTTTTGAACTATTTTCTACATAGAAATTAGACTTTTAGTTCTAATATAACAGAAAAGAAATAAGCAAAAACTTTAAGGTGATTAAGGGATTAGAGCAGCCCAAAAACTTGATTTGAAGTTTTGTAAACTGGACCTACATGACTGTGTTTACCAAAGGCATCCTGTCCCAAAAATGTTCCCATCACACCCCATTCCTCTTACTAACTAGTGCTGTGTACTCTTAATGTATGAAGGTTGATTTTGTTGTCGTGCTGTGATGCCTCCAGATGAATGTTTCCTTTGTTGAAGCACCTTCTGTCCTATTTTGGCAATGACATGAGCGCTCGGTAGCTACAGGGGAGACACACGGCTGAGCACTCCTCCTGATTCACACAAGCATTAACACAGCACATTAGCTCGGTGGAGTAGTGGGAATGAAAGATGGGCTAACACCGCTGCCCCAGGCAAAGTGAAGACGTGCACTAAAGGCAGCTGCCATCTATTATGGATAGCCAGTGCCGACCCCCACTGTTGGTGTTATGGGGGTGACAGTGCTGTCCTTGCCGAGGCGTTGACCTTCTTTGGTGGGGAGAGGGCGCTGGACAGATTAAAAGTGGACTGGCTCACCGTGCAGTCCAGGCTTGCCCCTGATGTTCTGCCCAGATGGTAACCACACACACTCTTGAGCACACTCACAAATAAATTTGTGCAAACTCGCACACACACACACACACTCACATTCTGCTGCATCCTGGGAGGGCAGATGTGGAGTTTCGAATACAGCCGCTCCTCAGGGTGCTCTGCCGTCAGAGTTTATACACTCTACGTCTACATTTTTCCCACACTTTCACAGAGCAGCACGCACGCACACACACGCACGCACACACACACACACACACACACACACAGTCCTCAGAGGTCTAACCAACCCTCACCTCCTCCACTCTCCTTCTGAGTGTTTCTCCATCACTTAATTCTGGCTGTATGTATGTGAATCATCCATCACTCACTCAATCAGTCCATTGAATTTCATTTAGTGCAGTGTTACACAGGGCATGTGATTGATTCACTGGTACCTTTTCACTGAAGCTTGAATGACACACAATGCTGGTTTGTAGATGCTTGCTTGCTCAAACACACACACACACACACACACACACACACACACACACACACACACACACACACACACACACACACACACACCCATATACACCGCTTGCTTATTCGCTGCTGCACTGGGTCTCCATTGCCAGGGGGGAGAGTTGGGTGCCCATGCTGCCAAAGAAGACCCCTCTGAGACTTACTCAAGGTCGCCATGTCCAGCTGGCTGTGCCAACATCTGTTCAAAATGGCCTCAAGACTGGCATGAGAGAAGCCCGTCTACGCTGCTTGACCTTGGATCAACGGCCACATTTGGAAAAAGAAATGTCACCGTAGTTGCTGCTCACTGATGTTGTATGAAGCCTGACCATTGCAAAAAAAAAAAAAAAAAAACTGCCACTGACACCAAATATTTGTTGACCTATAATTAAAGTAGACTTAAACAATTGGTGAGCACTTAAGACTGAAAATTTAATTGAAATTTTCTGAAAGAAATCAAAGGTGCATTCATTGATAAAACAAATCTGTTAGAGTCAAAATGAGAAAATTCCTCTGCCAACCAGCCAGGTTTGCTCTCTGAGTTACAGCGTTGAACAATTTCCGTAAGTGTTTTTGCAAACTATTATGATTTCACAGTGACGTGGACATTTGACCTTTTGGAATGTATTTTTTTTATTTTATTCAATTAGAAAATATAATTGTCACATAATTTTAGCTCTATAAAGGTTTAAATTTGAGGTTGCATCATAATTAGTGTATGAATTTGTGAGTTATGGCCAAAAAAATGTATTTTGTCAAAGTGACTTTTAACTGTTGACCACCAAATCTAATAAGTTCACCATTGGAGTGCTAAATAAAATTTGATGTCTGTTAAGGTGTTACAGAGTTATCGCATTGGCAAGAACAGGACGTACGGACAGATTGTGGGACAACCAGAAAACATAAGGCCTCTAGCTCTGGCTGTCGCTTGCGCGGAAGCATAAAAATAAATTTTTTAATATTTCAGTTCTGATAATCTAGTTTATTTTGGCCGTTAATATTAATACACAGTAAATACACATATAAATAAAGCATAATAATTTTGGATGCAAAGTTGTAGGCTCAAGCTAAAGCTTATTGCACATTCTCTCTCTACATAAGGTTACATAACAACCCTCTCAGCCAATGTAAAGGCAGAAAAAATAGGAAAAAGGAGTGAAGAGATTTTTCTGAGTTGCCATGAAGCTGGTATGAGGAAGAACAAAAGCACATCTGTCTCACTTTTATTCAAGTACACAAAGATCCAGAACCAACATCCTCTGTTAGAGAGACCGAGGAAAAGCACAGCAGACTAAGGTACGTATGTGTATAACAGGAGAGAACTGATCACATAAAATGTCTGCTATAAGAAGATTAAAGTAAATACGTTAGCACAAATTGTGACATGTCAAATCAACTCCAATTAATTTTAGATCAAGGATACGAATAAAGATTTCTTTTTTTATATCTCCTAAACATTTGGAAAAAAATCACAGCATATTTCATAACAAAAACAAATTTATTCTGCTTGTAAAGCTCTTTAAAGTTAAATAAAAATGTAATGTTAGTGGATGTTGGATTTCACAGTGACTGTTTCAAATAAAATCATCAATTGTACTTTTTCATCTCTATTCCAATTTCAAGGCGACAGCGAGTTTCTGGAAGGTAAATGACATTTATTCATGGCTGCATCGGTAAGTGTAGTGTTTGTGGACAGAAAAATGATTGACCGCTACCAACGCTTTCCCTGTTTTAATTCTTCATGGAGGTTGTTCTCTGCCAGCAAGCCTATCGATTTTTCTATCAAATACGAAAACAGGCATTGTGGAGAGGCCACAGGGGTCAGTGTGAATTAGAGCAGAGGTGTGTCTGTGTGTGTATCTATGTGTGTGTGTATTATATATATATATATATATATATATATATATATATATATATATATATATATATATATATAGTAGTGTTATATATATATATAGTAGTGTTATATATATATATATATGTGTGTGTGTGTGTGTGTGTGTGTGTGTATGAGTGCGCCTCCTCCTCCCCTACATCCCCATTGTCACTCCCCAAAGGCCTCTCTGTTAAATTGGCTGACAGATAATAAGATCATACAGGAGAGTAAAGACATAGAGACCTTTGTCCCACAATCCAACAGTCTTATTCTGGTAAAGCTCCTGTTCTGCATCACAAACAACAAAAAGAAACAAATTCAGCTGAAATTTGGTTGAGAATTATTTTAGGGGGGTGAATTAAATTCTCTTGATCAGCTTGGATAAAACGTCAGACTTTCGTCTTTTGAACTAACACAAAACATATTTGAGAATTTGGCAATTCACTCTGGTAAAAACTATTTTGTCAAAGCCTGACAGTTACATTTCACAAATATTAATTGTAATATGTTTCATGTCTGCATTTTAATCACCATTTTACAGCAAACACCATTTGGATTTTCACATATTAATCTTTTTTTTTTTTTTTTTTTGGGGGGGGGGTTAAAGGGAATAAAAAAGTACTGCTTGAGAAAAAATAAACCTTATTGTTACTTAAATAAGTCAGTCACAAGTCTTAAAATCCCAAGATTGTTCTCGCACTTGCGCCATTTGCCAGAAAACATCTACACTAAATCTTATGTGTAGGCAGTAGCTAGATGTTGTAAGTGGTTCAGTTGGGGCTGCATGACATATAAAAATGTCTACTTTGTAAAAGTCATTTGAAGTTAAAAATTATTGTAGATGATAGCTGGCTAATTAGCCGCCTTGAGCCACGTCAGTCTAATAGTCTATGGCATGAATAATTACAGTCTATGCAGTTTACAGGACAGCTGCACCTCAGGATGGTTAGCTGACTCTGGCTATCCTGGTTTGTTCTTGTCAAGAATATTTTTATTTCTGGCTATGAGATGTGAAGTCCACAGAGCAGGTTGTGGATTCTCCTTTATTCAGTCACTCCCTGCCGGGGATGTAACACTAGCTAACAGCTGTCTGCAGATAGACTGATGTATTGTTAGCACAAACAGCGCAGATGAATTAGTGAGCAGACTTTCAGTTTCTGCCCCGTCTGTGCTCAAAGCCATCATTAAAGTGGATGGCTGTACTTTGTTGCATCTGATAATGACAGTCAAAGAGTAGCAGTATGAGATATAATTTATTTTTGTGTGCATGATGATGAGACGCTTCTATGCTTTTTTTTTTTTTTTTTTATCGTTATCCTTGCTCCTGTGCTTTGTACAGTAGGCCTAAAAACTTTGGCTGCATTATGTTTCAACCTACTAGGTAATGCACATGTGCCAGACAGTAGTGGCATGTCTTTGTAGCTCAGTTTATTCACATTCATATTCTGTTCACTGCTTATAAAATCAAAAATGCATATGTGTGAGATGGATAAATGCTGTATGATAGACATTCCTCTGTTTATATAATTATAGTTAGATGTCTATGCATGCATATGCATATGTATATATATATATATATATAGTGCATACTGGAATGTACTATATATGCATGCATGTGTGTATGTATATGCATGACAGTATGCATGTATGTGCAAGTGAAGTATTCAGTTTTGGTCTAAAAAGCAATGTGCACTTTACATGGTTTTATATTCAAGGAAATAACAGTGTTGCTCATTGGTTAAATGTAGACAAAATGTTTTATTGAAAACTGCTAACTCCAGGGTGAATATTCTATATTCAAAAAGAAAAATATTTACACATAATGGTGAATGTAGTGTGGTTTGCTTACCATGATTATACTTAAAGGGATAATGAAGGAGAGCTTTACCATTTTTCTATTGCTTTGGCACTGGTGCAATAAGTGCAGTGCTAAAATGACACATATTCAAATGTGTCAGTCATCAGTCAAACTGTAACAGTATAACTCTCTTTGCTCCTCTGTTTGTGGTCTTAGAATTTATGTAGTGAAAGCTCCCCCTCCTTTTTCTCATTATCTCTAAATCTCTTTGCTAAAATCCCAAATGGGCCAATTCTATTCAACCACTATCTGCTTTACATTTAGCTATAGTATTCATATTGAGATGTGCAGCTCTCCCTTTCCTCATAACATCCCTTAATACATCCCCATAGCGTGTCCTCAGGCCTTCTGCCCCAAGGGCTCATGGGATACGAATACTCCCTGGGGCTGCTGTTTTCACAGCCTGTGAGAGAAGCACTCGAGAGAGAAGGAGAGAGAACAGGAGAGAGGCGGCAGCAACGTTTCTCTGTTTGCTTGATGTCACTATAATGGAAATATGCATAAGTGAGAAAAGGCATAGAGGGCCTTTGGGGCCCAAGAAGTACAAATATTTTAATAACAAACACTTTCAGTGTTTGCCTCCTGTAACGGCACCTGGGTATTATTTCACATTGAATGTAGTCAGTCAGTGCCAAATTCTGTATGCATAAAGATATAGATGTTTTCTTCTTTTACTGGAAGTGATTTTCATGCTGTGGAAAGTTTTGCTGGTGATATGTCCTTTGGAGAACTGTCATTAATCAAAAGTCAAAGTCACCTCAGATCTCACATTAGAATAGACCAGTTTAGCTACGGCTGAAATTGCAGCTGACCCCTCTTGCCCTGAGCACTTATTCAAAATCAGCAACACGGCCATAGGGGGCTAAAACAACTAAATTGAGTGGGGTTGCAAGAAGCTAGTAAGAGTACTAGGGGAAAATACCCAATAAAGCAATGCCAACTGGCAATCTCAAGGGTTTCTTTGAGCTTTCTAATGTCCTGATGGGTGACTTATGGCTTTGTATACGCTATAAATGTAAATGACAAAGGGGTTATACTGTAGAGAGTAAGGAAAAATGAACAAAAATGTTGCTGTTCATGCCAAAACAGTAACCTATGTCAAGTGCAGACGATGCCTGTGGTCAGAAACAGGCCTAAAAAGCATCTGACAAAGGTGGTAACCTCCAGCTTCACAAGGTGAGCAGCTAACCCAAAACAAAACTGCGAAAGCAAGTGTGAAAACTTGAATACGCTTCTAAGTAAAATCTGTGCTAACCATGAAGGGAAGCAAAGACTTCTGAAATGTTTGATATCCATCAACACATTTAAGAAATATGACTTCATTTGTATTTAAGGTGGTTAGCCAAAGCATATTTCAACAGCCACAGTGTTTCCATGATATATGGAACATACGGACATACTGTTGCTTTTTTAAATACCTGACATATATATAGTAATATATATACACTATACATATCACTGCACATTTGACAACCTAGTACTTGCAGTTATGTATCATTTTCTTTTCATTTTTTCTTCCATTCATGCTCATCTTGAATCTTTTGGAAGTTTTGGTTTTCTGGCATGAGAACTTCTTTCACAGAATTAAAGGCCTCAGTATTAGTGAACATTAGTGTCCATATTCAGTGTATTTGAGATTGGGGGAAAAAGAAAAGGAAATAGAGGAAAAGGTTTTTGCTGAACAAGTCTCAGATTTTCATAATGAGCTGTCAGTCATTTCTCAGAGCCCAACAACTTTCATCTGCCCTGATTCCTCCCAACCTCCCCCATTTATCACTCCTTTCTCTCTGATGCGACGCGCTCCTCTGACGCCCCGTGTCGTTTATCATGTCCGGTGGAATAGAGTTTCTCCAGCTGTCAATTTAGGAAATGGAGTGACGAGTAAGACCCCTGGGACCCTGCACTAATCTCAGACTGCAACGTTACGGAAAATGATGTACATCTCCAGTAGCCAGTTACACTTGCATCCACTGGAGCACGTGTAAATCAATTACCTGTCCTCACCCAAAATTCATCATGTCAGTAGACAAACAACTAATCAAATGCTACAACAGGGCAAAAGTCAGCTCAGTGGCTACCTCTCCTGCTGTTGTATTAACAAGAACACACAAAGTTGCACTTTTATCACCTGTATAGAGTATATAAATTTATCTTCAAGTCCCACCTAAAGGTTGGGAAAATCTACTCACCTCTGCTTAACTCAACTGCCATGTCGATACTTTCATGTCGATAACAGTATTCGATAAACTCCTACCTGCTCCAGGGGTTTTAACGGTCAGTGGTACTATGTGGTGTCAGAGCCAGTGGTGAAAAATGCCAGTGTCACATAGTTATGCATCCCATGGGGAACAAATATCATAGTCAGTTACATGACAGGTGTGGCAGATGAGCTGTAAGTGAGACCTCTGCTCATCACTCTGCTGACCGGTTAACACGGCAGCAGTACAGCATGCATGCTCCTTTGCCTCTGAATGCATAAACACCTCAAATCCACTGATAACGGGTATTATATATATATTATATGTTATATGAAAAGCTGAGGGGGAGATTGGTCGAGGCTGTCGTTTCACTATCTGCAAAAATGTTTATTATTATTATTATTACGTTCATTTTAAGCATTCAAATCTGATGCAAAAGTTTGCATTTTTGGTTATTTTGAAGAAACTGTGTGAGGACGTATGAAACAGTATTCAAATGGCCATAGTATAGCAGTTATTCCACTGGCCGGCTACTTGTAATCACCCTTGTGGTTTAAAAGGTCGAGGGGTCAGGGGTTATGAGAGATAAGGACCCTTGGGACTGTCATAAAACACTTGCGACACTTCAGCCCTCGTTTGTCATGCCAGAGCTCGATATCACTCATTCATCTTGGTTAGGAAAGTCTTTTCCTTTAATAGACATCTTACGTCATAATCCTGCATTGTAACCAGAGCCTGGACTCTGGGACCAGTTTACAGATTTCATTTTTACAGTTATGTTTAGAGCATGATGGTGTATTTTTGGACTGTACATCAATGAAAAAGAATTCCTGTGTAATGTTTATGTTTATATGTCTGTGTAAAGAAAGATCTTAGTTAAATCTGCAGAAGCTTCACTTGAAACAATTTTCCCTCCTCATGTCTAACCATGATATGAGTTTGGGGTTTTCAAAGTCAAAACACACTTCCTCAGATTGGGTGGTAACAGTGACTGCTCGCCCTCATCCACATCTGCATTGTATTTTCCAGAATTTGCAAGCGGAGAAAGGAACAATCAAACAGCCGACAAAACAAATGAGATTCCCTTACATTACGCAACCATGTAATCACATTTCCCATGTTGTCTCTTTCCCTATATGCTATGTCCTGAAATGGAGCCAGAAAGCTGGAGCTGCATCAGGATGGGTCACAGTGCAACCTGGTGCGGGCCTCCCTCCGTTAGCTCTGCATACAGAGACGCTTTGCTCTCGCTGAGACATCTCATTTAGTGCATCTGCAAACAACATTACAGGTGGAAACACTTTAGGAGATGTCTTGCAAGCATTAATCCCATTTGTGTCCTAACCCATTTCAAATGTGCATTCTGCTGCACTCATGAAATGAGAGAGATGCTGCGCCGATCAAATGGATGCAACACAAACATTTCCAAGGACTTCAGTTGACACACAACAAGGAAATGTCATCTCTAAGAGGATCTGCATTCAGTGAAAAGAAAGCAACCGATAGTGTTGAACTATGAGAGGTGGATTTAATAATAGTATAGCATACACTATGTTGTACAAACAAAGAGGGACTGACTACAGTGTAAGCACATTATTTTCAAAAATCTTCAAAACACTAGTACAGAGCTGCATCACACTCCTTAAAAATACTCCTTAAAAATACTCATGTCTTGAGAGTTAGTGATTTCAGTCTGTTAAACTGAAATAATAAACTAAAACTCAGCACCACAACATTTAAATTTTTTTTAGTTTCATATTGGGAGAGTTCAGAAAAACACTTGTCTTTAGATGATGAGTATGATCATCAGAGGAACATATACTGTACACATCCCTATGGAGGTGGTGGAGGACGGTAACATGAATTAACTGCAATGAGTCCTGTACACTTTCATCTCTTTGCTGCTTACTTTCTACCCAAACCTGGTTTACTGGAGAGCATTTTGATTTGATTAGGAGCCACTATGGCCAAACATTAGAGATGTAGTTTTTTTGTGATTGCTTAAGTTATTTATGTAGACAAAAACTAACACCAACCTTACCCAAGTAAACCATAACGACAGACATGCAAGCTATGGATACAGCATGGATAGCAGGAAGCATGGACAAATATTAAATGCTGCCTGTAGTTAAATACTACCCTCTAGTGGAAGTTAGAATAACGCTTGATGTCTAGTCAAGACCGAACCAGAGGAAGCGGAGGCTGTGTTTTATTACCTTAAAGGTGAGGACAGTTCTTGACAGGTTTTCTGGACTTCCTCATTAACCCAACTTAAAACCCAAAAAAAACAACCCAAATACTTTTCAAAACTAAACAAATGTATAATGACTGACATTAGTTTCGTGAAATAAATGTAAAAACTCAAATGAGGATTGTTTAGAAATTATGGCAAAACACATGTACAGCTGCAATGATTGATGGATCAATCACTTTGTCAATTGACAGAAAATTATTTGGCAACTATTTTGATTTGATTCACCTTAGTCATTCTTAAATGAAATATGTCAACATTACATAGTTCCAGTTTTTCAAATGATGACAATTTGCCGTTAATACCGTTAGACAGTTAAAAAACACATGAATTGAAGATATTATTGTGGCTTTTGAGAACTTCTGAATGGCATGTAGATTTTGACGAAATTCACAAGTCAAGAAAACAATCAATTCAACAATAATAATAATAATAATTCAATAATACCAATAACAATTGCACAAACACCTGTACTTGTCTTTTTCCTCACTTCTTTCTTCATGGTTTTACTTCCACATTATGAACTTAAACTACTATTAGCTGAATGACATACGCCACCCAATCTCCATCTCTCCCTGCTTTAAGCATTCTCCTCCTTGGTCACGTCCAATTAGCTATCCCCTAAACACTCTTTCTCATTAGGCAACCCATAATCCACTCATCGTGCCTTGATTTGGCAAATAAATCACACTCTGAGTTTTTTCAGACTCTTTTCCCTCCCTCCTTTCCTCTGCTGCTGTCTTTTTAAGATCTGTCTCTCACTCAGCCTCGTTAACCCTGTCCAGAGTTTCTACGGTGACAATCTTCGCCAGGCCTCCTCATTGGACATGGCAGCCAGCAATTTGCATGCCAGACTATTTCTCTTCATCATTGGGCCTCTTTCTCGCTCTCTCTTACCCCCCCGGTCTCTATGCTAGAAGAATAGAGAATAACTCAGCAACTGACGGCAGACGGCATGCACGTCCTTGTCCTACAAGGTTACGAATCCATTTCATCTGTGCAAGAGGGGAGTGAATTAAAATAAATGATGGCTGGACATTTATTGCATTCTGGGGGTGAAGGAGGGATTGGGGAGGAGAGACACAAGTTGCAGAGTGAGACTTGTGTCTCATACCGAGTCAGACTGGCAGACAGTTTGATACCGACTGGCACACAGCACTGGCACAAAGGATGAAGACAATATGAAAACAATAAAATAATCAGCCACAGAGCGGAGTTTGAATTTGTGTGTCTCTGAGCAAACGGTGCTGTAGTCTGAGCTCGCGTTCTGGGATTACACAAGTCTTCATATGTCTGTATCATCATATGCATCATACGTCACTAGTTAGTGCAAGGACAAGTCAAAGCTGACTTCATTTTATTAGCTTCTATTATTCATAGTATATTAACACAGATTAGGAGCAATTATATTTTACCTGTGTGTAAAACTGCTAATGCACCTAGAAATACATTCATGTCCCTGTGAAACAATTTCATAACATTTAACAAACAGTGTTACTTGTTTGCAGGTATACAGCAGGGCTGCATAGTTTTCTGATTGTGTCGTGAAATGTGTTTTGGAATATGTAGAAAAAACTTTCCTACTGTAATTATTTTTGTCTTTATCAAGTTTCTTTGTGTACAAGGGGCAGTGGATTAATAACACCTTTTTTTGCTTCTATCAACAGGAAACGATGATGAGACTGAGGATACCAAGCACATGTGGCTTACATTCATGAGAAAGTGCCTACAAAATGTGTCAATATAACAATGCACAAGTAGAATCAATCATTGGTTCAGTCATTCATCCTTGTGATTGATGAACAAATGTTGTTTATTTCTTAATAATATTTATTATTATAAATAGCAATAATATTGGTGTAAAGGGGTCAAGAAATAGCCAAAAATTATGCTTGTTTCTACACACTTTGTCGTCTACTGCCCACAAGTCAATCTGCTTTTGTTTAGCTTTAGCTTTTTTTTTATATTCAGTATTACTTTATGTCTGTCATTCATGAGCTTCAAACCTTCACCTGATGGCTGCCGTATGTAAACCCACAGCTGGGTTTTTATTGCTGAACTTCTAGTACTATCAGTGTGGGGCTGTCCTGAGTCCATTCAGTCTCTTTCACAGCTTGAAATATTTCTAACCTTGGAATCAATGTTTTCATTATAAATTCAGCAATGCGATGTTGTAAAAAGACAGCGATATTGTTTATAGATGTCACTGGAGAGCCGGTGTGCATCAATCCAAACTGCTCCTTGTTTCCGTCTGCGTGTTCCAGAAATACATCCTGGACCCAAAGGAATCCTAGCTAAGTGACTTTTTTTTTTCCTGTTGACCACAAAGCTATCAATATGTCTGCCTCTTGACACTGCCCTATCTCTCTCTGGACATGGAGGCCGGACTCTGAATGCTGACTACTGCTCACTGCACAACTCTCCTGGACCTCTTCCAGGACACTCTATTGTAATACAGTTATTTTTAGACAAGCCGACGCAAATAAATATTTATAGTTGTTTGCAGGTCAGGGGTCTCAATGAACCGCAGGGTGGATGGCAGTGAATAAACTACAATATGTAACTACGTAAGCACGAATAAGGGTTCAGTGAAGCAGGGCAGGAATAAACTGATGGGTTTTAAAGTGAACATTTAAGGCTTGGCACTTGCTCATTCTTTGAAACAGAAAAAAACCTGTGCATAAGAATTATAATCTATGGAAGACAATTAAGGTTGAGAACACATCTATCAATACTAATATGAGTGAGGCTTCAAAATAACTTAAGTGGAGAGCTTCCCGGTGCCTTATGGGGTTATTCATTGCAATGTGGTGTTAGATTTTTGCTCACACTTTCCCTGAATGCAGCTTTCTCATTTTCCCTGACATCTGGAAGCCTGTGATAATAGCCCTGGCACTGATCACTTTTACATTTAACTTCGGTGTGTCCGTGGAAATTATTACACTTGTCTCTTCACTCCACTTACTATCAAATTTATACTTTAGAGAGGGTATTTCTATGCAAAGAGACTGGAATGACCTAGACAAAGCCTTGGCTTGGGTGATGAAGGAGCAAGAGAGGAAAATTTAAGGTTTAAGGAAATGAGGAAATGCTGAAGGAGCCAAAATGGTGATTGAATGGTAACATTTTCCTGTGGTCTCCCCCTGACCAGAATTTGGACAGAATATGGGGGAATATTGTGTTTCTGTCATTGTTCGTCTAGCCTAACTTTGAGTCTAAATATAGGTTATGTAAGAAAGATTCAGGCCATACACACATGCATGCATGCATGCATGCATAGACACGTACACACACAAACGCGCACACATAACGTGGTATGAACACTGATTTTACTTTGTAATGATGATGCTTCTGTGTTTAAATTATATTAATCTTTCGTCCTTTTAAAACTAATTCTCTTTTCAAAAATCAGACTCTTAGAGCGCTTTATCAGTGCAGTAGCATAAATGTTATATTAGTTCATAGTATAGTACTAGTAATACTAGTATATTAGTTTTCTATTAACTTAATGTTTAAGTCGCTGACAGATCATTTTATCAAATTCTTTGGAGGAAAATTAAGAAGAGAAATATCAACAAGACACAGAATTCCTTCTTTAATAATCTTCACTTCTTGAACTTTTATGTATATAAAAAGTATTAAGTATAAGGTTTGTCAAGTATAGAGTGTGTATAACATGTACATGTATACATGTATGCATGTATACATGTATAACATCAAAGCTGAATATAAACAGATAAATCTGTAGACAGATTTTTCTCTTTTCTGCAAAAAATGTCCAAAACTTGAGTCTGTTCTGTTTCTTCCTCAGTTATTCATCATACAAGTGATTGTCATCAGTGTGTGCAGGCGGTCAGACAATACAGAGAATACAAAGAAGTCAATTTTAATTTCTGAAAGTAATGGCGTACACCTCCATCTCTGAGACCACATGTACCCATAATGGATCAGATTCCGCCAGAACATTTTGTCCTGTGCCTTTCTCAATTTTCTGACTGTATCAGTAAAGACACAAATAATAATATGGTGGACTGTCCAATCTCCTTTTAAAAACTACATCAATATTTGCCATCGCAGTGAAATGGCTCACAACAATTAGCAATCTCTAGTTTCAACAGACTGACGGCCCAAACAGCGACACATTTTGACCTTCCTACCAACCACCCAACCAGGCGTCAGCCAGTCAAGGCCACACAAATAACCAGGCTACTCAAACACTTGTCATCATCGCTCATCAGCATCTTGATTGTTGAGGAGGACAGATCAGACGGAATGTCCACATACATCCAACGGCCTCTGATGTGACAGCAAGGGTTTATAGGATAGCAACGTGTGAGCCCCACCCGCTTCACCTTGACCCCACCGCCCCACTTCCATCGCCACCACTCTTCTCGTCTCAGGCTCTCCAGTCTGACCTCATCATCCCAGGGGCCTCTGGCCTCGCCTCTGACGGCTGAGTTATTACCATAATTACCCAGGAGGCATTGCAGGGAGCAGCCACGTGGCAGAGGCCGCCCATGTTTAACAGAATATTTGGGTGTTTTATCGGCTTTAACTCAGCCCCTGGGGCAGGTGAGAGGGGGCCTAGATGATAAGAAAACCACTCATGTGGGAAATGAAGAGGACTATTTCACAGACAGAACCAAGAAGGGGATGAAATATATTGTTAAGGCAGCAGTGGCCAGTGCACATATGTCATATATTCTCTAAGACAAGGTGTAAATATGCTCATATATTCAGGCACAGGAACTGCGGAGATGACTGCTATCTAAAAATAGCACATTAAACTTCATTAAATATTTCATGTCCTGAGGTGTCATACAGGTGGATTAAACAAATAATAGATATTATTTATTATTAACAGCTGGAAAAATGTATAGTGTTTTTTTCCCCTTCTTTTAATTTGTATCTATTCACCATCAGTTCAACTTATAAATATCTTTTTATATCTGTGAACATAAACAAAAAAAAAAAAAAACAGTAAGTTCAACACACCTTTAAACTCCACACTGGGTCATGAAAAGGTATCTGGGAAAAACAGTAAAAATCCTCACGAAATAGACAAATCAAAGAAATTATTTTTTAAATTCAATGATATTTCAGAGGTGTCTAAAAAAAGATGCTTAAAGTTTTGAATTTTTTGAGAAAGCGGTTTATAATCAATGTCTATTCTGCCATGTTTAACAAGCCAGGAGGCCATGCATATTCATACAGCTGGAGTGAAAAGTACAGCCCATGCTGCCATACACAGGTCACAGGGGCCATTGGCCTCAGGCCAACTGCGCACAGAGAGACAAAGATTGTGTACACACATCTATTGGTCTCCGTATTTATACTTAAAGGCTCAGTCAAACCCACACAGAGAAATACAAAAACACACACACAGTCACACACGCCCTCACCCGCTCTGAAAGGTCAATACATTAGCATTCCAATACATACAGTAGTCAGACTTTCCTAGCCCGATAGAGCTACCCATCAAACATGTCCAAGATGGCACTTAGCCGTGTGTGCCCGTGTCTTATTATGCAGACCCATCTGTGTGGGTTCAAAGGTCATGGCCAGGCCTGGCAGGGGCTACAGGTGAGCAGATGAGAACAGTAGGGGCTCGGTTTAATTTAGCTAAGCACTACAGGATGTGGTGCGCCCCCGTACCTGGGAAGGACAAGTTGAACTTTTCACACTGTGCCTCAGACTCATCATTTCAATCGTTGGAAAGTCGAGGAAAAATGAGTAATAGAGTCAGAAAAAGGCTTTTGACATAGAATCTGTGTTTCTTTGTGGTTGAGTTATTTTTATTTTGTGTCAGAGCTGAGCAAACAAAGGCAGAGCACATAAAGACACAAATACATTCACACAGGCCTCTGTCACTAAGTCTTTGTTTTTACCTCCCTTTCTCATTTTCCCTTTGACACACTTCCAAGTACACAA
This sequence comes from Rachycentron canadum, assembly GCA_038496675.1. Classification (NCBI taxonomy): domain Eukaryota; kingdom Metazoa; phylum Chordata; class Actinopteri; order Carangiformes; family Rachycentridae; genus Rachycentron; species Rachycentron canadum. Next base: position 11,080,160 of record CM076665.1, read on the forward strand.
TACACAGACATATTGAGAGATGACTGTCAGCAGTGTAACGGTGTGTGCATATGTGTGTGTGTGTGTGTGTGTGTGTGTGTGTGTGTGTGTGTGTGTGTGTGTGTGTGTGTGTGTGTGTGTGTGTGTGTGTATGTGTGTAAAATGGTGTGAGGGTGTGAGGGAGAAAATCCCTAATCTGGCATGGACCAGCTTCCTGTCTAGACTCTGCATGAGGAGGCCAGTACTAACCTGGCCAATGCTGTGTGTGTGTGCGTTTCAATGCATTCATGCACATAACCATTGTGTTTGTGTGCATCTTGCATCCTGCTAATGTGTGTGCACAAACCTCCATTATGTCTGTGTCTTACTGTCTGTACACACTATCATTATTCTTGTCCAAAGCAGAGAACAGACATTAACCTCTGCCCTTCTATATCTCCAGTCCAATGTCTGTTTTTAATTGGACAATTTCCAGTAAAGCTCCTTTTTGTTTTCTCTGTTTTTTTGACACTTTCTCTGCCATGCGTGCCAATGCTGCACGATTCCAAAAGCCAATTTCCTCATTATCCAACTTGCCGCACTTACGGGAATACAGAGGTGGGGGTGGGGAGGGTTAAAGTTGGAGGGAAGTGGAAAAAGGCCTGATGTGGTTTTCTCTGAAATATCATACAAAGAACGAGGATGATCTAGAAAAGGCTAAAAGACTTGTTTTTCTTTCTTATTCTCTGGCATTCCTAAGTTCAGTTGATCAGTAAATATGGTAGTGAACTCTGTATATTTCAGGCCAAACAGCATAAAAACAATATTGAAAGTGAACAAAGTGAAGTCACTGAAAAAGAATCCCATCGTGGTTTGGTAACATGATTAAACTGAGCTGAATCATAACTGGAATCGCTGACAGCCTCTTGCCATCCATCATTTGCACAAACCCTGCCATTAGTAATCACAACAAACATCACTGAGCACAGTGACTTTCTGCCGTCTTACTCACACTGAGTGCTAATCAAAAAATGCTAAGTGTGTTTAGCCCTAGCTTTGACACTATTTGTCTGAAGTGTGAATCAACATCATGGGCGTTGCTATTTCATATTCATGCTGAGGCCCAATGACACCTTGTCCTCTGCTTTCCAAAAGGCCTTAACTCAGCAGATCACCACCCCCTTAGACCCAGATGTAAAGTGAACAGTCTTCACCTTTGCGACATCAGACCGCCTCAATATGCCGTCTTATGGAAGCAAGCTGTCAAAGAGGCCTGCCAAAGACCATGGCCACGACCATGGCAGCCAAAAATCCAGGAATTTTTGGCAGAAAAAAGGAACAACTAAATAGGGGGTTTTCAGCATTCAGCAACTAATAAATATTTTTATATTTAAATAGGATCAAATCACTATGTACTACTGGATAATGTGAAGGGATCTCATGTACTGATCTGACTTGTAGCTAAACTATAGCTAAAGCAGTTACTGCATAACTTTGTCATACTCATCCCAAAAGCCAGCTCTGACTAACACAGCAGCAAACAGGAGACAGACGAAATTTGCAACTAGCTGGTTAAGGAAATTGGAATCCTGGAAACCAAAACAGGAATAAAAGTAGAGTGATAATCGGTCTTACATTCCAGGAACAAGGCTCCAATGGGATGCTGATGTCGCTCCATCTCTCCTGTCGCCATGTTGGGATTGTGTGTGTCTCAGCTGGTTTGAAGGTCCTCTGTCCACTGGTGATCAAAAAACAATTTTGGAATGGATTTGTCATTCATGGTAACCATAAAAACAAAACTGGACAGGATTTAATGTGAAATAAATGCAATTATAATATGTTCATTTAGCAGATTCTTTTGTTGTTTGTGATTTACAAGAAACACATTGAATCGCCACAGGAACAAAAGCCAGATGTTAAAAAAAATCTGAGCTGAAAACTAAACTATGAACCTATTTTGCTAGTAATGTTAGTTTGTTAATGTTAAGGCAATACCAAAGTAAAGTTTGCTACCATTTGCTAAAGTTTAACAACCAGTGTCAGATGACAAGTCAGATGAGACAAGTATGGCTGTAGCAGAAAACCCCTGAGTGTGTGATGTATTCAGTGGTTACACCAGAGAGCTGTTTGACCATGTAGGAGGCAGAAGTTCACTTCACTGGCCTCTATGCCAGAGTGTTGCTGCTACAAGGACCCAGGATAGGAAACAGAGAAGTGGGACTGTGTGGGAAAACAGAATCACCAGAGATGTGGGAGAGCCAGAAAAAAACAATCATAACCTGAAACACAACCTAAGAAACACACCTGTCAGCGAACCAACACTGACATTTTTCGCATCCATTTGACTCTGCCAACAAGTTACCCACTGTCACAGATTTAACCACAGCACACCAGGTTTAACTCAAGGCCATGTGAGCAATTTAAACATTGTATTTACAGTACAGGAAAAATATAAAGACATACATCTCAGACACAACAATGACAAAGTGACAGACAAGCTTTTGCTGATGCCACGTGATCTCACCTTAAGTCATCGTCTAGCCGCCGTGGTATTCCTTTCCTATGTACATGTATTAAAAAAAACGATGACTAACACAGATGGTGGACAAATCAAATGAGTCATTTGAGTTGTATGGCTATGACATATACACATCATCGTCTCCGCTGGTGTGGGTTTTAGGGGTCTCCTGTTAGCATTCCTCCCCAACTGACTCCACAAGTATGACTCATATGGCTTGTTACCCCCAGACAAAGCAGACTTTACTGTGCTGGCTTGTCAGTGCGCTGTAGTAGGGAAATCTGGCAGGATGCTGCTTAGTATTTGGGGTTTGTCTGACTCCGTCTAGCCAGCCTTTAGCAGTCTGACTCTGTGTGTGTGTGTGTGTGTGTGTGTGTATGTGGTCAGATGGTAAAGTCTGCCTACTCTATGGAACCTTTTAGGATTTTTAAAAGCCAAAAAACAGTTTTATGTTTTATATGGAGCAATCTCCAATCACCACGCTGCTAGATGAAGTTAAACACTACGGTTGCAGTAACTGCTCTGACAAGTAGAGTCAGCAGGAATCTAACCTACATTACAGGAAAAAGAGGACATATTTCTCCATATGGCTACCAGCATGTGTTTTTGTTTTCATCCTTCGGACTGTAGCTGCATTCCTTTTCTGTGTGTTGCGCGAGACGGACAGATTGCCGGAGAGTGACTCACTAAAACCTGACCCAGCAGTGAGGTAATCACTGGAGGACGCCTGGAGTAAAAGTGAACTTTGATGGTGATGTCTGGGATCATGTCTAGGAATCCCCAGACAGATTGGACTACTACAAAGTGTGTGTGTGTGTGTGTGTGTGTGTGTGTGTGTGTGTGTGTGTGTGTGTGTGTGTGTGTGTGTGTGTGTGTGTGTGTGTGTGTGTGTTTGTGAGGGGGATGACATAATTGTTGTGCACCGGACAGGAGCCACGTGTTTGTATGGCCTCAGGATGAAGATCCAAAACCCATTACAGAATCTCTCCACACAACCTTGATAAGACGGAAATACATGAAGTATAGTTGGTACTTCTTCATTAACATTTCTAATTCTGCCAGTTTTTTTTCTGATATAACCAGAGAGGACGGATGGAGGATGACTACCACAGTGGTGTTGATATGGATGATATTAGACATATTCTAATATAATATTCTATTATCACACATGAATCTATCTATTTATTTTACAGAAGCAATAATCCAACTTAATGTGGCAATTCACAGCTAACATTGAAATGATGCCCTGGCAAATTCAGTTAGCTTATTGTAGTAGAATTTCTGGCCTCTCAAAGTCAGGACATTTTTTGAGCATTAAATAAATATTTTTATACAATATGATCCTCTTGAAGTGTTACGTTTCTCTGCTCTTGCGTCCAAGTGTAGACACAGACAGCAGACACAGTTATGCAGCATCACCTGCTGGCTTAGTGGAGAACTGCCAACATTACAGAAACTGCCAAAGGATGAGGAGAAACAGCAGCATTACAGACACAGAACAAGGATCCTTGTTTATTTCTTTAAAACAACCAAAAGTTCAGTTTAGAGTGTAATGTAAACTGATTTATCTAAAGAAAGGAAAGCCACATTAAGTAATGGTATACTCACACAGATGCCACAGAGACTGGAAAATGATCTACTGGAAGATCAAGAGGAGGAAAAATAACTTTGTTGTGTCATCATTTCCTCAAACTGTTCCCTATTATTATTTTCAAACTTTTGAGATAAGCTTTAATTCGGCACACAGTGTGCATAGAGGGCTGTGGAAAAGGGGCTAAGGTATAACAGGGACCTGGACGCCTGTCCTAAAGTAGTTTCACCCCTGCTCATTCTTGGATCACTAAAAGCCCAAACAACCATTTTGGTCCATTTTAGGTTTGGATCGCTACATCACTGAGCCAAACTTATGAATGAAGACATTTCAGCCAGACCCTGGAGCGATGCTAGTGGAAACCAATTTCCAAACAATAAACAGAAAAGCAAAAATGTTCCTATGACCAAAGTATCAAAGAAAACAGACACTGTGGAGCTTAATCATCAACAAAAAAATAGAGCATCTACTATCCGCCTGCTTAAGCAGCACAATAGAGCTTTATTGCAACTGATAGTTACAGTATGTGGGGCAACAAATTGCTCATTCAAGGCAATTTTATATAACTGTAAATGAAACTGTTAAAAAAATTGACATTTCTAAAATACTCGACTACAGAACAAAAAATAGGTCAGAGCTGTTCTGTACCATTCACAGATACAATAATGATGTTAATATAAATCACAATGCACACAAAACACATCTGACTAAAAAAGACAACACACAGACACCAAGTGAGCGTCAGCTGGTGCGTGAGCACACATGCAACATTATTTAACATTGTTCTAACAATATATACAAATATAAAACTCCATTCTATACATTTCCAACTCAGAAAAAAATTTTAAAATTTAAAAAAAAAAAAAAAGTTTGTGTTTTATAGACATGCACCTGCATATGATCCAAAGCCAAATATTTACCATGTTTGGACATTATACACAATCATCCTTGCCATGCAAACTGGTGAGCTAAAGAAACATAGTGAAATACCAGACCCCATGTTTGGGTATGGGGCCTCCAGTGGTTGAGTGAGCTTTGACCTAAAATAGGTCTGAGAAATGTGGATATGCTCTATGAATAGAGATAAAACAGACTGTGGAGGGGGGTCAAAAAAGATGAAATAACTTAAGGGTCTGCAAATAAACCTTCAGACATCAGTGTAGAAAAATGAATTTTATGTGCATAGTGGTTTGCAGAGGGCATGGGAAAATCTGCCTCGACAGTGAGGAAACTGTGTTTCTTTTGAATAGCAATGCAATCATGTAGCCAGCATGTGAAGTCTGAAAGGATTTCTGTAATTTGAGAGCTGCGTCCGACAACAGGATTTGTCCCATATTGTGTGGCTCTTTACAAGAAGGCTCCAGTTGAAGACGAGCAAACAAAGAATCCAACTGTGAATCACAAATTATACTTGTGGAATTTTAATGTGTAAAAGCTACAAACCCTTTCATTGTTATTTTTAGTGGTTGCTCTGACAGAAATTGCATATTTTATAGAGAAATGCTGCATACTGGTCTTTTCAACCAGATTAAGTGTAAAATACAATTATGACATTAAGTTAAATCAAACAACAGTAAACTTGAGTTAGTTTGTCTTCGTATTTCTAGTCTTATGTTAGAATGACTGTTGTGTTGGTCTACGTTGCCTTTAGGCCATCCTTAAATCATCCAGTAGGAGGACAATTAGAGGGAAAAGTGAGTTTTCATAATACGAGGGGGGGACAAACATCTTAACAACATCATGTCGTTCAAAGGAAAAGGTTATAAAACACTAAGATTGTAATTTGGAAAAGGAAAACTCAGATACTGTCAGTTTAAGCAGGCGACTAAGAGTACCACAACTCACCACTAGAGGGAAGACGACCCGGGCCACTAACAAACCTGCAATACGCTAGAAAAACCCAGGAGGAAAATCAAGTGAAACATCTTTAAGATGGTGAAAAACAAAACACCTAAAAAGACGATTAGACCAGATCTTTAGAGAATCTCACGTGCCTCAATAAAGAAAAAGTGATCGGGATATTAAAAGGTGTGACTTTCCAACTTTATTTAAAAAAAAAAAAAAAAAAAAAAAGTAGGTTACATATGACTGAGTGGTCAGAAAATAAAACGGTAGACTTTTTACATGTTTATTAGTCACAGCTGATGTCTGGTGCATCGCAATGAGCCCTGTTATGATTTGGGTGCCTGCGGTCCCTCCTCCATCAAACGTCAGAAACAACTGGTATAAAACACATGAGAGGCCATACCGACTGCTCAAAGTCGCATATACCTCGTTAACCTGACAGCCTGCGGTCTGTCTCCTCAGAGACAATAAAGAGGCTCTAGATTTTAATGAGACAGAAAAGAGGAGAAATATGCCCAGCTGTGGGACGACTTAAATCTACTGGATTGAGCACAAGAATGCAAAAGAAAAGTCCGTTTGTTTCTACAGAGATATTTGTGCCGGATAAATTTCATATATGTGGGGGAGTTTCTGTGGCTCGGGACTTTGAATTGGGTAATGTCTAATGGGCGAACACACACTTGGATTTCTGCTGATAACGAAAGGGACTGCCACGAGAAAACGAATTAAGCGAGGGATTTCTCACCATTAGCTACAGAGGCAGAAGCAACAGCGGGGCTCACCAGCTCGATCTGAAGACTAACTGACACTGACCTTGGCAGTCGTCGCCTGTGAATCTGCACATTTCTACCGAGCGAACCAAATGCAGAGAGAAAGATGCATTTGGGTAAGGCTTTACTGTTTGTCCTCCTGCTCAACTGCGCAACTCTGAGCTCATGCCTGTCAACTTGTGCCACCGTGGATATTGACCATGTGAAAAGGAAGAGGGTCGAGGCGATACGAGGTCAGATTCTGAGCAAACTCCGACTGACGAGTCCCCCGCACTCCCTCGGACCGAGTAAAATCCCTTATCAAATCCAAGCATTGTATAACAGCACCAAGGAGCTACTGGAGGAGCTTGGGAGGGATCGGCAGCAAAGTTGCGGTCAGGACAACACAGAGACAGAGTACTATGCCAAAGAGATATACAAATTCAACATGGTCTATGGACCGCCAGAGAGCAGTAAGTATTACAGCTCTTTAGGCAGCTAAGTTTCTATCACTTTGTTGTTTTAATGTCAGCAATCAAGGCGTCCACTGTGCGTAATTACGCACCAATTGAAGAGGGAGCCAGACGCGTCAATCACAGTTTCTGTGTCATGTAGCTTTTATCACTGACGTTTTGGTCTGCTCTATGTTAAAGATCTCCTTTAGACAGTTTTAAGGTTCAATACCAAAACACAGTGACTAATAAATAATAAAATCTGATAAGGGCAACCACAAACCTGACTAAGGACTTCAACTAAACACTGATGATGAAATTCATGATCATGAAATTGCAGTTAGACCTTCTTCAGAAACCCAGAATCTATGACTGTGCAAATATTCTCAACTTTTAACTAAAACATTTAACTGCTGGACACAATATGTCTGACATATCACCATAAGGTAAACAGATCAACTTTCTTCCTTCAGCAGATGAATAGATGAAAGTGAAGTCAGCCTCTTGTGTCAAACTCTACACATACATCATCCTCCAGATTTAAAAAAAAAAAAAAAAAAAAAAAAAAAAAAAGCAGTTTGTGTCCAAGCTTTTTGGGTCTTTTTTTTAATCTGAAAAGTGAACTTGTGTTGCACTTTGAGGATGAGCTTTGTTCCTGTAATGCTCACCAACCTGTTTTAACCCTGAACTAGTGTTCCAGGAAAGTCACTCTCCTCCTACTCCTGACTTCACTCTTCCTCCTCTTGTTTTTTTCCTCCATGGATCCTGTCCCTCTCCCCAGATGTTCCCATTTCCTTTCCAGTCAGGCCCAAATGAGAGGGACATCTGCCCAGGCAGAGGGGGATGCCTTTCGGAGAGGGAGTAGGAAAAGTTAACAGAGGTGGACAGGAAAAGTTAGATGATGGAAGGACCTCCCCGTTAGCCTGGATAGAGGGATCCCTCTCCCCCCTAAAGTGTGACTTTACAGGAGAAGTGGGGTCCCATGAAGCTATCACATACACAGACACATCATTACCACCCACCTCTTCACTGAAACAGAGCTTTAAATGAAGCCACTGCCTGTCTTGGCCTGTGAATCACACGCTGGGGTGGCCCATGGGAATGAGATCACTAACTGCAGTGCTCAGGTTTACCTTTGCTAAATTGAGTGTGAAACTGAGCCGGCATCCAACCCCTTAAACATGAATGATTCCACTCTGCCATAATTTTATTGCAAAGTACCCTGTATCTGCATGGTTAATAATTAACTTTGCTTTGTTTGAGAAATATTTATTAAAATTATCAGTAAATTCCTGTTCACATTCTTTGCTCTGTGCTAAACTTCTCCTTGGCACAACTATCTCCTTCATAAAATTAAAAGCTATGAGCTGTTAGTGGAAAACCTACGCTGAGAGGGACATGTGTCAGTGCTTGAGGGAGATTCATACAGCATGTGGTCCAACTGAGTCTGGATTACTGAGAAAGTAGAATAGGATAAATGCTGTGCGTGTGTAAGAGCCGGAGAGGGCCTCATGGTCTAGAGGAAAGCCAAGACCATTGCATCACAGTCCCTTTGAAATCAACAGGTGTTTCTCAAAAGACCTATTTTCCTTCGGCAATGTTCTGTTTTGAATCTCACAAAATGGTTATGACAAAAACGCCAGGCACTAGGTGCCTCAAGTTCATGTGGTGGTTTCATTTTTGGATTCAGAGTCACAGATGGGCTTTAGGTACAAAGATGTAAGACAGATTTACACATTTATTTTTTTGTTGGGTGAAGACCATTGTTTCTTTTGGCATAACCTCATGTAATTAAAGAACAAATGGGAAATGGCAGGAAAACAATATAACACTGTAAGAGCTGGACTGACACATAAGTACATACAAGTGTGTCCTAGTCCAACATCTCTACTACTTAAAGGTGGACAATCTAATATCAGCTTAATTTTTTACTCTCATCAAGCCTTAAGCTGTGGTATTGGCAGAGGTTTTTTATGTGTCCAGTGTGAGCTCATACCAGGAAATATGCTTTCTGTCTATAGCTTGTACAGTATATTCACACACACTGAGCCTGCTCAGACTGGTTAATGTGATTTTCATATGCTGGAACAGGCAAGACGAACAATTTTCAGATTCATTGTGCTGTACTTTGAGAGGGTAATGTAAAGTTCCTCAGCGGATTAATACAATATATTATGAATGACTGCTTGACAGAAATCACTTGACTTTCTAGCTATTCTGTACATTTATTGTTTGCTATACTAATTTTATTGTTATATTCTAACCTTTCTGATGAAGTTAAGACTCGTCTTTCTCAAATCAGTGTGGTTGTGAAGCTCACTTCTAAAATGTTGCCACTTTGAATTTTTGACACGCAGGTGTGTCCCTAATGTTACACTTATATATATGATTACCTGAAGTTTAATCAAATCATTTTACAGTAGTGTACAGTACAGTAGCATCTTCATGAAAAACCTTTCAGTTTGTCCATGCACTGTTGAACAACACATTAACTGGCTACACTATGGTTAAGGTTTGGTTAGGTTGAGGGAAACACTGTAATTTGGGTTAAAATAAGTGGGCTTCTTCGTTAAGGTTATGGGGGGAGCTACACTGTTGTGTTTACAGTAACAAACACTAATATTAGAGAACTGTCGTGCTCATGCTTAAAAAACATCCACTGTGATCCCTGACTGTCACTAGTATCTATCCACCCAGACCTTCTCCCCATGCACACTTGATCACTCTACTTGAACACTGCTGGACTCCTAACTTTGCTCCTGCCATAATTACTACAGCCTCTAGAGGGCTTTGACACTTGAACATAAATATTTATTGTTTTGAGACACTGTCTGAAACAGGTGATGGTATAATTCTTCTCTGGGGGACAGGCTCCAAATTTAATTTATTTATCAGTTATTGGCCATGTTTTTGGTTTTACTTTGATAGACACATTGAGAGAGGCAGGAGAGTCAGGGAGAAAGGGAGGGGGGATTACCACATGTCAGACTCAAACCTAGGCTGCTGTGGTTAGACTGAGCCTTAAAGGTATGTGAGCCACTGGGGCACCTCCCAAATTTGACTTCTAAAGATGCACTAGCAGGATAACTATTAAGCACCCAAACTGATGTTTTCTCTACTTGACATTAGAGGTGATGATTCACTTTAGCAACTATTTGCCATTTGCAACAAACAGGTTTAGGTATTTGCCCATTCCACGTTCTGGTTGGAAGATTTGTTCCCATCCCACAGAGCTAGACTAGCTATTTCCAACTGTTTCTAGTCTTCATGCTAAGCTAAACTAACTGACTGTATTTATTGTGCAAACAGAGTGATATCAATGTTCTCAGGAAACTCTGGCCTCACACTGGACTGAGTCTGAAGCCAGTAGCTATAAGACATGTTCACCTTAGGGTGTTGCCTCTTGTGTTATGACAGGACTAGAGTGCTGGCTTCGTGGAATCAATTTTTGAATCGGAACCAGTGATTTCACTCTCTTTCCCTCGGTTAATGTGGGCAAACACACACTCTCCTTTTGATGGTTTCTAAAGGTAAACTGTTGACCTTTGGTGGATCTGAGGCAGCTCTGTGAACCACCACAAATCTGTGACAGGTGCAAATGAAGCAGAAAGCTGCTGGAAGACTGGCAAATTACTGCATTGAGAAGCTGGACAGCAAACATCGGAAAGATTTCCTTTTATAGCATGGTACGCATGCAGAATCTGGCATATGTCAATGACTGAGGTTGGGTTGTGGAGAAGTCATCATGGTCAGAAGGGGTTTGGGTCCAAAAAGTTGTCAGTGGAACTGAGGATAGAAGGGTTTTTGATATGCAGATACCAGGGAGATGAAGTCATACTAAGCTCAATAATATTGCTATTTCAATTACAACATTTTCATTTCCACCAAATATAGACAAAATGTGTTGGAAAAACACTGAGGAATTTTGATAAGGCAGGCAACGACACTAATCATTTCACTGCGGCTGATAAACCTTGTGCCAACCACTAAAGAGTCAGTAAACCGAAGTTCATATTTTAGGTGTGAATGGGTTGATAAGTTTTCCAGTATATAATAAACATGAAAGTTCATGCCCTTATTCTCATTCTCATGTAGAGCTGTACTTCAACAAAAATTAAGTTATATGGTATGACAAAAATGCCAATTGCATTATCATGTTTGCCAACTGAGTTTGTGATATCAGTGGACAGAGTACTGTACCTCTTTGGAGCCTGACTGACATGACCCTGGCATCAAGTGGATAAAAATGATTATTTGAATCCCCACTATTAACTTTAAAAATGTTAAATCACAGCTAATACCTAATATCAACTTCAGAATGAAGAAACATAATTTCACAAAATCAGTAGTTTTGTTTTCGTGTGGCCACCTCTTGTTTTTAGCTAGCAATAAAAGTTATTATACTTTCAAGGTTTTTTAAAAAAAGGTTCTCAAAATAGTGATGAAAAATTTTTATCTTTTTCCATTGGAGTAATAACAACATAATTGTTGAAGATGATTGTCTTGCTGCTCAATGACAGATGAAGAAATGTCACATTAATGACTCAGTAAATGAGGCCAAAAAAGAAGTTTTAAAGTCATTCTTCACTTGAACATTTTGACATTTCACAGTGGGAAGAACCTGGAATTCAATAATGAAATGAATGACATCTAAATTCCAGTTAGCTGCCTCAGTTTAAGGGTCTTGGTATTGTTCCAACTATCTCACTGTCATGGTTCAGACATCAATAGAATTTGATGCTGTTATTGGTAACACCTGGGCTTGTCCTACTATGCTAAGGCGAAATCTCCACTGTGAAAAAGGCCTACACCTGAGAAACTCTTTATATCATCTCTTGCATGCATGTGAAGGAGATTACGAAGAAATTATCTTTGATGATGCAGTTGTCTGGACATAAACTGCTGGTTTTATCAGATCATGATAAGACTTTTGAAGCCTGTTCTCTCACTTAACTTTTATTTTATTCTCTGTTCCAGACGATCTGCTCTACTGCCCAAAAGGCATCACCTCTAAGGTTTTCCGCTTCAACGTCTCCGCCATGGAAAGGAACTCAACCAACCTCTTCAGAGCAGAGTTTCGGGCTCTGAGGGTGCCAAACTTAAGCGCCAAGAGGAATGAACAGAGGATTGAGCTCTACCAGGTGTGTAAAGATACTGTTTCCTTGTCCTTCTACCAAGATCAAAGGCAAAGCTCAAAGTCAAGGCAACAAGGAGCTTCAAAATCTCCCTTTTCTGGATTTAATCTTTGTATGCTGAAACATAACTAGATTCTAGTCTGTCAAGAATGCATCTTACATAAGCTGGTTACTTGTTCTCCGCCACATGATTTCAGGCTCTAATTGACAAAGGGAGCCAACGACAACCAGATTGTGGTTGCGGGCGTGGGTAACAGCCAGACCAAAAGCCAAAAAGCTCAACAGGCCTGCGGAGTGTTTGCAGAAGTGAGACAGGGTGACTGTTAGTGCAGTACTGGCAGGTCAGATCTAATATGGTCCCCATTTTGGTTATGTAGAGGCCTTTATTTAATCAAGCTATTAAAAGGGAACTGTGCTCTGTTAAGTGATGACATGATACGACCGCTTTTCTAAGTTGTAGTCCACATCATCAAGTCTCTGTTATTCTTAATGTTTTAATGGATCCAATATAAAGATAACTCTTAAAATAAAGCAATGCAAAATACCACAATGTACACATACTCCAGTCAGGCATGATGCTATGAGAAACTGTAAAACAATTTTACCTAATACAGAATAATACTACAGGAAACTGCAACTCCAATCCCCTCAACTCCAAGTATATCACTTTTTTCCAATGAAATCTAGTGCAACTGTTATATTGTTTATTTCCAAATGCATTTGTTTCTATCTGTTACCATTTAACAGGATATGCATGTGACGCAAGAGGACTAAAGAGCTAATCTAATTCAATCCTCACCAAATTCTGAGCCAAACACACTACTTAGCCAGCATTCTTCTGTGGTTGGTATCTAGCAAGAGTGTGTTTGCAGAAGAGTTTAATCAGTGTCATGCAGGGGAGCAGCAGGGGACAGGTGCTTTCATTCTACCAAAGCAAATTATTTTTACTGCCGGTTTCAAACACAGGGGGGAGTGCAGGAGAGGAGGGTCACACTTACTCAATAATACAATACACGATAGCTCTTTTAAAAGTAGAAATACCACAAGGAATAAATAAAAATCCTGTTTAAAATCTTAGTATTTATATAAATACTGGCAGCAGATTTGACTTTATCACGGTGCTTCTGTAAATTTACTTGGTTACATTTCACAACCAGTCATCCTCAAGACAGATTTCCTGAGAAATAAACAACACTCCTTATTTAGTTTAATATTTGTTCACATTTCAAGCCAAACACACAGGATGCATGAGTGTGCATTTTACTGTTTTACTCCAGAGACAGGTCAGGAGCTGGAGTGTAATTTACTTTTATAGGTGCTTCCACTGAAGACACAGCAACCACCAAGTTCTTTTTAAGCAAAAGCTATGAACTAGCTGAATGTGTTTATACTTAGAAAGAATCAAATTGATTGCAGGTAATGTGAAAGCAGCAGCGAGAAACTCTGGGACAGTTAGCATCCAGTTTAGTAGCTTTGCGCAATTTTTTCATATGGTTATTGTTTTAATCAAACAGCACACAAATTTACTAAAGGGCTGAATTGTTCTGCTTCCAACAAGGTTGTTTTCACCAACAGCTGGCTGTTATTTTCATGAAACTATGCCCTAGCTGGCCATGGCACAGCATAGACAAGCTAGCATCTAGCTAGCTGGTGAAAAAGGGAGAACAGCTAACAAGCTTAGGAGCCAGATAAAAAAAACAAAAAGAACAAAGAAGAGTGAATATTGTATCGGTCTGACAGAAACATGACTTCAACTGAATCTTGCTCCATGTTTTTAACAGGTTTACTTGTCTGGACGCCTGTTAATAGTCAGAAAGAAAACAAAAAACTGAAAAATGCAGATAAAAGTCCTGCATACACCCCAGGTGCTGAAAGTTGAATATGTAGAGTACCTCACTGAACACCATGGACCATTCAAAACAACAAATGTGTAAACCGTCCAGCCCTACAAAGCGAGCAAGCAAATTAGAGAGATGTCAATCACGCTCTCTCTCACCAACACCTGAGAGGGGGTTCATCAACCAAAATAAGTCAAATCACTACGTGCCCTACATGTGCCCCTCACTTATCACCAGGTCCAAATTTCAGTTTGACCAGCACTTTGGTTTTTGATGACATACCTGCACAACCATCAGGCTCACTTTTCTATTTTGTGCTAATTAGCAATTTTTTTACCATGCTAAACTACAATGGGGACAATGAAGGCATTATGCAACATCAGCATTGTTATTATGCTCATTATCACACTCCATATCTTTGTGAGGATGTTAGCATTCTGACTTTAGCATTTACCTCAAAGTATCAATGTGTTTAAAGCCACATCCATATCATGCAGGAGGGAAGGTAATGATGAGAAAGGTTTTCATATTTATGACTTGACAGAATTTATGTGACCTCACAACCATTGATGGCAGCTGCAAAGCTAAAAATATTATTAAATATACTATATGTCAAAATGTAATTGTGACAAAGTGTGAATATTGTTGAGTGATGGTTGTCTTAATGCATAGTTTGACATATGACTCAAAGTTACCATGCTTGTTCCATATAGTTCCATATAATTTTTATATCAAGTCTCAGCATTTAACAACAGACTTCGGGAGATTTTAGACGTCCATGTTTACTTGCTTTTGCAGGCATGTCCACACTTTTTACTACCAAATGGAATATAATAAAATATAACAATTTTGAAATAATGTGACTTTCCCAATCATAATTACAACTTGGCAGTTGTTGTGAGTGTGAAACCCCAATATGACACAAGAGCACCTTAAGAACAGCCTCTCAAAGCCATTAGGATTTGGGCTCTTGGGCTTTTATTTTTTTTGCTTCTGTATTTCTCAGTAACTTCATTATCTTAGCTCATAGGATGATTCATTATGATTAAAACTGTAACTGGATAATTGGACAAAGACAACAGCTTTGTATCATACCAACAGCCTTGTCTGGTCTCTGCTCCATTTTGAATGTTATTTTGTTGAAGCTATTTTAGTGTTGAGAGGAAACCTTTCAGAGTGACTATGTCTTATTGTCTTGCAGATTGTGAGGCCAAATGAACACATTAGGAAACAACACTACATTGGAGCCAAGAATGTGCTGACCAAAGGTACCCCTGAATGGGTCTCCTTCGATGTGACTGAGACAGTACGGGAATGGCTGATGAACAGAGGTGAGACTGAGGTCACTGTCATTTGTTTTTTTTTCCCCAAAACTCTCATTAGTCCTAATCATCATCCTAAGTTTGAACTCAGTAACAAGACTTGTATTATTCTCACTAAGTACTGAGGTTTAGACATAAACAGAAAATTTACATAATCCTCTTTTCTATACTTGTTTACCATCAGGAACTAATCTGGGTTTGGAAATCAGTGTGCACTGCCCCTGCCATACCTTCAACCCAAATGGTGACATCATTGATAATGAGAACGAGGTGCTGGAGGTGAAGTTCAAAGGTGGGCACCACCAACGTTTTGTCATATATTTAGTTATGCCAGGAGTTAGTTGCTCTTTTGATTTAATCTCTGTAAATGTTTTTGTACCATCTTTCAACCCTAACAATTTTGAAGCTCTGGGCTGTGTTGCATGTTCATATGGTGTTAAACCTAGTATTTACTGGATTTATTCTTTAATACATTAATTTTCTGAATTTGGGGAGTTTGGGAAAAAAATTATTTAATTCAGCACCTAATTTAAGTGATGAATTAAATTAGTGCTTTATATGGAATATGATGTTGCCTGATTCTAGAGGACTAAAAAAACTGAAAATGAAAATATGAAAATATTTTATTTGTATCTTTAAGTATGTGAGATAAATAGACAGTTTTACATTTTTTTTTTTCTTAGTGGTGTTTTCATTTCTGCATGGCTTAAAATCATGACAGGGATGACAGTTTCTCACTCCATAATTTTGCAAATTGTACGCTCAGATTCAGGGAAATTATGAAAGGAAAAAAGCCACTAAATAGTTGGTTCATGTGCATCTCGATCATCTATAATTTAGGAGTGGATGTAGATGAGGAGCACAGTCGCTTGGATCTTGATCATCTGAAGAAGAAAAAGGAACAGTACCTGCCTCACCTTATCCTCATGATGATCCCACCCCACCGCTTGGACACTCAGTACACACGCCGACGCAAGAGAGCACTGGACACAAACTACTGTTTCTCGTAAGGGATACACAACTTCTCTTTTGGCAAATGGCTATTTCTACATGAAAAAGCAATTACATACATTAGCTTATAATATGTAATATCCCAAATATACAATGCAACATACCATCTGGCGTAGCCCGTGTATTAAATGCAAATATCGCATCTAAATGCATTATTACAAAAATGAATGCAGAGACTAATTTCACTATTGTTTTGTTTCGTCATTACAGAAACACGGAGGAGAGCTGCTGTGTTCGGAAGCTCCACATTGATTTCCGGCGTGATTTGGACTGGAAATGGATCCATGAGCCCAGTGGTTACGATGCCAACTACTGCTCTGGGCCCTGTCCTTACCTGAGAAGCTCAGACACAACACACAGCTCGGTAAGGACTCGAGAGGGATAAAGAACAGGAGAGTACAAAATAAAAACAGATTTTTCAACTTATTGTTAGCAATAAATAGCCATTCGGGTAGCTTTATTTGCTCACATTTGAGAGTCACCTGTGCCTTCATCTAGAAATCTTCATGGGATCAAAACTTTAGACTCAATCTGAGGCTGACCTGTGTAAAACCTAAAATTTTAATCTGTCACAAACCCAAAACAAAAACAAAAAATATTTTGCACCTAAGAAACTGTGCTTTATAAAAACTCTTGACACTGTGAGCTTTATTCTTGATCCTGGTAATGAGATTGTCTTCCAGCCTCTTTTAGCTTCACGTTTTGGTTTTTGAGCTCTTAAAGGGGTCCACCATACAGGCAACCGTGTCTGGCAAATGCTTCCAGACAAGCGAACAGCATATTGTGTAATTATTCAGAAAATGTGGGGAAAACCATAAAAGAATTCAAAAGATTGATTAGTTGGTTAATAATAAATCTCCATATGAATTTTCAATCTTGCATTTAAGTATAGATATTTCAGTCATAAAGTTTGGCCATGACACTGAACTAGCTGAACTAGTTGAACAGCTGTAAATAATATTTGAAAGTGAGCCTTCATCTCTTCCATGTGCTTTCCAATAGCTGCTGAGCCTGTACAACACTCTGAATCCAGAGGCATCGGCTGCCCCCTGCTGTGTCCCTCAAGACCTGGAACCCCTCACTATACTCTACTACTCTGGACGAACCCCCAAAGTGGAGCAACTCTCCAACATGATTGTCAAGTCTTGCAAGTGTAGCTGAGAAGACTTTGAAAGGCGAGGTAGTGTGGCACGATTTTACTAGGTACTGACCAAACCCATGCTCGTTGACTTTTGGACTCTTAGCTGTGACAAATACTTAAACTGACCCTGTGGCCTTGTGGCTTAGATCTGAAAACCACTCTGGAGGTCACACTTTTTTCAAGGATACAGATTTTAAAACTTGGTCATCTTTTCCTGTTTTGTATTTTTTCCACCCACTCAGTTCAGCCAGTTCTGGATGACAAGTAGTTCTTAAATTTAAAAGGTCCAACCCAACCCAAACTTAGTCTTATAATCAAGGTGCAGTCTGAAGATATTTCCATCTAGATTTGTGAAGATGGGCAACACACTCCTAAGGCTAGAATACAGAGATTCCTGTACACATCTATCTGTGACACAAAGAATGAATGAATGAAAGAGACTATTATTTTCTGCTTCAAAGCTCAAGCAAATATTTCACAAAGTTCAAGTCTCTGCATTATCAGTAGAGCAGCTTTCCTGTTTCTAGCCTTGGAACAGTGTTGTTAATAGTCACAAATATAGACGGTGCTCTCCTGAATAGTTGAAGAGTCCTTTCAGGCTGGATTTTTCCTTGAACTTGCCTTAAGCTCCCTTCCCTTCAAACAGTGGGCATTATCTTCAATCACAAAAGGAGAAAGGACAGACTTGCTGCTGTATCCAAAGCCATAGCTGTGGTCAGGGAAAAGGAGAGCTGAGAGAGAATGCCTGTTGGATTTGCAATGGAAAGTGAATGAACAAAGACGTTGAGCCAAGCTTTTCTTTTTTTGGCCAGCCAGCAGCAATGGCCTTATTTCAGTGCATCTATTAGAACGAATGGAAGAAGAAGACGAAGAAGAAGACGACGAAGGAGAAGAAGAAGGAGAAGAAGGAGGAGAAGAAGAAGAAGAAGTAGAAGAGGGAACCTGTATGCAAGGGAAGAACTGTGATGGAAATTAGCCATGAGCACACTGCCTGCCATTCACTGGAAGTTTTCATCCCTAACACGTTCAAATTATTTTTGGGACATCAAAGAATATACTGGAAAAGAACAAGTGTTATGCAACAAGTTTTTATTTAATTTTTTATGAGATTTCTTATGCATTAATAGCAGATTTTGTCTGTTATGCAACTTGTCATATAGTGATCATTTCACTAACTGGGATGAAAATTGATTGACATAAACATTTTTATATAAAACCACGAGTACTGTTACATTTCCTTGTGATTTAGAAAGAATATGCAACTTTTTTTGTGTACAAATTAGTTTGACCTGTTGTATTTGATCCAGTATATGTTCGACTAAAATCTTAGTGTATTAAAAAGGTGACTATCCCCAGAAAGTTCAATCGGAGCACTTTTCTCCAGCAATAACAGGAAATGTAATGAAATTTGAAGTGCAGCTGTTTCTTTCTTTCTTTCTTTCTTTTCTTTAAATCCTACTATCCTATCAACTCACCTGTCACCTTTCACTCCAGCCAGCTGACAAGGAGTCACATGTGCATGTGCAGTCAGGACTCTGGTGTTCCCAAAACACTGCAGTCTTTCATTCCCTCTGCTCCGTCTCTGTTTGTGTTGGTGCTCTTTTACAGTGTGAAGCCCTAATGGAACAAAAAAATGAAGAGGGAGGGGAAGAAGTCATAACATGACAGTGGCTGGATGTACAGTTAGACCTCATTTTTCTCAGAGTCAGGAGAACAATTCTGAATCCCTGTACTGTTTGACATTGGCCCAGTCGGAGTCATCTAACCTTTAGGTGACATTTAGGTGATTGATTTTGGCAGTAATATTGTTTGGTTGACTTGTTCATGATTGTTATTAAAAACACAACATGCAAAACCTGTATGAGCCCTTCTTACACACAAAATAATCAAAAGGTAAAAGATCTGTAAAAACATTTAACTTCAAACTAAGGAATGATGGATTTACCCACTGGTCTTGTCTGCCCCATTGAAATGCCATTTAAAATGCAATTTTGTCATACGGACATAATTTTTCTTTCTTGAATCTCACCAGTCCGACCTCTTTCCTGCAGGTTGCATGCAGGCCCTTTTTTCTACAAGAGTAATAAATTCAAACCTATTTTTCTCAGGGATGTTGCTTAACAGCTTCCCCAGGCAAATGCAATTACTCTTGTTATATTCATGTGCAGACATTTCTTTATTTTCCAAATTTTTATGGTACGGTTAAATATCCACAAATAAACTGGAGAAATGTACATTTCTACACCTTTTAGCTTCCAAGTGTTTATCCTCCCTCAGGTTGACCCTTGATTTCTTGAAGTTTTTTAATTTACTTGGAAGAAAACTCTAATGTACTGTTTGACCTTTGAACTTCTGGAAAAGAGCTACAGAGCATCTGGACCAAAAAGAGTTTGTTATTACTTAACTCATAAACGAAGACAGTCAAAACTATTACACCTTATTAATAATATACTAATATTTTGGTTAATACCCTAAACTGCAAAATTGATGGCTTATGTCAAATGGGTCATTAATTATTAACAAAGAAGATGAAAACAGTCTAGTGCTGCTTAACTCTAAAACTGTCCTTAATAATTGTTTATATTAAATGTTTTATTATTTATTGATAAAGCCAACTGTTAGACCTTATAAAGCTTTGATTAATGGTGACATTTCTATGTCATGTTTGCCATTAGATTGTAATCAGTCAGACATTTTTTTTTTTTTTTTTTGCAGGAGGATAGGAGGGGTAGGAGGGGCTTGTGTTGAGCTAATATGGACTGACAAGTAGCCAGAGAGAATTCCCTTTCTCTGTGTGCCCGTTATTGTTCCCTGTCACAATCAATCAGAGATGAACCATGATGGAGGCACAAAGACCAGAGGGCATGACAAGGTCTAAAACAGGGGTTGGGGCTTTAATGGCTTTGCAGATGGCCCTGTACTAACAAACACACATTACCGGTAAAGAGCAGCCATGTCCCATGCATGATTGGCTTTTAACCTTCAGCTAAAGTCACTTACTTTCATTCAAGTTCATTTGTCTCAGCTAGACACAAACTGAGCAAGACTTAAACTCACATATACCAACTGGTCTGCAGATATGTCTCCATGTTTACTTCTTCGCGTCCGTAAATGCAACCTAAACTGGGTGGTTGTCCACTGGGTGGACTCCCAGTAAGATTAAGATAATATAGCTGATTCTTCCAGAGAATCTTTTCCCATGTCGATGTAATGGAAGCAGGCTGAGGGGTTAGCGATGGCGAGGCCTCTCCTAACAGAGGCAGTAGCTTGGCTTGGATCTTTCTATTCATGCAAGGAGTCATTTTGGCTCACGTAGTGGCTAGCCACATTGTTCAGAAAACCACCACACAGACGGTGGAAAGCTCACAAAAAGAGACATACAGTAAAGCTTATGAAGCAGTGTGACACTGCATGTTTGGTATTCAGTATTTGGTGCTTGAAAGGTGTATAGGGTGAGATGCACAAGCACCAATTGAGTATCATCCTGACTGGTAAATATGGTTGTTGAATAATTTATAGGTTGCACAACCTAAAAAAGAGCCTCAGTAGATGCTGTGATTTTATCTCTTGCCTCTCTTCGTTAATTGCATACAATTTTTGAATAAAGAAAAAACTCCCTCTATTCTCCTGAGCCTGTACTTATATTTATAGAAACAATTACACCTTAGGGAGGTTTGAAGATGGAGATAAGAACATTGTTTTCTTCTTCTGGGGTCAAGCTGGCCACCTCAACCTCAAACCTGCAATAAACCTATTTCAGGCTCCCAGCTACTGGATGAGCAAGTCACAATCTCATTCAAGTTCAGGGTCCACTTCTGGGTTGGAGTGTAACTTTCTCAGAACTTGTGCTCTTCCAAGATTTACCAATGATGAATTGCATGACACGTAAATGCACAGAGGTTTGGAAAACTGTCTGCTGCTATTCCCTGAGCAGATTAACAGATGTGGAGGGAGAAAAAAATGAGAGGGGGGAAGTGAGAGACAGAGACAGTGAAGGAAAGTAAGTGTGTGTGTGAGTGTGAGTGAGTGTGTGTGTGAGAATGTGAATTTGTGTGTGAGAGAGAGGGGCAAAGACAGAGAGAGAGAGAGAGAGAGAGAGAGTCCTCAAAAAGGACTGCTGCTGCAATAAAATCATCAGGTCACATCAGACCAGTTCTCAGGCCCCAGGGTGGAAAGAGTTGTGTAATTCAGCAACGAGAAGAGCGTGTGTGCACGTACACACACACACACACACACACACACACACACACACACACACACACACACACTCTCTCTCTCTCCCACACACACACACACACACACACACACACACACACACACACTCTCTCTCTCTCTCCCACCCACACACACACACACACACACACACACACACACACACACACACACACACACACACACACACATATACATATACAAGTCAAGCCAGCGGCCATAGTTACTGGAAAAGAGTGAAGGGGTGAACAAATATGTAAACACATATCAACTTCATAGACCTTTATAGCTAAACAAATGAATGGGAGGTCTGGATCAAACTACAGCATTATATTACAGCAGAGTGTGTGTTTCCGTGACAGTATTCCAATAATAGAGGGATGGTGTGTGCAAGAGAGAGCAGAGAAAATAAGAGACTGTGAGAGAAAGGAGGAGAGATAGAGGCAGTCTGAGATTATAATTTGCACACCCTTTAAATCAAGACACGACTGCCAAGTTTGAATTACATAAACAACCACTGATTTAGAGATAGAGTTGTTAAAAAAAAGAATGAAAAGAAAATAGAGAAA